>CAKAOJ020000027.1:4597500-5000000 GCA_916701645.2 Sebastolobus alascanus | reverse complement strand
AAGATGTGGCTTCAAAATGAGGCTCATTTCAGACACTAGATTGGGAAAAGATTAGAAGGAGAAGGGATTTGAAAGAATGAAATATGACTCATTAGTACTACTGTGTTATTTATATTTCTTCTTTAACACCCCTCCCTCCGATCATGCACTGCAGGTGAGTCACTGTTCCACCAGTGAGCAACACAAGCAGCAAAACAGAATTATTTATCAGGAAGTGTCGCATCTTATTAACTGTAGATAGTGTAGTACTCTGGATATTTACAAATCTATCAGCTTCCTGGCTGCAAAATGCATTTATTTATTTGCCTATACATCTTTAACCCTCTGACCAACTTTACTGTCTTACAGAGGCTGTAGCTGGTTCAGTTTAAGAGCTAGAGTGAAAGACCAGATATGATATGAAACTAGAAAACCATGGGTACCAACCATCATGCTAGCTTGTCGGAAAGGAGGCTAAATAACGTTCCGAAGTTAGGCTAAATTCTGGCGAGGAAAAACTGGCATGGCCGTTTCCAAAGGGGTCCCTTGACCTCTGACCTCCAGATATCTGAATGAAAATGGGTTCTATGGGTACCCACGAGTCTCCCCTTTACAGACATGCCCACTTTATGATAATCACATGCAGTTTTTTTCATGCAGTACAAATGTGTTATTTTCATCTAAAATGGTGTATTTGAATATTTCTGCATACTGGGGTCCCTAAACAGTCTTGAATTACATAAATTGTGTATCACTGTAAAGCTGAGACTCTTGTGGATCCAATGAGCCCAACTGTATTCATGTGGGATGATGTTAGTCCCCATAGTAGACATTTCATTGTAGTGAGACCATTTTTTGTAACTTGACCTCACTGTATAACATGACCTGTGGTGACCTCTAGGATAATCACAGCCTCATGAAACTTTACCGCCACAAACTAGAGACAACGGGCTGACTGCTTGTCTCCCGGTATTACTGCTGGCAGCGTTGTCGGGGGGCGTGCCCGTTCGTAACACGCGAGCATGTGCCCGTTTGTAGCACGTGCCCGTTTGGAGCGGGCCGATTTGGAGCGGGCCGATTGCCCCTGAGAACCGCTCATCACTCGTTGTTGGTTGTCGTTAGTATATCCAGCAACCAGCAGAAAAAGTGAACTGCAGTCAACGAGCCAACATACGAACAACATGCTTGACTCTGCAGACCCCTGAAGCCCCGCCCCTTCTGCTGCACAGAGCACTTTTTTAGTCAAAGTTTATTAATGTTGTTGTGCGTAGAAAATGCACCAAATTGGGTCCCCAGCAACACACCCACCAAGTGTGAAGTCAATCGGATGAACGCTTCTCGAGATATGCAAAGGACACACATACTGTACACACACACACACACAGACAGAGATTGCTTTATAGTTAGATGAGCATATTTATGTTTAGCACAGCCGTTAACAGCTTAATAAAAACATCAAGAGAATCAACGATAAAGGAATTATTAATGAGGTAACAGGCAAACAAACATTGCAGCATGTCAGCAAGTCCACATATGATAATAGTAAATAATAAAGCAGTCCACTGTTGGCCTTTTTATTTCTGCTACTTAGTCGTGGCTTTCTCTTCTTGTGTGTTGATGTACTTGTTTTTGTTCTGTCACATGAGGTTTGATCAACTCACTGTTTCTGACAACAATAAAAGTAGTATTGAATATTATTTGACTTTGATGCTATGTCTCTGTGTGTGTGTGTGCGTGCATGTATATTACAGATCTATCGGCGTTGCTGGCTGGTGTTCAAGAAGTCATCCAGCAAAGGACCTCGTCGTCTGGAGAAATACCCTGATGAGAAGTCTGCCTACATCAGAGCCTTTCCTAAGGTAGGTGTGTGTGTGTGTCTGTGCGTGCGTGCGTGCGTGCGTGCGTGCGTGCGTGCGTGCGTGCGTGCGTGCGTGCGTGCGTGCGTGCGTGCGTGCTTGCGTGCGTGCGTTTGTGTGTGTGTGTGTGTGTGACAGGTATAAGCGTTGACAGACACACACTGACGGGGATGAAAGCAGTCAGCCTTCACATTAAAGACTTGTGAGCTCAGCGAGAATCAACAATCCTTCTTCTTCTTCTTCTCTTTTACGTCACTCTCTCCCTCTCAGAACTCACTCATCTGTCATTCTTCATCATCACCACCTCTCCTTCACTTGACCTTCTGCTTTCACACTCCTTCATTAACATCCTTCAACACACAGGTGGACTTAAAGTGATGTTGTAGAGTGACTTTGCTCTATTTTTATTAAATCATTTTCCCCCTGTATTTTCACTGGTAGCACAACGTGTTTCACAGAAGGTTTCTCTTCTTGTATAAAACAATAGTGTTATTCCATACAAACCAATGAACTGGCTGAACTGAATACTTTTTAAACTCAATAACACTTCAGTGAATCTGATTATTAAGTTCAGACTGAACGTGATCCTCTCACCTTTGAGTCACAATCAAGTGACCGAACATCATCACTGAAGAACGTTAAAGCTGCAGTAGGAAGGTTGGAGCAAATATGATTAAAAAAAAGTTATTTTTATAAAAAGGTCACTATATCCTGACAGTAATACATGAAACAGGTAACTTGAAAAAAAATGATGTTCCTCAGTGTCCTCTGGTGCTCCTAATGGCATCTGCAAGATTTCACAGACCGGAGGAAAACAACCAGTCAGAGCTAATCTGGAGTCTGCCGTCTTTGAGCAGCTGTCAGTCACTCACGAATTCCAACCAAACGGTTAAACTAAACAGCGCTGATCAAATATGAATCAATACTCTGTTACTGTAATGCCTATTTCTCTCCTCAGATGTTTTCAGAAACATCTTGTAGTGTACTGTTTAGCTGTAAAATGAGAAAGTTTTTGACCTGGCAGCCATGTTGAGATCTGTTGAGGAAATACCAAGCACCGCCCACCAGCCAGAGCACAGCCAATAGGAACGCTCTCTCTCTGAAATTACCTGTGATTGGTCAAAGTCTCCCATCACAGGCTAGATTTCCTAAAGCCTGAAAACAGAGCCATGAGGAGGTGCAGAAGTCTAGTTTTCTCTCAGAACACTTGAATTACAATATGCTGAAAGGTTATTATGGAATTTTTGCCCAATGATGCCAAAATATTCTGCCGACTGCAGGTTTAACAAGACTTTTTAAAATAACTCCTCACACTTTAATCAACTTTTTTAACCATTTTACCTTCACCTTGTTGCCTAGGTGACAGAGATTAGCAACGTCAAGAATATCACACGGTTGCCTCGAGACACCAAGCGGCAGGCGGTGGCCATTGTGTTTACAGACGACACCTCACGCACCTTCACCTGTGAATCAGGTAATGCATCGACACACACACACACACACACACACACACACACATCAGCATGCATACTTACTGTTGATGCAGTCAGGTTATCGCACCAGACCCTTTGTGTCTTGTGATGTCCAGTTCATTAAAGTTTGGTTTGCAATCCATCAGACAGTTGTTGCACTGTGTAGGTGAGTAAGTGATGGATGGATAGATGTGCATGCAGTCCTCCCTGCATGCACATTCAAACCTCTGCAGATGATCCAGAACGCAGCAGGGTGCATTGCCTCGGTGCGCTGCCTGTCGACACCCGTGTCCGATCTGACTTGAAGCTGTTGTTGCCACTTACTCAAGTTGTTGCCACCTATCTAGATCCCTGCTCGTGTTGTACGAACTCTCAGACGTACGTCGCTTTAGACAAAAGCGTCTGCTAAATGAAACTGTAGAATTGTAGAATTTGTTATTTGTTATTAATTTTTTATTTGGGCAGTTTGTGAAAAAGTTTAAGGAATAGTGCAACATTGTGTGAAATACGCTGATTCATTTGAGAGTGTGATGATAAGATTGATATCAATCTCATGCCTGTGTGTGAAGTACAGACCTGGAGTCGAGGCATATTTAGCTTAGCTTAGCATCGAGACTGGAAGCAGGGGGAAACAGCTAGCATGGCTCTGTGCAAAGTTAAAAAATACACCTATACCAACGCCTCTAAGGCTCAATGATTAACACAGCGTATCTCGTTTGTGATGTAAAAATCACAATTTGGGATTGCAAGTTACGTATCTATGTTAACTTGGTGTGAATGCGACATTATTTATTCCTCCTAATCCTGCCACAGCTGCAGTTCAACTCTCTGTCCATGAACTCCACACACTGGAGTTCACCAGTGCTGTGCAACATTAACTGTTTGCACCCAGCACGACTGACTCATGACAACGCAATCAAGTGAGATAAAGCAGTTTTCAGTATTTATCATTAGTCTCAAAACACCTGGCAGTAGAGGAGGCCGTCATTTCATCATTTGACTTCTTTGTTACAGAAATGCTGGTGATGCTAGTCGATGTGATCTCTCTTTCTCTCTCTACAGAGCTGGAGGCAGAGGACTGGTTTAAGACGCTGTCAATTGAGTGTCTGGGCACACGGCTCAATGACATCAGTATGGGAGAGCCTGACCTCCTGGCTGCTGGAGTGCAGTGTGAACACACAGGTAACTCACACACAACACACAGAATCAAGCATGCAGACTAAAAGTTTCCATCTCAACAGGACTTTAGCTCTCTGTTAACACTCAATGGTAACACTTTATAATAACCATCATTTATAAACGGTAAATTGATGGTTAATTAAACATAGCCAGTAGTTATTTTACTGTTAACAAACAATGAAATGATAATTAATAATGTTTACTAATTATTTATTATTTTAACAGTTTATTGTGGCACACATTATTATATTTTATATACTATATATATACTTTAAGTATTTGTTAAGGATTATGAAATCATTTGTAAAACATCTATCAATATTACATAGACAGATGCACCAGATATTTGTTAATGGTTAATAATTGGTTTGTAAACTATCTATAAGCACTATTTGGATGGCTATTATAAAGTTGCAACTGATGATTATAATACCTTGTTAAATGGTTAATAAATACTTCGTAAAGCATCTATAAACATTATTTAGATAGATAGTTAATACTTTTTCAATGGTTAATAATTGGTTTCTGGTCCATCTATCCATGTATTGTGTAATGACGTTTTACAAACAATTTCTGAAAGGTTTACAAATCATTTGGTAATCATTAACAAATACTTAATATAGTATATAAACTGTTATAATATGTCCAACAATAAACTGTTTATAAGTTATAATGTAATCAGAATGTAATTGTTATCGTCTCTCTTCAGCTACGATATATCAATATATAAATTATAAACTAATTATTTCATATTACACAAACTAATGATACAATGATAGAAATGATGGCATTATTAATAATTAGTCAACATTATTAATTTTCATTTCATTGTTTGTTAACAGTAATAAATCTATTAATTCAATCAATTTACCATTTATAAATGATAGTTATTATAAAGTGTTCAAACTGCACTGACAATAAGACAATAACAATTGTTGCTGTCTTTCCTTGGTCTCCTCAGAGCGTTTCAACGTGTTCCTCCTCCCCTGTCCCAACCTGGACATCTATGGGGAGTGCATGATGCAGATCACCCACGAGAACATTTACCTCTGGGACATTCACAACCCTCGCACCAAGCTGGTCACATGGCCTCTCTGCTCGCTGCGGCGCTACGGACGTGATGCTACCCGCTTCACCTTCGAAGCCGGGCGGTGAGACCAGGGATGGGATGGCTGGGGGAGGGGGGGGTTACATGCAGGTTACACACATCATGGGTTGCCACACACATATAAAGTTACTGTCTAGTTAGGGACAAAACAAATAGCATTGTGTTGTTAAAGGGTAACTTCGGTATTTTTCAACCTGTACCCTATTTTCTCATGTTTTTCTGTCTAAGTGACTAATGGGCAGAACACTGGTCCAGTATTGAGGGAGAGCGCTGCAGACGGCAGCCGCTAAACAAGCTGTAATGTAATCGCTCGGGGCAACTCCTCACCGTCAATGTGCGTCCACTAAAAGTTTGTTTTTGCCACAGACAGAAATTAAATCTTTATCTCACATTTTGCTTGATCCGATCTGTTTGTTGTTGTGTCCAAGCCCCGCTCAAGAAGTCGTGTCACATCCACATTGTTGAAATCATCTTAATATTTAACCATGACATTGAAAATCATTTAGATAACACTAAGCTACGCTTTCTGTATTCACAACACCGGCACTCCTCTCTCCAACTGTCACTCACGTTTTCACCAATTCAGCAAGTCACATGACACAATAACAAACAATAATAAAGCACTTTTAGTAGACGTACATTGACGGTGAGGTGTAGCCCTGAGCGATTACAATGCAGAGGCTTAAGATGAGCGATTTTAGCCCGTTTGTGGCCCGAATTTTGAGCCTCACGACTCATTTTAGAATTAGACCGAATTTCAGCTTTGTCGGGCGTCGTTTTGCTGTGCAGTGTATGGGGGGGGGGGGAACGAGGACCGATTAACTCCTTTCTGACATGTCAGCTCATGTGCTCTCACACAGTTGAAGCAGAGCCACGAGCCGATTCCCCAACATCAGTGCCTTTTTCTCCTCTTTTTACAGTAATCAGAGCGTAGCTATTAAGATAACAATGTAGGCTACAATAGATATAGCTGATAAAACGTAGCTAGCTTACCTCCAATTCTCTCTGCAAAATGGACGAGCCATACTGTCCACGTCTTCCTCGCCACAGAGAGTTCATATAACGTTACGCCGCTGCCTCTTTTTTTTTGACGTTTCAGCAGACAGGATGACACAGATGATCGAGGCAGCACGTTTCTGCCTTGTTAGCATTGTGACCCGTACAGACATTATTGACAACTGTCAACAGCCAGAACGGTCCTCAGGAGCCGACCGGCCGTGTGTTTTTTTCTATTTTACACGTACAGTTTGAGCACTAGGAGCAGGAAGTACACAACAACATTTCTCTAATCGTACAGTGTATGCCCAGCTTTAGACAAAAACACATGAGAAAATAGGGTCTGGTTGAAAAATACCGAAGTTACCCTTTAAGAGGAAACGCTCAATCTTTTATTGGAACTCCCCACCAAAGTGTGTGCATGTGTACTTGTAAGTCAGCTTACGGTCAGTCCAAGGATACCCCTCTCTCTCTCTCTCTCTCTCTCTCTCTCTCTCCCTCTCTCTCTCCCTCTCTCTCTCTCTCTCTCTCTCTCTCTCTCTCTCTCTCTCTCTCTCTCTCTCTCTCTCTCTCTCTCTCTGAGCCCCATGAGGAGATTGATTGAATAGATTAGACGATGAATCGATGCTGGGTCAGACCTCCTTATCTCCTCCTCTTTGATAAAACCTGACGAGCTATGATTGGGTCAGCATGCAGATAATGGTGTGTGTGTGTGTGTGTGTGTGCGTGTGCGTGTGCGTGTGTGTGTGTGTCTGCAGTCTGAAACAAACCAAAATAGCAAGAGAGCCCTCTGTCTGTGGGTGTGTCGTACTGCGTCGTAGTGTGTTCATTTACAGCTTGTTTACTGCCATTTAATTTCATTGAGTTAACATTTAATACTAGACTCACAATATGAACACAATAATGTGCATGAACTAAAACAGAAACAGACCATTTTAAATGAGTTAGTTCACTATTACTTGCTTGTAAATTGATGATCAGAGAGCCTAAGGACTCAATGACAATCACAAGCATCATTATATTATATTATATTATTTTATATAGGGACCTCTTTATAAGTATTAACCTTAAACAAGGAAAATAAGCCAAAGCCATACTTGACAAACAAGAGTTTTAACAATTCCTTATGAATTATTTTCGAGTAAGTAATTAATTTCAAGCCTACAGTACACACTCGTCTCCTGAGCGTCTAGCAGCGATTACAGCTTAACTATCGAGATTCTAAGTAACTGGAGACAAAACTTTATTTTTCTTCTCCACGTAGATCATAAACCCTTTAATATAATAACGACTCGTTGAAATCGGTTGAGAAATGTAGACGTTATAGTGCTTTTTATCCAGAAAAACGGCAGCTCCCCCGTTCACTTGTATGTGTTTACAGGCCAGTCTTGCCAGGTCCAATATGGAGCCCACGTTGACGTATCGCTGCAACGGGCTGAAGCGTCCAATGCGGCGTCTATGTGTATATATCTATGGTGAACTTAGTTCCATTCGCATTTTTGCATCTGAATTTTGGTTCGGACACGATGTGGAACGGCTTTAAAACTGAGAATGCTTCTGTGTTTCTGTTACATTTGTGTTCTTGTCAGAATGAAACAGCATTTAGATCAGAAGACACAGAAGTCACTCCCTGAAATCCCTCACTGATTCATTTCTATTAGGTGTAGTAGGACTGTAAAGTCCTCCATTATATTGGCCGTTGTGTCAGCCAGTGGTGTTTTGTACACTGGCTTCATACTGAGTTGCTGTGATGTGTAGGATGTGTGACAGCGGTGAAGGCCTCTACACCTTCCAGACCAGAGAGGGAGAGCAGATCTACCAGAGGGTCCACTCCTCGACGCTGGCTATCGCAGAGCAGCACAAGAAGGTCCTGCTGGAGATGGAGAAAAACAGCAGGGTGAGAGCCTGGCTAACACCCGTATACACACACACACACACACATGCTTACAAGTGTGTTCTACCATGGCTCTGGGGGGGTCAACAAGGACCCAACAACAACGTTATCCCCAAGGCTCCAGAGGCCTGTACTACGAAGTAGGATTTGGTGTTAGTGAGGTAACTTCAGGGTTTTTTCCGTCGTACGAAGGTGGTTCACTCCTTACCGGGGTAGATCGCCAAGGTAACTTATGCTGAACACCTAACCTGCTCCGGAGCAGGTTAGGTGTTCAGCATAAGTTATGTAATGCAGTGATAGAAATTCCCCAAAATCTTAGACATTAGATCATTAGAGTCGTAGACATTGTTAATTGTGGTAATTGATACATGAATTGAAATTACTAATATACAGTGCTGTTTTTTTTTTTAAATACTTGATGTTGTGTGTTTATGACCAGTTGATGTCTATGGGTTCAGAGCCCGGCTCCTACCCCTGCACCCCCACCGCCATCCTGCCCCGATCCGTCTACTGGCACCACATCACTGGAAACCAGACCGGCATGGATGGCAGCGGTAGGCTCCACACACACAGGCCTTCAGACAATTTGTATCTACTCTCTTTCTTATGTAGGCATTATATTGTATACTGTAGTGCAAAAGCATGACATCTAATTTCTCAGTTCATTTTTATTGTGTGCTTGTACCTAATTTCCTGGTTCCAAACAAACCTGGGTAACACTTCATTTTACAGGTACGCAATTTCATGGCAATTAGGTAATAATTAGCAAGTAACCTATTTGAAATTTCTTTGGAATTACTGCCAAATTACCCCAATATTTACCTCAACATTTATTGAAAATTACTTTATCATAAACATTATTTAATAATGATATGCTAATACAGTATAATAGCTTATAGCATATAATGGTTATAATAGGGCCCTTGAGAAGCGGCTGTGCGCTGCTCTTCATCGGAGCTGGAAAACCAAAACTAATAGAAGACACTTCTGATCAGGCACAAATCTCACCATTGTGACTTATTGTCTACACAAATGTAACCTGGTAGCTAATGTAATGATTCAGGGAGTTTTTTAAAGAAATTTCAAATAAGTTGTTTGCTAATTATTATCTTTGTATCAGCAGACATGGAAATAAAGCATATCAATTAACTTTGTATTCTTGATATATTTTGAGGTAAATATTGGGGTAATTTGGCAGTAATAACAAAGAAATTTCAAATAGGTTACTTGCTAATTGGCACCTAATTAGCATGACATTTGCAGACCTTTAAAATGAAGTGTTACCAAATAATAGTTCAACAGTTTGTGCTTATTGGCTTTCTTTCTGAGAGTGAGCAATATCAATCTCATGTCTGAGTGTTACAGAGCTGGAGTCAGGATATGGTTAGCTTATCTTAGCTTAGCAGAAAGACTGGAAGCAGGGGGAAACAGCTAGCTTGGTTCTGTCCAAAGAGGAAAAACACAGCTACCGTAGCGGTAGCACCTCTGAAGCTCATTACCATTAATGACCACATTGTATCTGGTTGGTGCTGCAGTAACAGCTGTGTTTCTGCTCTGTCTGTAGGTGATGCTGCAGAGGACGACCTGCTGTCCACCCGCCTGCCTCCCGACCGCCACGCCACGCTGCCCCTGTCGAACGCACTCGCACAGTCCCAGCCGCACATACACACACACTCCCCGACACACTACCCCACCTACCCTGGACAGTGACACACACACACACACACACACACGGAAGAAGATGTGGACATTGAAAAAGACGCAAACACACACATACCCACATGCATGCAGGCACACAGTTCAGCAGTGTGAAAGAAACACACACTGTCCCTCCTTATAGTAGTTTTACAGCCCAACGTTACACCTCACAGGAGATGTTGTAGGCGGGACTAACACTGGCCACCAGACCGTGCTGAATGCAGAAAGCAGGAAGTGAAAACTAAATTCAGCAAAAGACTGCAAGAGATTGAGCTTCCTTAAATGACTGCAGCTCCTACAATTCCACAGTAGACGGGGGATATTTGACGTTTTTCCACACTCAGGATGAGAAACTCTGGCAGACTGGCATACTACTACTGCTTACAGTAAGGACTGGAGGCCCTCAGTACGCTTTAAAGGTACAGTGTGTAAGATCTGGCCAAAATTTTAGTTTAAAACGTTCAAAAATTGAACATAAATGGAGCATTTAGCAGCTAAAGAGACAGATATTTCCCTCAGGAGTTGGTAGAGACCAAAAACAGAGCTAAAAGGTGCAATGTGTAGGCCTAACATCTGGCCAGAATTTTAGTTTATAACGTTCAAAAAATGAACTAACATTATCAACAGAATGTGAAGAGATTACAGTGTTGACGTCGTCTATGTATAGTGTTGCAGAGATATCTACCGAAATGAGTAAGCTAACCAGCTAGCCCCGGCCCGTCATGTCTTGTAATACCACTTGTACCTCGAGAGGTGATAGTGAATCACTGTAGTGTCCAGGCTGCCCTCAGTCCAACATGAGAGGACCAAGAAGTAGAGCCAAAGAATGTATATCGACAAGAAGTGAAAGCCAGTTGGTCGTTCCATTGCAACTTCAGCGCCCGTTAGCAGAGATATGCCTCCGCCATTTTGGACAGAAAGCGACTACCGTATGCCAGTAAAACGTCCGCCTACAAAGTGCCGTACAAAAATTATTTATATTCTATTGTCATATATTTAATGTCTCTACCGAAATGTCCTGTGTTGAACAATAAAAATATTATAAATATGCATACTATTATTAGTTACTTACTTATTTATTTATGTAATTATTTTGCCCGGCTGCTTCCCAGAGGAGCATAAAGTGAGCGATGGACATAAATGTAAGTTAGAAAAATCCAGCAGCAGATTTTGAGAGGAATCTCAAACTTTTTCATGTCAAGGACCTCCAAAATTGATGCATAATAGACCACAAACCATTAATGTATAAGTAAATAGCCTACAATCAATTTAAATTCTTTGCTTAAACTCCATTAAATTCTGTTTATGTCATGCTACTAGCACTACTAGCTACTGGCCGATAGCCGGTTGTTTGGGAACAGAGACATTAATACATCCACCACGGTACAGGCTTACAGCATACAGCCCATGGGTGTATTAGAAGATAATAAAAGTGATGAATTACAGCCAATATATCCATTATTACAGCCGCATACAGCTAGCAGGAAGCTGGCAGATCCGGATAGGTCATATGAGCGGTGCAGTCCCGTGAGTCTGATGCACGTTCATTATGCCGAGGAAAATAACTCTGTATTCAGCTATTAGTTGATTTGACAACTTTTAGGACATAATGATTTAAATGAGGGTTATTTAAATGTTCCTACTGGGACGTTGATTTACCTAAAAAAAAAATGATCCTCTGATTTACAGATGTAAACACACAGTTGGCTAATGTAAACTATAGGCTGACGCCATACGTGAAGATTATAAAATAGCAGTGTTATTTTCATCGGTTATAACTGATGACTGTAGGTTGTGTGGACCCAGTAGTAGAGGTGAAATGCAGCCCCCTATTTGTTTGGAGCATATGGCCAGATGTTACACATTGCACCTTTAAACCACCTATATGTTGTCCAACCAGGTCTAAGTGTTTCCACCTGTCCAAATATGTGCGTTGATATAATATTTTGTATGATTCACTGCAACGAGATTTCAACTTTTCACCCCACCTCCGATTGTGGTCATTTGGGACAGGTATAAACACTTATGCAATGTGTATGTAGACACGTCATAAAACCAAGTTCATTTGAGGCATAATAAAGCCTTTGCAAACAAACGAAAACATCTTGTTACCAAGCTACCTGGGTAGATTTTTAGTGAGGAATCTGTGAAATTTTGGTCGAATTTCCAATATTTTGTATATGGTGTGTATACAGTAGGACTAGAAATGCTGGATCTGACCTTTTAGTCGGAGTTTCTCACCCCAAGAGTGACACAATTTCTGCCATGGGATTAACGTCAATAAGGCCCAGTGTTTTACAGTGAATACTGCGTGGACAGGGACTGCACGGTGCCTTAATAGCACCACATGGACTGTGCTATCATTGGAAATACATCTAGGGTTCCCTTGTGGAAAGTTCCCAGTGTACCAGTGCCAGCTGACACACTTCGTCCGAAGAACACTTGATAATTCCACCGTATGTCCACGTCTGGATCAATGCCTTTGATTTTGCTGATAACTGATGTGACTTTGCAGTTAACTGGATCTGTTTGCTGTGCTGAGGTTCTGGACCTTGGAGTGAAACTGTGATCGGATTCATTTTTATGGATTGGCTCCTGTACTAAACTGGATATTTACCCTTAGAGCTTCAGACTTTCTCTGGGATGTATCCTATTACACCTCCTAGTAGCCACATGCTTCTATTGAGCTATATTTGCACAACCCTTAGTTGGTTATTTTCTTAGGTTATTCTAGGGTTAAAAGTGGAAGAGGGACTTACAGTGTAGAGGTCAACAGATAGGGATTTTTGAAAGCCCGTACTGATGATACATTTGGATTGAACCTGCCAATAACTGATATTCAGTGTCTTTACATATGACCCCTTGAATGCCAGATATTATTTTTTTCCCTACTAGTTTATTTCCTACTAGAGCAACAAAACCCTAAACGCTGAAATGGGAAAATCTCCACTGAAACACAGGAGCAAAATAGGAAAACATGTTCAAACATTGACTCTCTAAAGGGCAGGGGTGGAAATGATACAGGGGCGTCTCCTCCTCCCACAGGGTTAGAGTTCATTTCTTCCCTAAAGTCACACCAGAGCGGAACTAGAACTAGAACTAAACTAACAAAGTCTTCCCATAAAATGCAGTATTGATCAACTCTGTTATTGTCAAAGTGGATCATAACTCAACTCGTTCTCACTCCCATCTCGTCAAATACCGACGCTTGGTCATTGCCCCACAGTGTCTGATACCGACGTACCGAGGCACCCTTTAGTGTCTGTATCGGACGCACCGGGCTCTCAGCTAACGCCAATGTAAACAAACACAAGTCTTTCAACCAGGAGACCGCTGTTCGTGTCCCGTGTGAAACTAAAAGTAAAGTTGACTTGTTTTTTCACGTGACTCGTTAGTATCGTCAGCTCCATAGTCAGTGAAGTTAACGTCAACCACGACCGTTTCCCAACCGTAACTAAGTGGTTGTGTTGCCTAAACCTAACTTCCTGTGAAAACGGAAGTTTACTTTGAAAGGACACTGTGCATGTAACGATTGTATATCGACACGCCGTCCCTGGTCCGTCCAAAAGTAATGCAAGAGGGTTACCCCGTGCATCGGTCTCTGATGCCGAGGGGCGCTGACCAAGCGGCGATATTTGACGAGTTGGGAGTGAGAATGTGTTGCATAATTAGGGGAGGACTCTGAACCAGATCTACGGTCATTTATTTCCAGTCTTACCATCGTACCCTGCGTACCTACCCTGCTTACCCCAAAGCTGTTAAGGAGAATGTCAAAGAAGAAAGACAGAAAAGAAGATCTTTCATCAAAGCAGCTTGACTTTGCCTTCTAGTACACTTTATCTGAAAGAGAACTTAGCTATTCATTTTGTTGGTACTTTAGAGTCGAGGTAGTGGTGGGAGGAAGATGATTAGCATGCCGGAGGACGAACTGCCAGAAGGTTGGATCATGTTTTTCTCAACTGTGGGCTCATATGGGAGATATCCTTTGATTGCTGCCTTTTGATTCTGTCATAAGGGATTAAGACTGTTAATGTGACAGTGGAGATTTTACCACAGCTAGTCCTGGAACACACCGACCACCTTTACACCATTGTGAAATGCCTCGTATCTGGATTGTGTCTAGATCTACTAGAGCTTGATTAATGCTGGAAATCCTTACATTTCATGGTTTATGTTTTTTTTATACATCATTTTAACATGACAGGGCTAAGCGTTTTGTTGGTTGTTTACATGATATTGTGTGTAGATGTGTTTTGTGTACTTACATACTGTATAACTTGAGTTTTGTACATATTGCTATTTATTTCCTATGGAATGTGTGTGAGAGTGTGTGTGATAGAGAGAGAGAGAGAGAGAGAGAGAGAGAGAGAGAGAGAGAGAGAGAGAGCGTGACATGAGGGATTATTGGAACATGTGTTCATTTAAAATGCAGACACCACTTTTTTTGTACCTTGTAATGTTGAACAAGCAGATGATAGCCGGTCCACACTTTGTCGGCGTGTCTCTTCACACATAAATCTGCACCTTGAGTGAACAACAAGAGCGTACTCACCATCCTGTCTTCTGCACCGTCCCCTCTCACACAGCATGAATCTTTTTGGCCTTAGATAAACCACGAACACATGCCATGCTGCTGTTTTTGTTAGTATGTTTGTTTGTTTTGCAAATAAACTGTAGCATCGTACAGAGAGGTGTTTCATAAAGAAGGCTCAGAAAAGCATTGTGAAAAGTCTGTCTTGGATGAGCTCAACAAACTGAACCAGGATTAAGCTGTTTCATAAAGCCAACTCAAAGCTAATGAGGTCAGACTAAGTCAAGTCTGGAAGTTTGGAACACAGATCTGAAACATCAAGCACAGATTACATCCTTAAAGGAAACACACATGTAATGTGATGTGTGTGATGGTCACATTTAAAGGGGACATATCATGAAAAACTCACTTTGTCAGTGCTTGTTCTCATACATTTGGGTATCTGGAGTGTCTACCAACCCGCAAACTGTGAAATAAGACAACCCAGTCAGTTGTTTGTGGGATGTCTAGATCAGAAAACATGCGATTCAACAAGCCAATCAGATTTGGCTCCTCTTCCTATGTCACATGCAGGCTCATTAGAATATACCACAGCTTGAGAACTAGCTTTTCAAAGGTGCACCATATTTTTCTCTCAAGCCAATCAGAGCAGACTGGGCTTTTTCAGGAGGGGGTCTTAAAGAGACAGGCGCTAAAACGGAACGTTTCAGACAGAGGGTGAATACAGGTATATTCAGACAGACAGGATGAGAAAACGGTGGCAGACTCAGTCAAGGACCCCATTTGATAAGGTTTTGCTTCAGGGACCTCCATCTGAAAAGATTTTGGTTGTTAGCTAAGATTAAGACCAGAATTCTGTAGTTGTCAACTACAGTTGCAGCCCGTTCTCATTCCCAGGGTGTTAAAAACCGAGGCTTTGTCACGGCCGTCAACGTTTGGTACCGCCGCAAACGGCACCCTTTAGCGCCGGTATGAAACACATCGGGCGTTCCATTAACTATAATGTGAACCCATCCGCAGCAACAGTAAGCGCTCCCAAAAGTGCGCTGGGAGTGTGGTGACGCAGTTTAAAGAGCGAAAGACACACACCAGGCAGACGGGAAGGGAGGTGGATGGGTCCAACAAACACAAGGCTTTCATCCAGGAGACCCGCTCTTTGTGTCCCGTGCCTCACGTTACAATCAGCTGTTCGTCCGTGTCGCGTGTTCACAACGTTCAGTTTCATTTTCACTTTACAAACATAGTAGTTTTAAGCCCAACCATGTATTTCTTTCCTAAACCTAACTATAGTGGTTTTGTTGCCTAATCCTAAAGTCCCTCAAGGACCCCTGGGGGTACCTGGACCCTTGGTTGAGAACCACTGCCCTAAAGCGGACTTCAACGCATTTTCTCTACTGGAAGGGCACTCTAGAGGGCACTGCATCATGTTTTATCCCATGGGGGCATCCGTTTTTTTTTTAACATGGAGGCACCAAGGGGGGACGGTCTAAAATAATGTGCTTTTTGAACATTAAAGCATGTAAACATGTTGTAGTAGAAACCCTAAATACAAGTATGACCCTGAAATGAGCATGATATGTCCCCTTTAAAAACGATAATATTAGGAAGAAAAGTTCAGTTGAATTATGCTACAGTAACTACTGGGTTTGTCCAAGTGACGTAATAGCATTTGTGTGGTGAAAGTACTTCAGACTGGTTGTCCATCTCCAGTAATTTTGATAGTAGCGTTTCTGTTTCATTTCTTAAATTTGCATGAAGGAATATGGTGAAAATGCTACTTTCAAACAGGCTACAGCCGCAGGTCAAAAGAAATATTGCCTTTAATTTAATTTAATTTAATTTAATCTAATTACTCGAATAGACTACAGCAAAACAAAGCTAGAGTCTAAGACTAAGAGCACAGCGGCGCTTTGAGCTAATGTCAGTATGCTATGAAGCTCACGATAACAATGTGTTGATGTTTGGCAAGTATCGATTTCCATTTTTACCATCTTAGTTTAGCATGTTGGCATGCTAACATTTGCTAATTAGCACTAAACTCAAAGTACAGCTGAGGCTGATTGGAATGTCGTTCATTTTACAGATATCTGGATTTACGTTTTGACCTGATGATGGCGCTGAAAAGTCAGAGGATGACCAAATTTACAATGAAATAAGCAATAGCTGTTAAGACAGTTCACTTTGAACCACAAATGTCGACCTGCTGGTGGCGCTAGAGAGGATCACCCAAGTTAGTAGGATACATCACCTGGGAACTATGAATGTCCGTAACGCATTTTTGTGCCAATCCATCCAGTAGATTTTGGGCTACTTTGCTGAATAAGTGAAAATTTCACCTCGTGGCAGTAGATGAATAGTCAGGATCACCAGAGTCTTTAGGATTCATCATCTGGGAACCACAAATGTCTTTACAAAAATTCATGGCAATCCATCCAGTATTTGTTTAGATATTTTAGTCTGGACCACAGTGGTAGACTGACCAAACCTCTTCTATGAGACAGACTTTAAGTCTGGCTTTACTGGCGATGTTGCTTTGTAAAACACCCCTCTGGTTATATAAGTGACACAACAACGTGCTAAGTGGAAGAGAAACCTACAGCGTCGACAGTTTTCCTCCAGCACCAGCCGGTTATAGTCACTGTTTGTGATTGTAGTGATATCACACTGACAGTGTCAGCTCTCGCCAGTGGCTATAACCTCCCCTTAGCTTTGTAAGGGATGACAAGATGTTGTTTTTCACCCATTTACACTGTCCACACCAAGTGCATGTTTTGTAGAAAAATAAAGTCCATTGATTACTTAATGGTAGCTCTCCATTGTGATGTCAATCCTTTGAATGTTAATGCTCTGCCTTTTTCTTTTTTCTAAAAACTATTAGCACTTGTAAAATATTGGACATAGAGTTGAAAGATTTAGTCTATGTTCACCTGGTGTTTTGGGGCGGTATTAAAGATCATGTTCATGTATAAAAGCTGGTAAGTTTATAATAAATGAATGAATGAATAAAAGATGTTGCTTGAGGTGACGGACACACAGAATTAAAACACAACTCTGCAGTTCCCCCCCAGCAGCTCTACAGAGCTTTTTGGCATCTTTTAGCTCATTGTTTTGGTTTTATAGCCCATAACTTTATTGTTTTGTTTCAGTCTCACAGCTCTTATCAACCGGCAGCAGGCAGCTGTTTCCAGTGAGAAGAAAAGAAAGATAGATCTCTGGTGAATGGAAATATATATACTACCATGAACTCTAACGGTGGCTCTGACAGCATGGAGTGTTTTTCTGTAATATTACTGTATATACTGCTGTAAGCAAGAACATATCCAGCCAGTAAAACACAATTATATCACGGTTTCATTATACATGATATTCTTTTGACTTTCTTCCTGCTGCCTCTATTATGTGCTGAAAATATTAAAACTTTTCCATGAAAAGCTGACATTACATTTTCAAATAAAAGAACATTGTCAGTGAGAAGGATAGGGAACGTGAGGGCAGCAGATGTGGGGAGCACTTCAGGCCAGTGGGTCCAAGGAGTGGATGATTAGTATCCCACTCCGGCTTAAGACTGGAAACTGATTACTCAATGGAGACCAGGGGCATCCCAGTGGGACTCCCTGCAGCTGTCTCAATTTGCCTGCAATGACGATAATTAAAAAAGAACTTTGAGGACAGTTATTGTTAAAGTTATTGCAAAGTACAGTATATATAAGTTAGAATAGGGACATGGTGGTTTTCATTGGTGGAAAGTAAGTACATTAACTCAAGTACTGTACTTAAGCACAATTGTGGGTACTTGGTCATTTAGTTGAGTATATTGTACTGAACCACTACATTTATTCGACAGCTGTAGTTACTAGTTACTTTGCATTTTGAATAAAAACATATAATAATCTTATAAAATACGATGTTTTTCAAGGGTTAGTGGTTGACAACCTTTTTGACTTGTGACCTTCACTAGATATGGACGATGGAACCTGCCAAAATAAATAAATAAATAAATATGTCATTGAATGTAGCAACAATAATATTGAAATAAATGTACCCATTAGTTAATTGATAAAATGAGACATAAATTGATATTTCTGTTTTAATTTGCTTCTTTATTTACTTATCTTTGTATTAATACCCTTATTTATTTATTATTCTGTTTAATTTTTCCTTTTTTTTATTTATGTATTCATTTTTATTAATTATTAATATTTATTTTTGCATTAATTTTTATTTATTCTTTTATTTTGCATTTATTTATTTTTGCACTTATTGTTTTTATTTATATTATATATTTTATTTAATGTATGTATTTATTTATGTATTTATTATTTGTATTTTATTACTTTTTATTATTTTGTATTATTATTATTTGCGATTAATTGTGATTAAATACTTTAATTGATTGACAGCCCTAATTTTTATAATATTTTTAAACTGTGGAATATATTTACTGAATTTTTTGTAATTAAAAATCGGAAGTGTATCCATTATGCTCCTGTGGAGGCAGTAAAGTGCTCAGAAACGTCTTATCCGCCAGAAGAAGAAGAAGATAGAGGCGGACTGTAACCTGACTGTAACTTCTCCAGATCAAGTCGAGTTTCCACACAGTCTTAATGACAGTCAGATACATAGATAACTAGTTTATAGCTACAGTATCTAGCTACACCTGTGCTAGTTTAACGTTATATCCTTTGCATTGACCTCCTGGTTTGTTCCTGCTACCTTCTCGCTGCTATAGCAGCAAACTAAGTGAGAACATGGGACGGAAAGTGACCCTCGCTACTTGCTCATTGAATCAGTGGGCTTTGGACTTTGACGGCAACCTGGAGAGAATCCTGAAGAGTAAGTCCGACTATTACTGCTGGAGAGTGATGTCTCTGAAGCTATTCTATCTGTGATATATCAACCTAAAGACTGTAACTGCTACGAGGTGTAATAATTTCAACATGTATGCAAAACTGACTTCCTCAAAACAGCCCATAGTCTCTGCATATAACATGATGCCAGGTGTGTTACATTAGTGCAAAACCTCATATTAGATACCTGCACAGTGTAAACTGGTAAAGCTTCACTCCTCACTAATGTGTCAGGATTTCATATTAAACTGCAGTGGGTAGAAATGGAGCATATATGATTAAAAAAGTTATTTTTTATAAAACAGTCACTATATCCTGACAGTAGTGCATGAGACAGGTGATCTAAAAAAAAAAAATCATGTGTCCTCTGGTGCTCCTAATGGCATCTGCAGGATTTCACAGACCGGAGGAAAACAACCAATCAGAGCTGATCTGGAGTCTGCCGTCCAGCTGCCGTCTATGAGAATGATGATGAGTTAGTCAATCACTCACAAACTCCGACCAAATGGTCAAACTAGGCAGCGCTGTCAATATTCTGTTACTGTAATGATTGTTTCTCTCCTCAAATGTTTTCAGAAACATATTGTAGTGTACTTTTTAGCTATAAAATGAGAAAGTTGGTGACCTGGCAGCATGGGTGCCGGAAGCCTGTCTCACTTTCTTTCTAAGGTCGTGAATCACTGTATACCCGCAAATGCCCCTATATTGCAACACAGTAAAAAAGACGTTTCAATCATTCCCGTCCACCCCGTGCATGTCCAGACTTGAGGGTGTCAGAAGTGTTTCTACCATATATAATCCAGGGCTTTGTCACTAGAGCTAATAGCTAATTCCTATTAACCAGAAGATTTTCCCTCTCGAGATAATGAACATTTGCACCAATTACTTTAGTGATTTGTGCAGTTGAAGCCACACTAACAATGTTTCATGTTGTTATCTCCCCGTAAGCTCGACCCGTCTACAGTAGAAATTAAACGTCAAGATATTTCTGCCTTTGCTGCTTCGATTGTGACCTTTTTTTTTTATTGATCTCTCACAAGTATCCTAACTTTTTGGAAGTGCAATAGTGAATCATTGAAAACTATTAATACAGGAACTGACTTCTGCTTCCACCACTGGTCAATGCATACAGATTCAACAATAGTGTTTGCCAAAATAACAATAATCCTGCCTGTTGTCTGTCTGTCTGTCTCTCTGCAGGTATTGAGGTCGCTAAAGCTCGTGGAGCCAAATACAGACTGGGCCCAGAGCTGGAGATATGGTATGATGATGACGTGTATATTCACATATCGAAATGCCATAGTATGACAGTTTTTGTCCAAACTATCATATTTAGAACTACTGGACTAACAGCTATAAAATGTTGTCAGCGCCTTGTAGCACAGAGCTTTTATTCGGTGCTTCCCTGGTGCTAACAACGCCAGAGTTTGAGATTTACTTCACTGACGTCTCTTTTCTGATTCCCTACATTTTTTACAGCGGTTATGGCTGTGCAGACCACTTCTATGAGTCGGACACGTTGCTCCACAGCCTTCAGGTCCTGAGGAAGCTTCTAGAGTCTCCCGTCACCCAGGACATCATCTGTGACGTGGGGATGTGGGTATCACCTTGAAACCATCAGACCGGTCCTAAAGCAGTGTTCTCTCTAAACAAAGAGTACCACGTTGTTTTAGCAGATCATTGGACATTTGAAAGTTTCATATCAAAGGGCTTCAGTATCCCATAAATCATGGAAGGTAACCGGTGCACGATTTTGAAAAAAATATCTAATTGCGATTATTTTGACTGATATTGCAATTGGGATATGATTTGCGATATTAGGAGGGAATGATCATTTTTACATCATTATTCTCATTTTCATTGAAAACCATTAAATTGATTATGGTGCGATTTATGCAGGGATCTGTACCAAACAAAGATGTCTTCTTAAGCCTGTAGAATATGAAGTGTAGGCCAGGACTTCTCTGCAGCACCACAATATTTAATTTAAAATGGTATTTTGACACACATTTGCCTTAATTAATGCCAAATATTGCAGCAGGCCATATTGCGATTTTAATAAAATTTGGATGAATTATGCAGCCATAGTTGTTGCTTCAAACTGCTGTGACTCTAAATGTTTTAGTTTTTAATCTGTTTTAATTAAAACAATGAAAGGATTGCTCAGAACATGGGACACTTCACATTCGCAGCCCTCATTTCTGAATTTAAACTGACAGGACGAGTTTGTTTTCACCTATAAAAAAATCTCACCTGTTTGGTGACACATTCTGTTCCCCTCAGGCCCGTCATGCATCATAATGTGCGCTACAACTGCCGGGTGCTGTTCCTCAACAGGTACGTCAGCACACCAGTCCAGTCCCTTCTATTTTTATGCATGTTATATAACTTGGCTGGACTTTTCTATCTCTGAGCATTTGTCCTCCATCCTGTAGAAAGATACTGCTGATCAGACCTAAAATGATGATGGCCAACCACGGGAACTACCGAGAGCTGCGCTGGTTCTCACCTTGGAAGCAGTTAAGGTCGGTCATCACTCAGAAGTCTACCACAGACCCTTCTTTATCACTCGGTCCCTCCATCTTTATGAGAACACTAATTGTGGATATATGATTTATATTTGCAAATTATTTATTGTATTCATTACTTTACTCCTGATACCTGCAGTCATAGCCGCCTTAAACAACAGGCGTCGCTGAATAGGCCTGAGTGTGTACTGCTGTCCGTCATTTTTTGCTGTTGCTGTTGTATGTATTGGTGTCTGACAAGTACAGTGCTGTGGAAAAGAATTTCCCCTTGTGGGACAATAAAGTCTAAAGTCTAATAGTGAGCTGCATTTTAGTCAGTTAGAGTTGGGACAATGATCAAACCTGGCAAACCCGCAACTAGGGCAGGATTATTTAATGCTAACTGCTGAAACCACAATGTCTCATCTTCTATATTGACAGTTAAATACACAAGATGTATTTAGATATGAGTTGTTGAAAGGTCTAAACAGCGCCACAACTTTGATGCAATTTTGTTTACCACTAGAGTGATTTTATTTCACTTTGGGAAATTAGAGGCATGGTAGTGAAGATACTTGTCTTTTTGCTTGCTTCTTCAAGACATGTAGAGGAGTATTTCCTGCCCAGAATGATCCAGGAGGTAACAGGGCAGGTAAAAAAAGCAACCCTATCATCATCATTTTTTTCTCCACAGGAAACATTAGCAAAGAGAGGGTCAGAGTTTTTATATTCCCCTGTTTCTTTGTGTTCATCAGGATACAGTCCCATTCGGTGACTGTGTGCTGTCCACAAAGGACACCTGCATTGGCACTGAGATGTGTGAGGAGCTGTGGAACCCCAGAAGGTACAGTAGAGCAACAGAGGATTGTATACAAGGATTACATGGGTGTTGTAGTTTTCTGTGTACTGTCTGACACAACCCTAACTCCTAACTCTTTTCCTCAGCCCCCATATTCAGATGGGTCTGGATGGGGTTGAAATCTTTACCAACTCATCTGCCAGCCACCACGAGCTCCAAAAAGCTCACCAAAGAGTCAACCTGGTCACGTCAGCCACCACCAAGGTACACTTTAACCCTCTGAACCCCAAGCACATTCAGGGCGTTTTTTGCTTACAAATGCAATGGAAAGCAGAGATCACCAGAGGGCAGTGTTGCACCACAAATAGACGACACTGTACCACCATAACCTCCTGTGTTATTAACACAATGCAACAGCTTGTCTAAGATCAGTGCAGCATTCAGTGTGTATTTTTGGTGTTGTTCCAGAGTGGAGGTATCTACCTGTATGCCAACCAGAGGGGCTGTGATGGAGACCGTGTCTACTATGATGGTTGTGCCATGGTGGCCATCAACGGAGACGTCGTGGCACAGGGAGCACAGTTCTCACTTAG
The DNA here is from genome assembly GCA_916701645.2 of Sebastolobus alascanus. Classification (NCBI taxonomy): domain Eukaryota; kingdom Metazoa; phylum Chordata; class Actinopteri; order Perciformes; family Sebastidae; genus Sebastolobus; species Sebastolobus alascanus. Next base: position 4,976,541 of record CAKAOJ020000027.1, on the reverse strand, counting down.
TGATGTGGTACGTATGGACATGGAAAGAACCTGACCCGGCTACCTGCAAATAAGTCTTTATGTAGTTTGAAATCATAAATGATAGGTGTGACGTGACATTATTCTTGGTGTGGACAAAGGAATGAGTTTCCTGTGTGCACAGGCCTATTGGGTAAGTGTTGCAGGGCAGGTCGTACATAAAGACTGCCGGTAGACAGCATTCCTGAGTCACAAGAGAGCCAGACTGATCTGTGTGTGTGTGTGGGTAGGCAAATTTCATGGTAATTAGATGATAATTAGCAAGTAACCTACTATATTTGAAATTTCTTTGGAATTACTGCCAAATTACCCCAATATTTACCTCAAAATTGATCTAAAATTACTTTGTTCGGCTGTCTTGACTTGGGACTTGACTCTGGACTTTTATTATTATTATTATTTTATATCTATTATAAACATTATTCATTTATTCCCCTATTTCCCAATAAGCAGTAATAAATAACTGGTAATTTATTTAATACATGCATTGATATGCTTTATTTCCATGTCTGCTGATAAATAGATAATAATTAGTAAATAACTTCTTTGAAATTTCCTAAAAAACTCCCTGAATCATTACATTAGCTACCAGGTTACATTTCTGTAGACAATAAGTCACAGTGGTGAGATTTGTGTCTGATCAGAAGTGTCTTCTATGAGTTTTGGTTTTCCTCCTCCGATGAAGAGCTGCGCACAGCCGCTTCTCAAGGGCCCTATTTTAACCATTATATGCTATTTTAGCATATAATCATTAAATAATGTTTATAATAAAGTAATTTTTGATCAATTTTGAGGTAAATATTGGGGTAATTTGGCAGTAATTGCAAAGAAATTTCAAATAGGTTACTTGCTAATTATCACCTTTTTGGGGACAAAATGCACGTCCCCATAACGTAAATCATTACATATTAGGGTGAACACTTGGTTTAAAGTTAGGGTAAGGTTAGGTTTAGGTTAATTAGAATAAGGGTTAGGATTAGGCATGAAGCAGTTATGGTTAGGGTAAGTCTCCAGGAAATAAATGTAAGTCAATGTAACGTCCTCTAAAGTGATGTAAACACAACATGGGTGTGAGTGTGTGTTTGTAAAAAGCTGATTTTCAGGTCAGTTGTTAAGGTTGGGATTAGGCAAGTAGTGGTTATGGTTATGGTTGTGAAGTGAACGTCTGTGTGTGTGTGTGTGTTGTAGGAGGTGATTACAGCTTCTCTTGACCTTGAGGATGTGCGTAGCTACAGAGGAGAAGTGTGCCAGCCAAACATGGTAAGAAAGCACAGCCCCCCAACCGTTGTAATGTACAAAGTTGCTGAATCATGGCTGATTGCTTTTGGTTTTGCCTTCGCTTATTATTTCCTTCCATCACTTGTAATGCTCACTAATCACCAGGTTGTATCAGGTGAAATATTTGTCCAATAATTTGGTTTATGACAATATATCTGCAAAACCAATAACATTCCCATCAGCCTCAGCTTTACTTTGTGTTTACTGCTGATCATCAAATGTCGGCATGCTAAACTAAGATAGTGAACATTATACCTGCTATACATCAACATGACACTGTAACATTGTTATTGGGAGTATGTTAGCATGTTGACATTAGCATTAGCATGTAGAGCCTCACAAGCAGCTCAACACACAAGCCTTAGGTTTTCTAGTTTCATATGATGCCAGTATCTTCTTTCAGCGTTAAAACTGAGCCTGCTTCAACTTCAGAAAGATCGATTGCGTTAAATACATTATTGGCATTAAAACAATTTTTTTTAGTTGGTTCAGTTAGACAGTCACACATAGCTCAGTCACAAGTGAAAACAGCTTTCTCTATTTCCTGATCTCTGTTTTGGGTTTCGTATGCGTCACTCTGTCTCTCCATTTCCTCTCCCTCTCTTACTTCTCTGTTGCAGGAAAGTGAACCCAAACCTTGCCACAGGGTCAAAGTTGACTTCTCTTTATCCAGCTGTGATGATATCTACCTCCCTACCCACCAACCAATAAAATGGCACTTCCATACATCAGAGGAAGAGATCAGGTACAAATACTTACATTTCAATTGGTACAAAATATGTATTTTTCCTTGACATAAAACCAGTATCGTCTAATAGCTTCTGCAAAGGGCCAGTTAAAGAAAGCCAGTGAACCCAGAAATCAAATAAACAGCAGTTGTCTCCTGTGTTGTTCAGTCTAGGGCCGGCCTGCTGGCTGTGGGACTACCTGAGGAGAAGTGGACAGGTGAGGAGGAACACACACACACACACACTGAAAACAAATGCTGCTGTACTTTGTGTACTTGTCTGTGTCTCATTTAGAGGTTATTATGTGACAGTTGTGATTTGTATCCCAGGCTGGTTTCCTGCTGCCACTGAGTGGAGGTGTCGACAGCTCCTCCACCGCCTGTATTGTCCACTCCATGTGTGTGCTGCTCTGCCAGGCTGTAGAGGACGGCAGTGAGTACGACTCAGTTTGCTTTCATTTAGTTTCACTGTAAACACACAAATTCTCTCAATGTGACTATTGGTGGGTATTTAAAGTAATTTCCATATTCAAGTACTTTTTTACAAAGCAAAAAAATGTGATTACTGTATACTCTCAATGAATACTGGCATCCAAATCAAGTAGTCATGCCTCTATCTCTTCTATTGACACATGTTCTGGTAAAGGATAAGGCTGCTAATATTATATATTTTCCATGTCCCAAACCCCATGTGCAGAGCCAAACACACAATGAATGTATCCACTAACAAGTATTGTGTGTGTAACAAAGCCTGATATATCAACTTCCTCTGAGCCGTAGAGCTCCATTAAAAACACATCAATGAGCCTCACTGTGTCACTGGGTGACATCTTCCTTCATCACCATGAACACACACACACTGTAGTTTATTATGACTCAATCTCACACACACCGTCTTGCTGCCTCAAATACTCACTAGAGTACCAAATGTGGATTAATCCGCCGCTGAAATTAGTCCCATACAAATGCACTATTTCCTCCTGTTTTATTAACATTTGATTAAAAACGACAATGAACAGCTCTTTTAGGAAATTTAAAAACGAAACAATTTATTTGTGAGCTTTCAGCTTAGAGCTGAGAGCCACAGACAGGGTAGGGGAGACAGAAAGTATTGAGCGACTTACTACAGTAATACACTGTTGGTTTTATCTTTTCATTTGTTGGCAATGAAATAAATAATATAATAAAATGATGGGATGAATGATGCTTTTGTAAAGCAACAACTCCAACTTCCTGCCTGAGAATCCAGCCTTGGATCTTGGTTGCATGCCATCCTCCTCACTTTCCCGTCTTCCCCCCTCTTCTTTCTCTCTCTCCATCTATCAGACAGCCAGGTACTGGAGGATGTTCGCAGAGTGGTAGTGGATGACTCCTACCGTCCTCAGCACCCAAAGGAGCTGTGTGGTCGCATCTTCACCACCTGCTACATGGCCAGCGAAAACTCCTCACACGACACATGCAGCAGGGCCAAAGACCTGGCCAATCAGATCGGCAGGTAGGCAGCATTCAACCTGAGGACGTAAAATAATAATGAATATAGGCCATTATATTATTATTTATTTCAAACCAAGAGAAGCCGGGAGCTTTACAGTGCAGCTTCATCTCTTTTCTAGATTATCTCCTGTAGAGTTATTGTCCTTTAGTTGCTTTGGAATAAAAGTATTTTCATCCTTTGTCGTTTGTCTCTTGGTTTGCAGCACGCACATGAATATTAACATAGATATGGCAGTGAAAGGCATTCTGGGTATCTTCTCAGTGGTTACTGGAAGCTGTCCTCAGTTTCGCGCCAACGGAGGAAGCCACAGAGAGAACCTGGCTCTGCAGAATGTACAGGTTAGTCACTCAGTCACACTCTGAGTCTCTGTTTGTGTCATCATGATGGTTTTATCATCGTCACAGTTTCTTTGCTCGTCCTCCTCTCTTTTTCGCTTTATTCTTTCACTCTGTTTTTACCACGTTTTAACGTCTGTCATCAACGTGTTCTGACAGTTTAACCACAGTGGTCTTCACACTGACGCTTCAGTAACACAACTGTGACCGTTTTGCAGTTTTAGTACCGCAGGCAGTTTAGTATTCACTTCCTGTGAAGCCCAGTCGCACAGCATTTCACGAAATAGTTACAACATTTAATGTATTGATTCGTGTACATAGACACAAATTTCACATTTTTTTCGTGATGGTCAGCACGAAATCAATTTGTATGTAATCCACATAATTGTGAACTGGGAAGTATAAAGAGCGGCGAACACCGTGTAGTGAGGAGGTGGATGGGTGGGTCATGTGTGAAACCACAAGTCAACGTCGTTTTATTTGTCACGTAACTTCCGTACTTAAGTTGCAGCAATTAGTTATTTTAACCCAAACCTCGATCTTTTCATAAAGCTAACTAAGTAGTTTTGTTTGCCTAATCCTAACCAAGTCGATCTATTTCTAAACCTAAGTAAAGTATCCTAAGTAAACGTGTGTGTGTGTGTGTGTGTGTGTGTGTGTGTGTGTGTGTTGCCAGGCTCGAGTCAGGATGGTCCTGGCCTACCTGTTTGCCCAGCTGAGTCTGTGGTCCCGGGGGAAGCCAGGTGGATTGCTGGTTCTGGGCTCAGCCAATGTAGATGAGAGGTATTACTGCAGCTAGCACCTGACCAAAGACATTTCATATTTCTTTTTAACATAAATTCTAAAATTGCAGTTGTTTCATAGGAGCTCCCCAACAAAAGCCCCAGATCGGAGGCAAATCGGCGTTGGCTCGCCACTCGCACATCGGCGCTCGAGCGTCATGTGTGAACTTCTCAAAGACGCCTCTCAGACACATTCCAGATATCTAGCGTGCTAAATATCTGGACCTGTCGGGGACTCTGGCCACGAGCTACAGCCAATGAGAGCACGAGATATGGGTTGATGACAGGATCATTTTACTTTTTCGACTTTTTGGTAAATTTATTTTTTTTAGACAAAAGAGGCTGAAGTGCACCACTACCCAATGTTCTACATGGGACTAAAAGAATTCATGTTTTCTTCCAGGTAAGTTTTAATTTCTCCATGCACTCTAAACACAAGGTACATACAGTATATATTGTGTGTTAGCAAGTTATATAAATTAAAACTCACCTGGAAGAAAAGATGAATGCTTTTAGTTTATAACATGGGATAGTGGTGCACTTCAGCCTCTTGTGGCCGAAATGAGAATTACAACAACAAACACGATGATCCGGAAATAAAAGAAAGAAGAAAAATCCACCTGTCAGATGGAGAAATTTTTATTTAGGGAAGTAAGAAAGATTATTCTGGCAAAACCTTTTTCCTCACCTTGTTCTTAAGTCATAAACACAGCAGAGAAAACAATTGCTGAAGCAAGCTGAAGAGATTTTAACCTTTTCTTTCTACGATATAAAATACATCCATAAATACCCCATTCATGAATTTTGAAGCCTTTATGTGTCTTAAAAAAAGGTGTTTGCTAACAAGTGGCTAATTGAGACTACTAAACGTCATCACGCCGCCTCGTTGTGTATACTCGCGCTCATGTGACCGTGGTGTAGTTTGTTTATAGCCTAATGTTAGCTTTTTACTTCTGGTGATTGAATTCACACTTCAATTCAGAAATCATAAAAGTGGTGTTCATTTGTGAAGATTATCTTGCTGAACAAAACTTGTAATTATCATAAACGTTTGTTTGCCACAGAGCTTATTTTCTGCAGCAATAAAAAAAAAAAAAATCCCATCAGCTTTTTGTAGAGGGAACCAGGGCGATGCCAACTTCCTGGTTGGCTTCCAATTAATACGTCGTCCCTGGAGCACTGTATTCATTTCAATGATGTCAGAGGACAAAATGTAAGCTCTCCGACAAAAAGTTGAACATGGCTCAAGTTTTGCCACAACACAATGCGACGTACGCTGCTTCGGCCAATCAAATACATGCAAGCGCTCATTCCTGGTAGCTGACTTTGTGATCGTTCTATTACTATTTACCTCACAATCATAAAGAGGGAGGATAGAGTGATTGCAGCAGTGATAACATGTAAAATCCTGTCTCAGTGTTACAAACCGCCGTGAAGTGTTTTTAAAGGTTTATGTTACTCAAACTGGAGCTCTTGGATCGTATTTCATCGACTTACCGGATAAATTTCTTTGTGGAGAACAATTAGAGCCTCACTTCTCTCCCATTAAACAACTCTTCCTGCTCAGTCTCACAGGGTATTTCACAAAGTACGACTGCTCCAGTGCTGACATCAACCCAATAGGAGGCATCAGCAAGACGGACCTGAAGAGCTTCCTGCTTTACTGCGTCGAGCAGTTCCAGCTCACCGCTCTGAGAGGGTACGGTCAGCTGACAACTTAAACTGTTGGGTAATACACCTGTTAGTACTGAGAACACAGACACCACAAAAAGGGTGGAAGGGATCAAAGGCGGAAGCAGAAATCAGTTCCCGTATTTTACCAATTTTACAATAAACACAAAATGGAATTACCATCAGGATTTATGGGAAATGTGTCAGAAACATCAGAACCACCAGCGTGAGATAGCAGCTTTCATGGTCTTTGGTCCTTGATTTAATTTGTTTGTTTTACTGTTAAAGGGGACATACCATGCTTATTTCCAGGTTCATACTTGTATTTTGGGTTTCTGCTAGAGCATGTTTACATGCTTTAATGTTCAAAAACACAGTTTGTGGGTTGGTAGGAACTCCAGATACCCAAAAGTATGAGTACAAGCATTGAGAAAGTGTATAAGTATATGATGGTCATCTCCATGCTCTATTATGTCTCATAAGTTGTTGCAGCAATTTTTGGGTTGATACCATTTGTTACACAGATTTGGTGCTAAATTTAACCATTTTTTACTACTCAAGAATTGATCAAAATGATCATTAATCCCTCCAAAATAGCACATTAAGACACTAAGACCTTGAGGAACACCATAGAAAAAGCCATGCTGTGATTTGGTATCAAAAACTTTTGAGATTTTTGCAAGAATTGCATTTTTCGGCGATTGGATGGCGAGCACTTCTGTTGTGTAAACTGCTCAGAAACCCCCTTATTGTCAATCTAGCTAGTAAAGCCATCCATCCTCTGAATGCTCTAGGTCTCTAGTTTGATCCATCCATCCTCTGAATGCTCTAGGTCTCTAGTTTGATCCATCCATCCTCTGAATGCTCTAGGTCTCTAGTTTGATCCATCCATCCTCTGAATGCTCTAGGTCTCTAGTTTGTGGTTGTAAAGTTTCATGAGGCTGCGATTATCCTAGAGGTCACCAGAGATCATTTTATACAGTGAGGTCAAGTTTCAAAAAAGTAGTCTCACTACAATGAAATGGCTCTTATGGGGACTAACAGCATGTATGTATGTATGTTTAGGTTTCATGTAACAGTCATTGTTTCATAGAAACTGTCATATACTGCAAACCACAAATGGAGCGTCTTGTGTGGTTTTGGTTTCCTCTGCAGCATCCTGTCCGCTCCGCCCACAGCTGAACTGGAGCCGCTGACAGACGGACAGGTGTCGCAGACAGACGAGGTAAGAACTGGAAATATGAATGTAGACCCTTTAAAGTGGCAGTAGGAAGTATATTTTTGGCATCATTGGCCAAAAATTCCATAATAACCTTTCAGCATATTGTAATTCAAGTGTTCTGAGAGAAAACTAGACTTCTGCACCTCCTCATGGCTCTGTTTTCAGGCTTTAAGAAATCTAGCCTGTGACGGAAGACTTTGACCAATCACAGGTCATTTCAGAGAGAGAGCGTTCCTATTGGCTGTTGTCAAAAAAGCACCAGAGTTTCGTCTCTTTGCTTCTAGACTCTTTGACGTTACTACTGGGTGAATAAACTGGACAGGTTTAAAATCACTGACTGGCACATGCGATATTAAAATCACCTCACCTCCCTGAGAGAAATAAATCCCGTCCAAATGGGGCTAAGTTTAAGGCTAGCAGTGGTTCATAGAAATGACTTAACCTGACAGACTCGGCTCAGTTACGCTGCACATGGGATCATCGGCCGGCATTTGCTTTATTTCCTCATCCTCCTTTTCCTATTTTCTTCAATCTTTCACTAACCGCCTCCCACCTCCGTCCTCAGGCAGACATGGGGATGACCTACTCCGAGTTATCTGTGATAGGACGACTGAGGAAGATCTCCAAGTGCGGCCCATTCAGCATGTTCTGTAAACTCATTCACATGTGGAAGGATGCGCTCTCCCCCACGGAGGTCAGTTAACTCCTTCACTGTGTGGGACATTTTTCCGCTAATCTGCTAGAGAGAGTGGAACCCTCCACTAGAGGAATAATGTGGCGTCCATTCTTAAATAAACCCTACATCTATAATGACATTTTTATTGAGCGATTTTTTTTTCTCTGAATAATATTGTGATAACAATTTAAATTGCAATTATTTTCTATAAATTGAACCTTTATTTGTGGTACAAGACACACTTGTACCTAGAATAATTATAAATTCAACTTCTACATGAATAGAATCAGATAAAACAATACAGATTATTGTTGTTGTTTCTTTTTCAAACCAGTCAGTCAAAGAAAAGTCAAGAAATTGAGTTTAGCCCACATTTATTAGGATATTACTGGTATACTAAACATTACTCAATAGTATTCAAATATACTGCAATTTGATTAATGTTAAATCAAAACTTAAAAAGGAATTAAAATTCCAGTATATAATGTATATAGTATATAAACATAGAACTGAATTGAATAGATCAGACCTATTGTCACCGATATCCGATCCAGTATCAGTGCATCACTATACTGTAACCATGACTCTAACTGTACATATGTAATCAACTTTTTTTTAATCGATTTTTTTAATTATTCAAATTTGGCTGGGTGGTTAATAACACATTTTTCTGTGTTGTGACAAACACATTTATTTTGCTTTACTCTGACTTTAAAATGTGTTTTTTAAGCACTGATATGAATATTGTGCATTTAGCAGCTGTTAACAAGACTTTACCTAAAAAATAACAGTGTATCGTCGTCTTTCATCAGGTGGCCCAGAAGGTGAAGCACTTCTTCCGGATGTACTCAATGAACCGTCACAAGATGACCACGGTGACGCCGTCCTACCACGCCGAGAGCTACAGCCCCGATGACAACCGCTTTGACCTCCGACCTTTCCTCTATAACACTCGCTGGACCTGGCAGTTCAGGTGCATCGACAACCAGGTAGCATGATGCTGCGTTCAGATCAAGAGCGAAGCGATTTTTCGCCTCGCTTTACTTGCGTGAGTCGGACTGCCGGTATCATTTATGTTCATTCGTGGTAGACAGGAGGAGGAGCTTGTCTCCATAGATACCAACAACTTTTCTTTCTGCTATTTCCTCCATCAACCATGGAAGAAATAACCACTGTTGCTGCTTTGTACATGTTGTAGAAGTCCCAGATATGTCAGAAACTAATTTTCTGAATGGAGTTTGGATGGATCAGTGCCAGGCTATGCAGCTGCTCTATAAGCACTCAACATTAATTCATCTGGGCATAAATATGGCAGCGACATTGTTGTTTATACCATAGACAGTCTGTGGTAAGGACAATAATGTAGACATACAGGAATGAAATGTGAATAAGGATAGTCAACATGATCCATCCCAATAGTCTATAGTATTTGGTGATCGTGGGCCGAGTGTGATGGCCGCACCTGCTGCCATACAGCTGATTTAAATGTCGGTAACCCTCCTGCACACACTATAGTTTTCTATAGTTTACACTTAGCACACTTTGCAGTACATTAGTTTTTATTTGTAGTGCATACAATTAATTCTCTTATTTACAGTCACACTTTGTCTTCACATGAGTTTGACTAAAGTCATTCTAATTTCCATTTCTTTTTGAGATACCGCTGCTGAGGGCGCCATTGCTGGTTGCTGCTGCTGGAGGGACGTCTTGGCAGGCTGGAGCAAAAGAAGCCCCCCCTAAAGCAGAAGCTTTAAATACAGCAAGTGAAGAGTTGGAAGACTGGGGTTTCTAGGTTAAGAGATTTAGTTAGAGGTTTATTTCTTAAGAGTAAATAAGTTTGAGTGATTACTGAAATATTTATATTAATTGACTAATTGTTTTGTTTTATTTGTAGTTTAGTTGGTAGTGTTTGTTACTCCTTTGTTTCTAAAATGGTGTGATCACCCTTTATATATGTTTCCCGCTAGCGTTCACATTATTCATAACCTTATTGATTAGCCTACTTTGGTAACCTACGTCACTGCTTTTTGCTAACGGCTGAGTGGATGTTTCCATTTGAAAAACTCTGAAAAGAACGCCGATGGACCCGCCCTTTAAGTTATTATAGCCTGAGTTAGGTTCTGTTTATTTGACCTCTTTTATGGACCCAGAACTCCATTGCTAATTTTGTTTAAATGTTTGTTTCATTTGTGTTTAAATAACGCTCAGTCCCTCACACTGATGTTTCTCGTCCTTTCCCACAGGAGTCCCAGATGGCAGCAAACACCCCAAAGCAATAAAGAACCTGAGGTCTCCAGTGTCCAGTGAAAATCAATCACAACTGCAACAGATCAAAAATATTATTTGGTGATTTTGTGCAGCTTTCAGTAAAGCCAAATACATTGTACCGTGTTTGCAAGCACAGGATAGAAACTATATAGAACCTTTGTTCTACCTCAGCCCTTGACTGCATGCTATCATTCCCAAACGTTGCTAAGAAAACAATACAATACAGAATACAAATGAATTAGCTTCAGTGTAATAACAGAATTGTATTACATATAAATATTGCTCATGTATACAGTATATATCATGTAATTAGAAACATGACTGCATGTCAAAACCATGGTCGTATATTTCACTACAGATTCTCAATCATTTATCTAAAGCAGTTGCTTTACCCTAATAAATCCTCCTCTTACCCTACATCACTTTTTATGTAGGTACTGTATACTGTAGCTACACAGAAATGCTATTTACATTATGGTTATATAACAACTCATGCTCTAAACTTTTTAGCCGTGCAGAGGCAGCAGATTTAGCACCTTTAAGTCTATCCATCCACCACTTTGGTCCAGACTGAAATATCTCAACAACTATTGGATGGACGAACCAACATTTCCAATCTGTAGAGCCATGCCACTAGTGTGGCTTAAATAAAACGCATTTTAAGAGTTCTTATAAGATTTTGAAAACAGCAGTACAACATTCGTTTTCTTCTTTTTTTTCATTCATTTTGAGGTTAAAGGTGGGTTCAGATTTTTTCATGTCCATCTTAACACAATACTCACATGTCTGTATGTATATTGGAAGCATAATTGGCCACTGTAATCACCCCCCACCCCCCCCCCCTTTTACATACTGACCCTGAAGAAAGCCCTTCGTAAATCAATTTCAGTGTACATACATTATAAACATTTGAGTATCGCATTAAGATAGACTTGAACCTATTGTTTAAGGTCCCATGGGGGTGAAAAACTATCCAGTTCAAAGTTGTTAGAACAGGCCCCTGGAGGAATAGTGTTCTTTATCTATGACAAGCTTATATCCCATAAACATTTCTTTATTCAGACAGGGAAATAGATTGGGGTGTAATGTGAGAATGTGATTTATTCATATGCACATTCTTCCCAAGCTCACTCTTACAGTACATCCCGTACATGGGAATTTCCAGCAGTTTGTGCTTTTGAGGTTGAGGTGAATAACAAGGGAAACACTAATTCTGAGGTGCTGGTTCAGGGCTGGAAACCCTGACGTGACCTCTAACTCCACCACCAGTTACGATGTCAGGTGGGGGTTTTATTCCTGGGAGATTCTTCAGTTAAGAGTTAATGGTGCTCAATTACTACAATTATGACAGCTTAGATTAAGACTGTGAAAGACCTTTTCCTCCAACGTCTTTGTTTAATGTTGTTAGTCGTTGTATCGTAAGGGTTGGGAGAGGTTGAGGGTTTGCTGGAAATAAAGAGTCCAACAGACATATTAAATTGTTTTTACCATGTGTTGTTTGTACATGTTGATTAATGACACAATGAATTATTCTGGGTGTAAGATGTATTGGAGAGCTAGTTCCCACCCCTTTCCTATACCCCCTATACACAGTTAAAAAAGGGTCCTTATTTTATTATTATGTCTGTTCTATGTTTGTCAGCGCGTTGTTTTCTGTCATTGTTGATATTTGTCTGTTTACATATACAGTATGTGTCCGTGTCTACTCTTGAACGTTTTTTTTAAGTAATATGGTTTGACTAAGATTATGATTATTATTAGTGTTATCACCTTTTTTCCCTTCATTGGCTATTAATTTGAAAAAGAATGAAAACAAAGTAAATTTAGTCCTCCGAAGACGGGGTGGCGGGCACAAAAAAGAAGAAAAAGAAAGATGAATTGGAGAAAGCAACAGCAGCCAACATCAGTGTAGAGAAAAAGGATGTGCTGGTTCAGCTGACAGAGCATAATTAACATGTTTCATCTTTCTTAGTGCTGTTTTTTAATCTTCCACCATATAGGTGTCTTATATCATATATCATAATGTTCACAACCTTTATACACTTTTACAATTCATTTTAAATACTTAAAGGTACTGTATGTAACTTTCAGAAAATCCTTATTATTAATGACACCTGTGGCCGTTAAGTGAACTGCAGTCAGCATCCTGACATCTCACCACATCGTCCATTAACTCCTGATAATGGACCCATCGTCGGGCATTATCCATTATATAATGTTCTGTAATGTTCCTATATTTAATTTGGACCATTGGCTCCATGATACTAACTAGCTTGTAGTTTGCAAATTTATCAGCTAACGTTACAAAGCAACCAATGGCTTCTTTGGATTTTTGCGGCGAAACAGACCAATATAAATTGATATAATACATGTAAAATGCTACATATAGTACCTTTAATTAAAATTAATTCATGTTTATTTCTGATTCATGACTAGAACAATTTGATACAGTGTTGAGCTGCATCTCAAATTAATCTTCAGGTTCCCAGCTTTCAGATGATGTACACCACTTCTATGTGACATCTACTGATGACCTGCTATCTCCCCCTAAAGACCCCCTGTACCCCTCTAAAGCAGACTAAAACAGGTCTATTGTGGGTCTCAGAGGGTTAACGTTTTCTAATTACTGCTTACTTCTGCAACAAGCATCTTTCAGATATCTCTCCTGTAGTAGGCTGAAGCTGCAGCCTGCAGCATGTGCAGTGTACTGTAGGTGGAGTTAGTGTTTTTAAGTGTAAAGTGATACTAGAGTCAGGAGGGGAGGGTGGAGCAGAGCAGAGGGGCGACTTCCTAAAAGCACATTCCCGACTGTGCCCTCAGCCTGTTATGTTCTCTGTTGAAACTATGTAACTCTGAATAGTCACTGACTTGAGGCTATAACACAGACTAAACTTCGCAGGAGCTGTTCCACTCCTCCTGAGTGTTTACTTTCACTTTCACAGCAGAGGAACTTGTAGATTTCCTGGATGGAATCGGACAGTCTGCTGACCGGGACTGAGAACGTAGCCTCCGAGGACTATGGCTCCTTACCGGGCAAAGAGCACGGAGGGGCCCCGGCCAGCAGAGGGATGTCGTACGCGGTCGCCGGGCAGTCGTGCAGCGTCGAGAGGAACTCAGGTGAGTGGAGGTGTAGCCAAGTTATGACGCTCTCAGGTCGGTGGCGTTTCCTCTGTTTGTGCATTTTTTTTTTTACAAAAAGCAGTAGTGAGAATATTCAGATCCTCCAATACAAAACAAAATAGGCTGCTTTAAAACTCAATTACTCAAATAGAAGAACACAAGTTGTATCTGCAAACTATACTTAAAGATACTATATGTAACATTTTACATGTATTAATCACTTATTGCCAATGTGTGAACTGATTGTAACTTAAAAACCTTCCTGGACTTTCTCAGTTGCCTATATAATGCCCGAGGAGGGTTTCATTATCAGGGATTATTACACGGCTTTGTTGAATACTCGATTCTGATTGGTCAATCTCAGCGTTCTATACGGTCTGTTATTTCTTTATAGCTGACCGTTGCTATGTATAACATACCGTTGCTATGGGCGCAGTTCTGATGTCGGACTCTGGCGGACCGTTTTTGTGTGAAATTATTGATTTCTTAAGTAAGTAGCCGTGTAATAAGCGGGATAATGTACAGCTAGTGGGTCATTGTTGTGAAATAAGGGCATCGCCCTGTCGGGGTTTCTTTCAAAACAATGACCGGCTCTCTGTACATTATCCCTTACTTAATGGACGATGTGGTGGGATGTCAGGATGCTGTCATTAATAATAAGGATTTTCTGAAAGCTACATACAGTAGCCTACCTTTAAAGTAACCTACTTATGCAGAAAAAGTAGTCCCTATCAGCGTGGCCAGGTCAAACACCTATGGGCCCCTGCTGCAAAAATAAGCTATGAGCCCCTAATGACACCACCACCACCTGCATTATGTCTATCCTGTTAACAAATATTTACAGGGCCGGCTCTAGCCCTTTATGTGCCCTATAGGCAAAATTCAGATTTATGCGAAACCCAAAACTCCCTAAACTTAACTAAGTGTTTTTTTGTTGCCTAAACCTAAAGAAGTTGTAGTTTTGTTGCGTAAACCTAAAGAAGTAATACTTTTGTTGCCTATAAAGAAGTTGTAGTTTTGTTGCCTAAACCTAAAGAAGTTGTAGTTTTGTTGCCTAAACCTAAAGAAGTTGTAGTTTTATTGCCTAAACCTAAATAAGTAATAATTGTGTTGCCTAAACCTAAAGAAGTAATAGTTTTGTTGCCTAAACATAAAGAAGTTGTAGTTTTGTTGCCTAAACCTAAAGAAGTTGTAGTTTTGTTGCCTAAACCTAAAAAAGTTGTTGTTTTGTTGCCTAAACCTAAAGAAGTTGTAGTTGTGTTGCCCCAACCTAAAGAAGTTGTAGTTTTGTTGCCTCAACCTGAAAAAGTAATAGTTTTGTTGCCTAAACCTAAAGAAGTTGTTGTTTTGTTGCCTAAACCTAAAAAAGCATTTTCGTTGTGTCCAAAATGTGACTTTTAATTCAGTTTTACATGTTAGAACGTGTTGCTTTTAAGTTTCACTTTCACTTTTACAACATAGCAGGCGTAGTAGGCCCCTATTGACCCACATCTATGATGCTTATAGCGACTTATAACACCTATTTAATGGCCTGATAACAGTCGAATCGGGTGCAACAGTGCCTGAGATACTTAAACCATCCTTCCACACTTAAAGTCACTTTAGATCACATTTCTGATGTTTGGTCTGAACAACAACTGAACCTCTGACCATGTCTGCCTGGCTCTATGCACCGAGTTGCTGCCATACGGTACAGTTGTACCTAAATAAAGTGGCCACTGAGTATATAGTTTTAGAATATATTAAGGCAGCAACTTACAACTATGTTAAAATGTTGAATATCTTTCAAGTATTTAATAGGGTAATTCTGTAAAATGTCATAAAATTGTTAATAATGCCCATCACAGCTTCCCAAAGCTGAAGGTCTTCTAATGTCTGTCTCTAATGTTTGGAAGGTGACTTGGCTTCCTCCTCGTGGTGCCTTATCAGTTCTCCAATCATTTCATCTTATTCTAACGTCAGAGCCGAATCAATCAGTTTAAGTGGTATAAAAACTTTCTTCGACTCAGACAGTACAGACTTAACGTTGGTGTAGAACAGGAGAATATAGTAGAAAAGCAGAAGGTGGTAAGAAAAGCACATTCTTTGAGAAAAGCATATATATATATTTTAATTAAGATACGTTGATTTCCTATAGCTTTGATCAGTTTCATTCCACTAACTATGACGCACAAGGCCATAAACTGTTGTGCAAATGAAGTGAGCATCCCCCTTTGTTATAGCCATTAAATCTAATATAATTAAAGTAGCAGTGATGTGTCCTGTGACTCAGGCAGGGTCCAAAATTATCTGTCAAAGGCTGGTAAACTGATTAAAACTGATTTAAAAAAACCCTGATATTTCCCGTCCATCAAACTGCATAATGTCATTAAAAACACTGCAGCTCATTGTATTGCTGTTGCTGCCATTAAAAAGCCGATCTCTCCCCAAAACCTTATCCGTGAAGCACCACTTCTCTGTAAACATTCTTTTAACCGTACTTTCACCGCGCTCTTCATTTTTTTCTTTTAGGTTGATCTACTCTGGCAATGTGTCGCCACATTTGCAGACTCTCTTTGCAGTTAGCATAAAATTCTCCTCTGTGGTACCCGACTAACACCATACGCGCTGATCACGTGGGTAAAACTGCATCTTTAAAAAACAATGCATCTATTTACTACTATTCTATTACGAATGGCCATCTTTTATTTTGATGTTAATAAAATGTACCAGAATTCACGGATATGTAGTATATTACTACTGACATTCCTGTAGTCTTACGTCACAACGTCTGCTGTATCAGTAATGTGTTTACTACGTGTTTATTTGAATATAGAGCGGGGAAGTGAGATCGGATCACAAGTGGTCACTGAAGACACATTTGGAGAGACGCATTCTAATGCCAGGTGTGAACAGACGTACTTAGAGCTCTCCACTTGTGATCCGATCACTGAGGACGCATGTTAATACCAGGTCTGAACAGGGCCACAGTTAACTGAAAATATTTCAACTAGGGCTGTCAATCGATTAAATTATTTAATCACAATTAATCGCATGATTGTTCATAGTTAATCACGATTAATGGCAAATTAATCGCACGTTTTTTATCTGTTCAAAATGTACCTAATAGGGAGATTTGTCAAGTATTTAATACTCTTATCAACATGGGAGTGGGCAGATATGCTGCTTTATGCAAATGTATGTATATATTTATTATTGGAAATCAATTAACAACACAAAACAATGACAAATAGTTGATAATTCACTTTTAAGTATTAAGTGATATTGTTTTCTGGATAAAGAAAGTCGATGGAGTTGAATGTCAGTCAGTACAGGATTTCTCTGACAGTTTCTCTTTTTCTCGACTGCTGCTGCAACAAGTGTGAGAAGTGCAGGTCACGCTGTGTGCGTGTGCGTGTGTGTGCGTGTGTGTGCGTGTGCGTGTGTCTGTGTGTGTGCGTGTGTGTGTGTGTTGCAGCCGTTTTAAGTGTTGCCCTGTCAGTGGCTCCCACCGCTGCCATGACACATCCTGCTGTGAAGCATTGAGTCAGCAACACTAAATGAGTGTGAATGTGTGTGTGTGTGTGTGTGTGTGTGTGTGTGTGTGTGTGTGTGTGTGTGTGTGTGTGTGTGTGTGTGTGTGTGCGTGCGTGCGTGTGCGTGCGCGTGTGTGTGGCCAGGACTGAGTCATCATGTCTGTCTATGTAAATGCTGGGTGGAACATTTAACAGTCATTGAACATAATCACCTGACAGCTGTGGAACAAGCTCATGCTGAGTCTCTGATAGCTTCTATACAGTGTTACTCTATTTTACTAGAGCTGTCAATCGACTAAAGTATTTATTTGTGATTAATCGCACAATTGTCCATAGTTAATTGCGATTAATCGCAAATTAATTAAGCTGTTTGTGATGTGTAAAAAGTAGTTCTGTCAATCGATTAAAATATTTAATCATGATTAATTGCAAATCCTGTTCAAAATGTACTTAAAGGGAAATTTGTCAAGTATTTAATACTCTTATCAACATGGGAGTGGGCAAATATGCTGCTTTATGCAAATGTATGTATATATTTATTATTGGAAATCAATTAACAACACAAAACAAAGACAAATATTGTCCAGAAACCCTCTCAGTTACTGACTGACAAGGGTGATACCAATGGATTCATTAGGTTTTCTAGTTTCATATGATACCAGTATCTTCACTCTAACTTTAAAACTGAGCCCACTACAATCTAAAGATCACAAGTTGTGTTAATACGTTAAAGATATTAGTTGCATTAAAACTAATTTGCATTAATGGGTTATTATCGCGTTAACTGTCAAAGTCAGCAAAGTTAACAGACAAGTCCATTATCCACTAATGTAGCTCTAGATTAATGTAGCTCTTGATTTATCTACATGTTGGTTGTAACATGCTGTGATATTGTCGCGTCAAGCACAGACATACGGACCTTTAAAATGGAGCCGCTGTTTGAATCGAGGAGACATCGCTATTATATAGATTTTTTTAATGTTTAAATATGTTAAGTAAAATGTTTATTCACGTAACTTTAACTGTATTGCTTGCAGAAAGCTTAATGGTGCGATTGATTATTCAAAATATTTAATCCAAATTTAATTCTAACATCAATAATAATTTAAAAAAATGCTAAACAGAGAATAAATAATTTAATAAAAACGAATAAATATACTACTACTACTAGCCTACTACTACTAAGAATGTTAAGAAAATAAATATATTATAATAATATATAAAATTTAACAGTGGAAATGTGTTTAACACAGTTCACAATAATTAAATTCGGATAACAATTATATTTAACTGTATTGCTTCCAGAAAGCTTAAAGTTTTGATTATTTCAAAGCTCCGTCAGACGCTGAGCCACACTCAAGATGATTATTGGAAAATCTTTAATCCAATTTAAATCCAAATTCTAACATCAATAATAATTAAAAAAATGCTCAACAGAGAATAAATTATTTAATAAAAATTAATAAATATACTACTATTAAAAATGTTATGATTAAGGTAATCAAATATTTTAGCAGTAGACGTGTTTATTCACACATAAACAGGTTACAATAATCAAATTGGGATAACAAGTAACTTTAGCTTGCAGGTACGCTGTGCAGTGTCCTTAGCCTCACCTTTCACTCATTCATGTGTATATGTACTGTATATGTATGTATGTGTGTATGTATGTATATATATATTTATATATATATATATATATATAGAGGGAGATTTTTTTTTTCATTGAAGAATTTTGAGCGGTTTTGTTATTAATAATTTTTCTTTTTCTTTTTTTCTTTCTTTCTTCTTTTCCACCAAGATGTGATCTTAGTACCTTATCAGCAAGTACGACAGCAGAATGTGCCTTACTGTACTTATAACTTTGTTATTTTCAAAACAAATTGACTTTATGTGTTGTGTTAAGGTTTGCCTTTTTTATGCAATGTGAAGTGTATATGTTTTTTATGTTATGTGAAAAATTTCAATAAACTTATTTGTCAAAAAAAAGATATTACGTTTGTCTCTGACACTAAGACTTAGTCGTCCGTGCTGGCGTTACAGTGGCGTGCAGTGACATAACTCCCCCCCCCCCCCCCCACCTCCTCCTACTCCTGCCGGTTTTTCCCAGTTTTGCCTCAAGAAAGAACCACCCTCCAGCTCGGCTCCCTATCCAACCAGTTCTATTGTTTGTTTTAGTCTGACTATTAGTCTGTTGTTGTACAGGAACCATTTCTAGCTACTTACTGAGAGGACAGATAAGATCACCTCTGAGTTATGTAAAGACATTTGTTGTCGTCTAGATGGTCCTACTCACACTTGTCTCACTGTTCACAGATGATGAGGACCTCTACATCCAACAAGCTGTTGTATTCATCGAGGACGCCATACAGGTAAGCACAATGACTTTCCTTCCTTATTTCTCTTCTGGTAAATAATAAGAAAAGGTAAATGAAGTAGTATCATATTGAGAGTAGAGTCGGCCCTCAGAGACTTCTTTCTTATGTCCTTCATGCTCATGAATTCACATTACTGTAAGATGTCTAAAGCTGGGCGTAAATTGTACGATTGAACTCATTTTAGAGTCGGACGGAATTTCAGCTTCGTCGGGTGTCGTTTGCCATGCAGTTGGGGGGGCTTTTGACTTGAAAATAGATACCTTCCCCCAAACCCAAAGATTAAAAAGTATGTTATTTAAAAGTGTGTGCATTATTGATTATTTTGGGAAGATTATTGATTTTTTTGGGAAGAGGACTTACTCGGTTTGGAAATAACTGAACTGAACAAACTGAATTTCTATCTTTTGTTGTTTAATGCTTAATATTTTGTTGAACTCTGGACTCTTTATTTATGGTGAATATTATTGGGATTGTTGGGTTTGATTATCTTACACTTAACTCCCCAGATCCACTTTGTTTGAACCAATCCGACAGCATCCAATCAAGTTTCAGGAGAAAACCATGAAGGGCTAACGTTACGTTACTGAGCACCAGTTAGTGCCAGTTACTCTGTTGTTAAAATGGGATTACATTTGAGCACATTATGACTTGTTTAGGACTCGAAACTCAAAGTTAAGGACTTGGGGCTTGAGTGCAAAGACTTGAGACTTACTTGTGACTTGCAAAACAATGACTTGGTCCCACCTCTATACCTAATAAGGTCGTTGGACTTTGACTACAACCCTCTAAATGTTGAGCTTTATGTGAAATTTATGCTTCAGTTCTGTTTGTTTGTTTATTTTTTTTCAACGAAGGGACACTGAAAAAGTCAGAGCTTTCCCTCAGCCTAAAGATGATCAAAAAGTCTTTCATTATTTTACTACATCACACCTTGATGACTGTCTTCTTCCCTTTGTTTGCTCATAGTACCGGTCAATCAACCACCGGGTGGACGCCCGCTCGCTGTGCCTGTACCGATGGTACTACTCCAGGATATGGCAGTGGTGAGTTCACACCTTCTAACACCTGTTCAGGTCATCTATGGATAAAAAACTGTTGCCTACCTGAGTTAGGTAGACAATGGGTGAATGCTGACATGTAGTGAAAAGCGCTTTGAGTGGTCAGAAGACTAGAAAAGCGCTGTATAAATGCAAGTCTATTTACCATATTTCTACCATATGCCTACATCCATTTGTCACCCATCTTTCCCTGCACCAGGGGCTTGGGCCTAACCATCGCGGTGGTGTTGCTGCTGGCATTCTTGGAGCGCCCGTCCTCCCTGTCCATCTCCTCGGACCCCCGGCATCGCTCTCCTCCCTGGGAGCCTCCCTGCGGCCTCACCGAGAGCATCGAGATGGTCTGCCTCCTCATCTTCGCTCTCGATCTCGCTGTTAAGGTAAGCACATGCAGCCAGCCTTGGAAACATTTTGCTTGGACGTCGGCAGCTGTCTGGTTAAACAAGGGTGTTAACATGGATTTTGTGATGTTTGCAAATAATCTCGCTGCTTTTAATAGTAATTACCTTCTTATTTGTCTGTTTGAACTGCTGCTTCACTCCGTCTGTTTTGTCCTCAGAGCTACCTGATTGGCTGGGAGGAGTTCAGAAAGAACAAGTGGCTGATCGGCTACACGGTCGTCATTTCATTCTCCGTCATCGACTGGGTGTTGTCTGTCAGCATGGTGTGTGATGAGGTGAGGCCATTCTCCTCGGTCATGCTTCTCTCAGCATGTTGTGCAGAACTAGAACTTGTTAAACTGGCGGAGAAAGAAAAGCTGGAGATGCACAGTGTGGTTGTAGCTGTAGAGAAGTCAGTACGACATGGAGCAGAGAAATCAGACTGTATGCCACTCTCATTATCAGTCATGGCCCAATTCAAAGTTAGACGAGTACAGTCCAAATGACTGGAAGTGCTCTTGCTTCGTCCATTTTATCTAGGATACTTCGGGAGCTGCACATCAACCAGCAGTGATGGCGGAGAATTTGAGCCAGGCTCACAGCCGGCTGTTTACTGCTAACTGTTCAACTGTGTCACCAAATCAACTCCTTACTTAAATTAAGAAATTAGGTATTTAGATTTCAATTATCTTGTCGATTTATCAAAAATAATGCGTACTTGAAAATTTGCGGCGACATTTCTTCTGAGATATGAGGACCTACTATCTGGGACAGTCTTATCTCAGCAAGCCCTTTCATACTTCACTGTTGGTCCCATAGTGTTTTACACATAAGATATAATAACTTCTGTAAGATAAATATAGGTCTCAGAGTTGAAATCGAATATTTGTTAATGCCAAATTAGTTTTTCTGAAGGTAAAATTAAGGTAAATTTAACGTTGTACAACAGCGCTGCATATTTAACAAATATATATAAACTAAGGCTGTAAAAGTGAAAGCGATAATAACGCAGCTTACGATTTTTAGGTTGTACCGGGCTAAAAGTTTTAAAGCTAGAGTGAAGATACTGGCATCATATGAAACTATAAAACCTGAAAAATTCATCGGTACCAACCATGTCATACTAGCTTGTCATGAAGGAGGTTAAATAACGCTCCAATCTTAGGCTAAATTTTGGTGAGGAAAAACTGGCATGGCCATTTTCAAAGGGGTCCCTTGACCTCTGACCTCAAGATATGTGGATGTAAATGGGTTCTATGGATACCCACGAGTCTCCCCTTTACAGCCATGCCCACTTTATGATAATCACATGCAGTTTGGGGCAAGTCATAGTCAAATTAACACACTGACACACTGACAGCTGTTGTTGCCTGTTGGGCTGCAGTTCGCCATGTTATGATTTGAGCATATTTTTTATGCTAAATGCAGTACCTGTGAGGGTTTCTGGACAATATCTGTCATTGTTTTGTGTTGCTAATTGATTTCCAATAATAAATATATACATACATTTGCATAAAGCAGAATATTTACCCACTCCCATGTTGATAAGAGTATTAAATACATGACAAATCTCCCTTTAAAGGTGCATTTTAAACATAAAAAAATGTGCGATTAATCGCAATTGAATATTTTAATCGATTGACAGCCCTACAACATTTTTCAACATCACAAACTCCCAAAGACTTCACACCTGACCTGCTCCGTGTTGAGGAGGGCCGAGTGAATTCAAATGAATCATGATCCCCCCGCATTCTAAAAAAGTGATCCTATCTTTTCTCTTTTAATCAGAGACTTCGTGTACGGCGACTCCTCCGGCCGTTCTTCCTCCTGCAGAACTCTTCCCTGATGAAAAAGACACTGAAATGCATCAAGAGAACTCTGCCAGAGATCGCCAGGTATCTGACTGCTCTACATTAAATATTACATTAGTAACTTCTCAACAGCAAAAGTAGTTAGTTACCATCATTAGCACAGGACGGGGGACTGAAGGGTTTAGCTCAGCACAGTGAAACTCCAGTGACACCTGCAGCTGGCTCACTTATCTTCTACTCTCACTTCTCACGTCAGCGGGGCGCTGCTTCCCCATAATGTGGCCGCAGGCTGATGGTGATATACTCTGACTGCACCACCTCTACTTCATCATACACTCCCTGATTGTGTTACAGTGTCCAGTATTGAATTTCATAACATGAACAGTCAGGAGGATTGTTTGGAGCTATAGATCTGTTATAGTTCAGGCACCAACGTTAAAAGACTATGTTAGGTCACTGACAGTTGGAGCACTTCCAAAATATGAGCAACTCTGTTAGAAAACGTCTGGTAAATATTAATTTGTACTAGGGCTGTCAATCGATTCAAATACTTAATCGCAATTTATCGCAAATTAATTGTACATTTTTTATCTGTTCAAAATGTACCTTAAAAGGGAGATTTGTCAAGTATTTAATACTCTTATCAACATGGATATTATGCAAATGTCTCTATATTTATAATTGCAAATCAATTAACAACACAAAAAAAAGACGGATATTGTCCAGAAACCCTCACAGGTACTGCATTTAGCATAAAGAAATATGCATAACAAGCCCAACAGGCAACAACAGCTGTCAGTGTGTCAGTGTGCTGACTTGACTATGACTTGACCCCAAACTGCATGTGATTATCATAAGTGGGCATGTCTGTAAAGGGGAGACTCGTGGGTACCCATAGAACCCATTTTCATTCACATATCTGGAGGTCAGAGGTCAAGGGAACCCTTTGAATATGGCCATGAGAGATTTTCCTCGCCAAAATTTAGTGTAACTTTGGAGCGTTATTTAACCTCCTTCTTGACAAGCTAGTATGACATGAATGGTACCAATGGATTCTTTAAGTTTTTTAGTTTCATATGATACCAATATCTTTACTCTAGCTGTTAATGCAAGTTGCGTTAATGCGTTAAAGATATTAGTGGCGTTAAAACAAATTTGAAGGCTTTATTATCACATTAACTTTGACGGTCCTAATTTGTACATAAAAACGTAAAAGGAGAAGTCAATCACAGAATTTTAAAATCTGTTGTTTGCACCTCTAACCGCGTGCAGAAGCTTTAAGTTGAAACTTTGTAGAAACCAGATAACACAGTCTGCAGTTAGGATCAGTTCACTTTCAGATTCTGGCTCAGTTTGGGATCATTTCATCAGCTTCTGTGGTGCAGTGTTTTATTCCCAGTTGCATCAACAAACATCCTGAAATTGGTGCAGTGCTGACTGGCTTCTTTACTATAGCAACAGTAGCTAAGGCTCATGGGTAATGTAGTATTTAGAGTCATGTGTGTGTTGTCCTGTCTGTGCAGTGTCATCCTGCTACTGGCGCTCCACCTCTGCCTCTTCACTATGATCGGCATGCTGCTGTTCGCTAAAAGTGAGGTGAGTTCAGGTCACGTCACGCCCTGCGAAATAAACTCTACTGTGCTGTACGGCTGACACTGTGGCTTGTGTGGACATGTGTGTGTGTGTGTGTCTGGACTTGTCTCAGACTGTGATGGCAACTCAACAGCCAAGGGTCACTGTCCAAAAAATGCCACTATTCATGTATCATTGAAAATACAGTTGCAGTAATAGAGACATCAATAGAAACAGAAAAAAACAACAGATCTGTATTTGAGAGGCTGGAACCAAAAGTTTGATATTTTTTGTAATGTATTTCAGTACTATATTAACACCAGCGTAGAGAGAACAATATTAGGTTTAAGTCCACTCTGCCTGTGTTTCTGTTCAGGAGCCAGAGAAGAACGGGGAGTGGAGGTTACATTTCAGAGACCTGCCGAGTTCTCTGACCTCTCTGCTGGTGCTGCTCACCACGGCCAACAACCCAGATGGTACACAATCATTCACATGATAAACAACACGCCGTGTTGGTTGACTGCTAGTAATCTCTCTTTCTGTGATGTTACTCCTTTCAACATGTTTTCTGTCCCGTCACAGTGATGATCCCTGCCTACTCCGTGAACAGAGGCTACTCCGTTTTCTTTGTCCTCTTCAGTGTGATTGGTAAGCAGTGATTTTTATTGCCTGTGTCAGTGCAGCGGCTTTAAAGGGATAGTTCGGATGTTTTGAAGTGGGGTTGTGTGAGGTAGTTATCCATAGTCGGTGTATTACCTACAGTAGATGGAGTTTGGAGAACCAGCACGGGCGCAAAACAATGTACTGCTGTGGACGGGGGCAGAAGCAAAACAGAATTTAGACACCTAAAATAATCAATATCAAGTGTACGCTATATTTGGAATATTTTCACATGTACCTTGCCATCAGACAGTCCTTTCTGACGGGGATCTGAATCCGTTATCTATGCTTTCTTCAAAGCCACCAGCCTCCATTGACAAAATGAGCAATTTTACCTCGCAGAACACGGGAGTTGCTGGTTTCTCGATCGGTTAGTTTGTTTGTGTTATTGTGTCTCTTCGGTGTTTTAAAGGGTTAGTTCGGATTCACCAAAGTCACACAATAACACAAAGAAACTAATACTGATTGAGGCAGCGGTAGACCAGCAATCCCTGTGTTCTGCGAGGTAAAATCACTGTTTCTGTCAATGGAGTCCTGTGGATTTGAAGAGAGCATAGATGGATAGAACGGCTTCAGTTCTCCGTTGGAAAGGGCTGTCTGACGGCAAGGTAAAACGGTGAAATAATTCTAAATATCATGTACACTTAAACTGATCTTTATTTTTTTTGGTATCTAAAATGCGTTTTGCTGCTGCCCCCCCGTCCACAGCACTACAGCTGGTACTTCTGCCTGCTACAACAACCCAACTTCAAAACAGCCAAACTATCCCTTTAAGTGACTTGAAGTGGTCGTACATTATTCTGTTGAGTGAAGTGTTAAAGAGGGAGTTTGTTTTGCCTCCTGGCAGGAACCTACTGTCTGATGAACTTACTGACGGCCATCATCTATAACCAGTTCAGGGGATATTTACTGGTGAGTCACACATACAGTATGACATCATGCTGCAGTTACAGCTCCACCCACTACAAGCACAGTCTGTTTTGATTATACGTGGCAGACAGCATTAATGTGAGGCTGTGAGATGGCTTTTATATTATTACTCAACAAATCATGACTGCTGTTACGTAACTATTCCCAGCTGGAGAAACAGGTCTGTCAACAGGGAAAACCCAGGCCTTGGCAGTGGAATATAGTCATCTGACACATTTCATATGCCACAGCATATACGCCCAACATTGAGTTATGATTTTCTGCTCAACCTAAACTGAGAAGATCATATTGAGCCTCAGCATTACCACTTTAACACGTACGCCTTGTGATTTAGCATTGCAGTTGGAGGATTAACAAGAGACACGTTAAAAAAAGAATAGTCGGAATCGAAGCATTAGAGGCTCATTTTATCCAAACTGGTGCCTACAATTCCCATAATGCAACCAGCAGCGTCTTTTCCAAGCCCCCAGGAAGAGCGCCGGTCGATGATGCCAATTTCCGTAGTGTCCAAACGGCGGTACTACAACTTCCGTGTCCGTCACGTGATGCCATTGGGCCCAGAAAGACTTTTTCCCATAGACTTACATTGGGAAAGAGACGTCTGTAACTCAGCGGATAATTCTTTTTGAGGTGAATCATCTTCCCAGTATGAACACTCTGATATTATTATTTAAATCATTAGGTCCTAAAAGTTATAAAATGCACTAATAGTCAAATCAGAGTTATTTCCCTTCCTCCGTTCATGTGAATGTCCCCCAGACCAAGGCTTGAGCGAGGGCTGGGAGGAGGAGTTAGAGGAAACTGCGCCTGCTCTATGGGCCCAATGGATGCAGAAGATCGCCGGAATGATCCGGGTACTTTATCACTCGGCAGTCGAGCCATTTTGGCTTCATCGATACTGAGCAACTCTCATAGGAATGAACGGGGCCCCGCCTCCAACGCTGCATCCAGTTCTCTTAATATATCCATGATTTTAGCCTTTTCGTGTGTCATTTGTACGCAACGCAAACGTCCCCAAAAAAAACACTTAGTTAGGGTAAGAGAAAACGTCATGGTTAGGCTTTAAATAGGTACGTAAACTAAATAAAACATGTACGGTAACAACGTAACACAACTACAGAAAATACGTTACAAACGTAAATAAAAAACGTGACAAACTTCACTAACGTAACTTACAAAACAAAACACTGGTCAACAACAGTCTCTAACACGGGACTCCTGGTTAAAAGTCTGGTGTTTATAAATATATATAAATGCCACGATAAAAAAATATCCTTCAGCAGACCATCAAATGGTCAAAGTGTCATTCTAGTTTTGCATCACCAAGCAAAGATAATGTATTCTGACTTGATGTTCACATTGAATTACACGACTATAGCAAGTTTCAAAAGGCAAAATGGTGCCCTGAAGGGAAGAAAATAGATCCCAAACTGTACAGCATGCTTTTGAAAATGGTCATAAAAAATAATAACTACATGACCTGTACTTTACTTGTTCACCTGAGAAAGTGTGTGAAACTGGATGCTGAGTTGTGACTGCCCTCTGCTGGAATATAAGAGGAGTCTATAACTGGATTATAACATTCTGACTTCTTATAGCCCACTACAGACGAATGTGCACTGCACACAGTAACAATGGAAAATGCTTAAAGGCTTTCTGTTCATGTTCTGATCCAGCTGTCGGTCCAGACGTCCATCATCAGGAGACGACTGGGGATCCGAGCTGCTTTCCAAGTCCTCAGCTGTCAGGGAGCCCAACGAGCTGCTGAGTAAGAAACACACACATTTTATCTGAGTTAAAACTATTGAATTGTCTGCTGCTTCCAGAGGAGCAGGAGTGTTAGTAGGGCCGACCGATAAATCGTATTTTCATCATCATCGCGATATGAACATGCGCCTTAAACACATCGCAAAAGGCTGTCTGAAACGTGAGCCTCTGTGTTATTAATTTATTATCTTCATAAAGTATAGGAGCAACGTAACACTCGGCTACACAAGCTGAAACAAAAGCTGGCAGTAGGTTATGTAGTCTAACTATTTAGGTTAGTTTGCCATGTATCTTACTTGTAAACTTATCTGCTGGTTATGACTTTTTATGAATTTTTTCGACATACTACTATGACTTTTTTCAACATACTACTATGAGTTTTTATGCATTTTTTCGACATACTATACAATGACTTTTTATGAATTTGTTTGCCATACTACTATGAGTTTTTTATTAGTTTTTTTCGACATATTATACTATGACGTTTTATGAATTTTTTTGACACTACGCTGACTTTTTTATTAATTTTTCAACATACTATACTATGACTTTTTTCGACATACTACTATGACTTTTATTATTACTTTTTCAACATATTATACTATGACTTTTTATGACTTTTTTTCGACATACTAAGACTTTTTAATGACCCTCTACCAGTGGTACCTGCAGTGGTTCACATGAGCAGAGGGAGGAGCGATGACTGATACTGACTGATGTCTGTGTTCTTCAGTCTTTCTAAGCTTCATTCAGTATTTTCATGTCAGGAATATGATTTATTTTATTAACATTTTAGATTTGTTTCCAGTGAGATATTAATGAGCTTATATAGTGACGTTGCGGTTGTAAACATTACTGTTGCTGCTCTAGAAATACCATTTAGCCTTTGTTGTATTTAAAATATATGTATATGTATAGCTAATATGCACACTCCAATATTTGTTTATTTATCGCAAATCATATCGTCATCGCAATATTTAACAATGTTATCGCACATCGCAGATTTTCCTCATATCGTACAGGCCTAAGTTTACAGTAAACAGGTTTCTGCACTCAGAACATTCTTCCACCAATAGAAAACATGGAGAGTGATGTGTTGTTTTCTCTGTCAGAGAGCGTGTGGGTGTTGATGTGGTGCTGAAGGTGATGTCCAGGGTCCAGATGAAGAGCTACTACAGAGCAGCCATCACTACGGTCAGAGCCGACACCACACATACACACACACAACCACTCAAAGGGCGTCTGTCTCCAAAATACAATGCAAATTATGATTACTTTCATTCTAGATGCGTGCGGAGACTAATAACACATACAGTACATACCTGCACAAGCTGTAGTGTGATATCCTGTAACATTTTTTTCTGCACACTTCTCTGAAAGTAACCATCTGTCTTTTCAGTATCATTTTCATTTTCGAAATAAATCTTACAATCCCTCAAATGCATATAGTGCACATAATTTGAGATGTGAAAAGCATATTCAGTTCTAGCGCATAGACTTGACAAATCTCCCTTTAAGGTACATTTTGAACAGATAAAAATGTGCGATTAATTTGTGATTATTAAAGGGGACTGTATGTAAGTTTTTACACGTTTTTTAATCTTTTTTTTTTGCCAATGTGTAAACAGGTTTGTAATCTAACCTAAAAAATGAGACCTTCCGTTACCTTCTGGGTTTCCTCTATCAGCCTGTAGACTGCTTTTAATGTGAAGAATGCCGGCCCGTTTTTATGGGAAAATATAGCAGATGTGACGTCACGCACGGTCGCAAGTGCCTTTATTTTCAGCGGAGGGGTCTAGCATCGCCCCGATGACGTTTATTTCACAACAATGACCCGCTTATTACACGGCTACTTACTTAAGGTAAATCAATATTTTGACATGAAAACGGTCCGCTGTTATAAAGAGATAACAGACCGTAGAACGCCGTGATTGACCAATCAAAATCGAGTTTTCAACAACTGTCAATCACGTTCAGTCTCGTGTGCGTTGCCACTCTGTTTTGACCGATGCTCGTTCGCGTTTACGAGCACGAGCAACACGACGCTGACTGTCGTTGAATTAACGGCCACAAGTGTCACTGTTAACAAGCATTTTCTGATTCGTCCATAGAGCCCCTTTAATCGTGATTAAAAGTTTTAATCGATTGACAGCCCTAATAACAACATAGCAGAAATCTTACCACAAATGAAGCTCTTGAATGGGTTAGAAGTTAGAACACATCGAGATGATAAGATGCGTCCTCCGTTTTCCTTCACCTTGACTGTTTTCCTTTACAACATCTGGACTTTAGGAGGCGCAGCGGTATGCAGATGTGGGCTACATGGATCGAGAGCAGTTCAGGAAGATGTTTGACGAGCTGGATAAAGATCGCATTAAGGAGGTAGAGCTGTGCCCTCAAAGATTCATTCAACTTTACGTTTCACTCTGACATCTGTTTTATGTCTCTGACTGTGTGTGTGTTTGTGTTTGTGTGTGTGTGTGTGTGTGTGTGTGTGTGTGTGTGTTCCTCCAGCACCCTCCCTTGCCCCAATATAACTCTCCAGTCCTGCAGAGGCTCCAGGTGGTCTTCAGTCACTTCTATATCACTATACTTGGCAACGCGGTGGCACTGGCCAATGTCATATGCATATGTGTAAGTTACATACACGCACGCATACACGTCTATACTCATACACCCTCAAACGCTGACTAAGCTGTCTACCATATGTGTGTGTGTGTGTGTGTGTGTGTGTGTGTGTTTCAGACCGTCCTGGTGTTGAATTCCGAAAAGTCCACAACAGAGCGAGACAACTTCATCATAGAGGTGAACACAGTCAGATTACGTCTTACAGATGTTCATGGTCCGCAGAGGATGATTCTTAATCACTTTGGTGACCCCCTGACCTTTCCTCCCGTACCACCATCAGGTCAAAATGACAACTTAACTGACTGTGAATATTGAATCCTGATGGTTTTGGTTATGGAGGGTTTTTAAAAGCTAAAACTAAATAAATTATTAATTAAATGCTTAAATACATGACTAAATAAATAATGTGCCATCGGCTCTGGGCATGCGGTCTGTTATACTGTTCATTCACCAATCAGAGGCTTTAACCCGCCCCCTGACTTTTGATGGATTAAGTTGACATATTTATTTTTTTTATTTTATTTTCGCTGCAGCATGTTAC
Organism: Sebastolobus alascanus; assembly: GCA_916701645.2. Lineage (NCBI taxonomy): Eukaryota > Metazoa > Chordata > Actinopteri > Perciformes > Sebastidae > Sebastolobus > Sebastolobus alascanus. Next base: position 4,945,712 of record CAKAOJ020000027.1, on the reverse strand, counting down.
ACTATGGATAATAAATATATCTATAAATAAATAAAATAACAATTAGATTTAAAAATAAATAAATATTTCAATAAATTATTAAGTAAATTCATATATGATTGTATATTGTATCTTGGTAGATTTTCAACTATTTTACTCTTCTTTTATTCTAACGTTTTTACTTATCCTATTTTTATTTTTTACTGCTTACAGTATTTGCACCAACGAACCAAAGCAAATTCCCAGTGTATACCTGATAAACCTGGCAATAAATAAAAATTCTGATTCGGATGAATGAATATATAAATAAATAAATAAATATACAAATGTGTAAATATAGATATATATAGAAATAAATAAATGTAACATTTCTATATTTAATGTCTCATTTCATTTGTTATGTATTTATTTATGGTGACAATTAAGGATTAATTATATAATTATTTATATAGTTAAGCATTTAATTATATAGTTACTTATGTATTTATATATTTAGTTTTGGCCCCTTAACACCCTCCACATGTGGTGACCCATCAGGTCACAAAAAAAATTAAAATCTAATGAACCGATTGCCATGAAAGTTTGCTTATACTTTACTTTAATGTTTCAATGTTGATGTTTTGAACATCTAATATAATTATGTTGATATAATAATATAATATCAACATAATAATAATAATATTACAGATTCTCACCTCTTTAAGTTTCCCGTTAAGACGAACCGAGTCTTTAAAACAATCTAAATCATTGGTAGGTCGTTTGTTTCATTTAATGGTTTTTGGGGGATAAAATGAACATTGCAGCCTGGTTGAAGCTGTGAACATAACCTACGTCCCTCTTCTGCTGTTCAACTGTCAGATCATCAACCTGTGCTTCATCCTGTACTACCTGTTTGAAATGTGCGTGAAGATCTTTGCCTTCGGCTGGAAAGGCTACCTGTCCTACAGGAACAACATCTTTGACGGCTTCCTCACCATCCTGCTCTTGGTAAACCTGCTCTACCTGCTCACTCTCAGTACTGTCATATTTACTAGAGCACATCTTTAGTCAAATGGGAAACGATGACACTAAGGACCAGATTTACATTACACTCCACACATGATATTATTGTGAGCAGCACAAGCTTTTAATGTTTGGTATAGTGTTGATCTGTTGTGGCTCGAAGGTGCAGACAGGATTTAGACTGCATCTTAGTATGAAGAAAATACAGAAGTTTATATGCACTTAGACCAACCTACAGCAGTATTTTAGAAGTGTAGCGTTGTCATCGAGGGACAACTCTGTGTTTCTATGTGTTCACCCTGATTATTAAAGGAATAGTTCATCATTTTAGGGGACAGCTAGCCCGGCTCTGTCAAAGGTAGCGCTGCACAATTAATTGAATATTAATCGCGATCACGATTTTGGCTTCCCACAATTAAATGAACATGATCGACTGTGATATTAACGTTTAAAATTCTTCGCTCATAGAAAACTCTGCTGCATAAATCAAGCGCTTCCTAAACTAACAGCTAGAGATGCACCGTCAATCAGCAGCCGATCAAAGCAGTCTCATATATCCGGTCCCACACACACGTGCAGCCGCCACATGATGGTTTTACGTCTGCACACAGCGGCACAGTCAGTAACATCACACACAACATGTCGTTGTTGTTGCCTGTTGGGCTGCAGTTTGCCATGTTATGATTTGAGCATATTATTATGCTAAATGCAGTACCTGTGAGGGTTTCTGGACAATATCTGTCATTGTTTTGTGTTGTTACTTGATTTCCGAAAATAAATATATACATACATTTGCATAAAGCAGCATATTTGTCCACTCCCATGTTGATAAAAGTATTAAATTCATGACAAATCTCCCTTTAAGGTACATTTTGAACAGATAAAAAATGTGTGATTAATTTGTGATCAATAGCGATTAAATCGATTTAATCAGCCCTAGTCACCATACATGTGTCAATGTTGTGTTCACAACTTGTTTCTGCTGCTCCCAAGTGGCCAAAAAGATCAGTTATTTCATGTTTAATGAAGTAAAATGTCTCATGAACATTTGATTTGTTGCTATGTTTACCACTTTTGATATTCATCACTGATCTTATGTGTTTTTCTCTCCGTCAGGTCCTACAGATCACTATATATATCACCTACAGGCTTCCTTATTCTCACTGGTAGGTGGCATTTTCTTCCAATCATTTTAAAGTAAGTAAGCTGTGTTACATTATCTGCCAATTGTCTCACGTGTGTGTCACCACAGGGACCCGACCTCTCATGGTGTAATGTCTCTGTGGGAGATGGTTCGTCTGATCAACATGCTGATTGTGTTCCGCTTCCTGCGCATCATCCCCGATATCAAGGTACGACTTATTTTTGATAAAAGTTGTCCCAGAGCAAGGACAGTAGCACTCACATACCAACTGCTGACTTTTCTGAGCAGCCTAACAGCCTAATGAAAATAAAAATATATCACATGCCGAGCCAAGACATGTAACTGTAATAAAAGCAACAGGATATCCAGTATATGTGAAACATTGTAGTGTGTAGCCATGATAACCGCTACACACAGACGTTGCAGCCTCATCACAAATACATTCCTGTGTCTGTCTTTATGTCCCTTTCTGCTTTTCATACGTTCCATCTTGTTGTCCAGCTCATGGCTTTGGTCGCGAGTACGCTGTTGGACCTGGTGAAAAACCTCCGAGCCTTTGCAGGAATACTGCTGGTGAGTCAGCATACATTACTTAAAAGTGCAGTGTGAAGGATTTCGGGGGATCTAGTGGCAGAAATGGAATATAATATTCATAACTATGTTTTCTTTAGTGTATAATCACCTGAAAATAAGAGTCGTTGTGTTTTCATTAGCTTAGAATGAGTCCTTTATATCTACATAGGGAGCGGGTCCTCTTCACGGAGTCCGCCAAGTTTCTACAATAGCCCAGAATGGACATACCAAACTCTGGATATCGTTAAAAATTAACACTTATTGTTTGGTCTTCCTACTTAGCACAGCTCCAAAACGTAAGTGCTGGAGATACAACGTTTTCACCTTATAACAGTGATGTGCAGAACAGTTTACATGTAAAGGGAGTGAGAGTACGGTCTAGACCTGCTCTATATGAAAAGTGTCATGAGATAACTTCTGTCGTGATGTGGCGCTATTGGTGTAAATAAAATGGCCTAACATGACGAACGGTTCATGTCTTCTTCTTGCTCCCTGTGCAGGTGGTGTACTATGTGTTTGCTGTGTTTGGGATCTGGCTGTTTGAGGGAGCCATTAAACCTCCTCCAGACATGAGGTATGAAGTCATCTGCAGTAAGAACACACGATGGAGACAAAAACAGAACGAGGCTCGTGACATGAAGCTCTCTCCCACCTTTTTGTTGGCAAAGAAAGTAGAAACACTTTATGACCATACCCCAAGACCCGTGTCCGCCCGTGTCCCGGCCTCCTTCAATAGGCCTTGGTTTTGGGACGGTTGGCTTTCACACCTGATGCGAACCATGCCCGAGTACACATGATCAGTACTCCAGACCACCTTTCAAGTGGTTCGTCGATCCGTGCCCGAGTACAGTACGGAGCGTTCTCACTAATCAAACGAACTGGACTTTGGGGACAAGTAACTTGCATCCGGGCCCGGGTCCCTAATGTGAAAACACCCTTAATGGCTTAGTGTTCCTTCAGTGTTCCTCAACTTGTTTCTCTGATAACTTAAGATCCAGATGTCCGATTAAAATCCGGTTAAAATATATATTTAACAACGATCAAGATATAAAAAGTGTATCTTAAAAATGGCTTAAAACAAGATAACAAGCCAATTATCACAACCATAACGCTGACATGCACAAAGGGTATATGACACCACTGATAGGCGACCAAAGGAAACGGACCGTTAGCTTGATTAATATGAAGATTTGGGTTTGAAAACTGTTGTAAACATTTGGGATAATGTAAGTACATAACTCAACAACTCTCTGTTTGTGTGTGTGTGTGTGTGTGTGTGTGTGTGTGTGTGTTTGTCCCAGTTCGGTCTCCAACTCCTCCATGGAGAACATCACCTCTAACTTCAGCATGGAGTGTGGCACCTACGAGCAGCTGGAATACTGGCCGAATAACTTTGATGACTTCGGTGTGAGTAACAACAACAGTCAGATCTTCATTGTTGTGTTTGGATTCAGTTATTGCTGTTTCACTCTTCTCTCCCTTTAAAGCAAGACCTCTCACTTCCAATGTACAGTGAAAGGATTGAAATGCATGTTTTTGATTGATATATGACGTTTATTGTGTTCTATTCCTTATTATTATACGGCTCGGTTGAATACTCGAATACTACTTGGTCAATCAGCGTTCTATGGTCTGTTATTTCTTTATAAGAATAGACCGTTGCTATCAATAGCAGACCGTTGCTATGTATATCAGAGATTTAATATTTTTTGTCCTGCTGACGACTGCTTCTCAGAATAAAAGTGTAGAAGAGTAAAAGAAGAGTATCTTTCCCTCCCTCTCTCAGGCATCCATCATTTTGCTGTATGATGTCATGATAGTCAACAACTGGCAGGCCTTCATGGATGCATACAGCAGATACACCACTGAGTAAGAACATATTTTTTTATCTGACATGCACAGCAGCTGACGCAGGTGATGGTGGTGACTGGTGATGACGTTGATGAGCGTGTTTTTTTCCCCAGGTGGTCGAAGATCTACTTTGTGTGTTGGTGGCTCACCTCCTCTGTCATGTGGGTCAACTTGTTTGTGGCGCTCATCTTAGAGGTCAGTTCACACAGACGGATATGTTCGTTCTAGGGCTGTCAACCGATTGTCCATAGTTAATCATGATTCATCACACATTCTTTATCTGTTCTAAATGTACCTTAAAGGGAGATTTGTCAAGTATTTAATACTCTTATCAACATGGGAGTGGGCAAATATGCTGCTTCATGCAAATGTATGTATATATTTATAATTGTAAATCAATTAACAACACAAAACAATGACAGATATTGTCCAGAAACCCTCACAGGTACTGCATTTAGCATAAATAATATGCTCAAATCATAACACGGCAAACTGCAGCCCAACAGGCAACAACAGCTGTCAGTGTGTCAGTGTGCTGACTTGACTATGACTTGCCCCAAACTGCATGTGATTATCATAAAGTGGGCATGTCTGTAAAGGGGAGACTCGTGGGTACCCATAGAACCCATTTTCATTCACATATCTTGAGGTCAGAGGTCAAGGGACCCCTTTGAAAATGGCCATGCCAGTTTTTCCTCGCCAAAATTTAGTGTAAGTTTGGAGCGTTATCTAGCCTCCTTCGCGACAAGCTAGTATGACATGATTGGTACCAATGGATTCATTTTCTATTTTCATATGATACCAGTAACTTCACTCTAGCTTTAAAACTGAGCCCGCTACAACCTAAAAAAAGCATGTTGCGTTAATGCGTTAAAGAAATCAGTGGTGTTAAAACAAATTTGCGTCAATACGTTATTATCGCGCTAACTTAGTAGTCAGTCAACAGTTAGATGCTGTTCTACATCAGTGTACAATGTATATTAAACTGAATGTAACAGTGGAACCAGAACTCTTCTTTATGCATTTAAGTAACCTGCCTAAGGATTCGACTGACTACAAATGGTGCCATGCTATTGGTCTGAACGGCCCATTATTCAGAAACTCAGTAGTTAAAGTGTCCTATTGGACCGAAAGTCCGACGGCCCGTTTTACCGAAAACAACAGCCCACTTTAGTTTATTTATCTTAGGTCACAGAAGAGCTGTTAAAGTTAAATATCAGCCAAAATGAAAAGTCTTTCTTTCTCATACAAAGCCATACATTATGATTTACATTATGATTTATACGTTATCTTTTAAATTGAGCAATATGTTTTAAGAGTCTGGAAAGTTGTAAGGCTCCAATTTAACTATTGGTGTTTTAGAATAATGGGCTGTCCCCCTACAAACAGTTAAAACAACTTGTGACAATTTAAACACAGCCCCTCCTTTTTATTGCGATGTCATGAGATCACGCGACAATCACATGATAACATATGATGATAATCCATCTTGTCAGACTTCTAGTAATGCATCTGTGTCAAGCCAGCCAGTAACCGGACCAATCAGCATCCTGTGAGGAGCTACTGGCAGCTACGGGCGTGGCTTAAGTGATTGTTCATTCTAAACAACAAAGATGGTTCATCCAATCACCTGCCAAGTATTTTTAAAAGTGCCTGCCCTTTTCCAAACAGTTTCCAGTGACGGCTTCTCAGATGGTTCTGTGTAAACAAATCATTAGGCGCGTCAGGTTACCTTATTCCCATGTTGAAAAGATGTACACCTTCAGTGCGACAGACGAGGGAGGGACATCGTAAAGGGATTTTTGGTTTATGTGACTTGTTGAAGAAAGATCTGGAATAATGCCAGCCTTATCTTTTAATATAAACTACATATTAAAACATGCTAACAGCACAAATACTCTTTGTCCCCTTGTTTTCTAACAGAACTTCATCTATAAGTGGGACCGTAGTCACAGCTGCTCTGTTACAGATGTGGAGAGGATCCGATATGAAACATCTATTCAGCTCATGTTCAGGTAGGATGACGCTGCTGATTGGATGTAAGTCATATAGTATAACTCAGATATCAGAGCTAACTCTTTGTCCATGACTTGCCCCTCTTTCTCTGCAGAGAGCAGATCCAGGAGCCAACAGAAGAGGAATTACTATGTCAACTAAACCAACACCCCCACTTACGCCTACATTGGTGACACACACACACACACACACACACACACACACACACACACACACACTCAGCACCAGCACTTACAACGAGTCAAGAGACTGCTACTAAATTAGTTTATTTTCTACTACTAGTGTATTTCCATTTTGGATTATTGTAATATATAATTAATTACTACTACACTGTTTCTCAGTGGCAGAGGCTCTGTGGAGGCGGACGTCATGTCTCGTCATTGGTTGAGCTGAACGTGAGTGGGTGGCTCTAAAACCCATAAGTTGTGTGCCAATTCTATACTGAAATACTATACAGTATCTATTAGTGTCTTTGATATAAGTGCACAAGAAATTAATCAAACTGTGAATACAAAAAGCTCAATTTTAAATATGAAAACATGAAGCACATAAAGAAAGTAAATCCATATTTGTGTTATTACTTAATTTTTTGTTTGCCAAGTTGTGGCACCAACGTCCACAAAACAATGAGTTTATTGACTTCAGTATGAAGTGTGCCAAAATATAGATATATTTGCTTAATTTGAGTCTATGCGGAGGTAGAAGGAAGTTACCGCTTTTATTGTTGTAGTCTGAGTAACGTGATGTCATATTTGTTCCGTATCCTTCAACCAAAACAAACCGCAGAAAGTAGAAAACGTTGGAGGGTCTGCGTTGATACGACCTGCACCCTCACATGTTATATCCAAAGTGGTAAACACTACACATCCAGTAAAGGATGGAAACACTTTGGGTGTCACACATTACATAGCAGAGCTAGACATCACGGCTAAAGCTGCATGCTAACTCTGTCATGGACAGGATCGTATTGCGGTAACGTGCGGCCGAGCCAGTCGGCACTCTCATCTCCGTGGTCAAATGGGCCGACGCTACAACTGTAGAGCACCCATATACTGACATTTATGTTAAATGCATTCAAACGGCCCCGATGGAGCTGACCATGGATGTATAAAGAGAACGGAGCTGACGAGAGAGCTAGAGACGGACTTGGAGAAGTTAGAGGAAGTAGACACGTGGGACTACGTCCGGTTTTCAAAATAAGGTGTTAACAAAGGGAACTGTATATACAAAATACATATATAGAAATAAGATTGATTGGATAATATTCAATAGAAGTATAAAACATCCCTTATAAATTAAAAGCAAATACCAATAAACTGTGAGGGAAATGTTGCTGGAAAAAATGTAATAAATAATTCCTGACAATGATCCTGATATATTTGACATCTCTTACTACATACATGCTGAAAATCAAACATTTTAATGTATTAATTTAGATATTTTCCAAAGTAAAAGTCCCTAGAAGTGTATGATTCAACTTTTGGTCTAGTGTTAAAAAAAGTTAACAAAAATCACAATAAATCATAATATCGAATTGCAATACTTAAAAATCGCAATACATATCAAATCAGCACCCAAGTATCGTGATAGTATCGAATCGGGAGATAGGTGTATCGTCCCAGTCTTACTAACGATACCCTATAAACACAGGAATACTCATTCAGTGTCACCGCCATGAATAATTACACTCTCCCCTCTATGGGGATAAATTCTGGGGTGAAAAGTATAGGAAAATATTCACCACAGTTAGGGGGTCCAGGCTTAATATTACGAGGGCAATGTATCGGTTAAACCACTAAAAATCCGGAGGTTTTATTCTTTGAAATGTAGGTGTTTAATTGCAGTTGGGTACCATAAAAATCCAAGTATGTTGTCTCATCACACTGTGGTATGTGGGTTAGCAAAGAATGTATGTATGTATGTATGTATGTATATGTACTGCTGCTGTAAAATGAGAGTAACCTTCATGGTGCTTGTTTACAAAGAATTACAGCGGAAAACCGATTATAGTGATCACGTCTGTCTGGTTCAAACTGATCACTATAAGCGGATGATTATTATAACCGATTTCTTTTTCTTTAATTCTCATGCGGATTACCATCTAATTAACATTTGTGTATTTATTACATGAATATAAAGTGATGAAACGGATGGCTTCGCTATTTACTGAATTTTATTGACTGTTTCAAAAATACAGTACAGATGATTCAAACGCTTTCCTAATTTCTGTACTGTGTATAATTCAAATCCGCTATAATTCAGTACATAAAATACTGTATTTCAAATTATAATTAGGCTGTAGTCTAAAACAGTATTGTGCTGTTTACAAATAGAGCAACGTCAGTAGGTCATATAGGCGACTAAACCACAGCTTGGTGGTGGTTTCAGTGCATTTCGAAATTTTGACCATCCCTAAAAATAAAGTGTATGCTGTCAATGCCTTTATAAAATAAAATATATAATTTTTTTTAATTCTTGCGTGATTTTGTGACATCGCGAGAATCCAGCTGCCGTGCAAGGTTATATTTATATCGGCCAATATCACAAATTTGCCTCAATTTGGATAAGGAAATACTCCCCCCAAAAAAAACTTTATTTGCGAAAAAATGTAAGAAACCTCAGGAAGAGCAACAGAGAAGTATCCCTCTCTCAGGACAGACAGATGTGCAACATATGTTGTGTGTACAGAAAAGACCAACATGGTCAAATTACAGTGTACAATGTAAACAGCTTGACTGTGATTATACATTCTGGGCCAATAAGCAGTGTTTGATTTTAGTTATCTACAACTTGTTCTATTTATTACATCTAACAGTAGCCAAACCACTTTCGCAAAACATGGGCAACGTGTCAAAGATCGATTTGGGTGTTTAGTTAATGTAGACGTGCTTTGCTCGCTCGTTGTTGACATTCGCTGCGGGACTTTTGTTCCTGCGCGTCTGGAATGTGTGGTGAGTTTCTGTCGAGGATGTTTGTTGAGTGCGTTCCCACACTGCAAGAAAAAAAAACCTCCACCAGGAACAAGGAAACAGCTTTTACTGGAAAGCATTCTATCAAGGCTCACCTGCACAGTGTGTACTCTGTGTACCTGGGTCTCTGCACTTTACTGTACAGCAGTGAAGCACAATCACCAGATACATGGCCCAGATTCATTTACATCAATTTGAGTGCTGCAAATGTTCAAAATGTTCCTATGTCCCAGTGATGTGGTTTACTTTTCTCCTGGATGCACACCAAGAACCAACCACTTGTTCCTTATTACCACTCACCACACACACGAACACACACAGACAGACACTCAGGTTTTTATAAAAACATCCTGCTAACTACTGGAACCAAAAACAAAAACTTCCTTGGTGGAAGTAAATGTCGTGTTTCATACCAAAGTGTTTTTGGACATACATCCTGTATAATGTAGGTCTGAGAAAACGCAGCCTCGTGTATCTGTTAATGTGACTGCTTTATATTCACACCTGAGACATCAATATGTCAAATGTCTGGAGTGACGTGCACGTGTGAGAGGGGCAGAGACTCTGGGGCTGCGGTGGAAAGTCTTTATTTGCTGAAATGACCCGGAAGTATCTCAGTAGCAGCCATGATAAGAGCTGTTTGAATTCTCTAAATGTTAAGGAAAGGTGCTTCAATGCTTCCTTTATTATCTCCTTTAGCGTAGGATACACTGGACCATCCTTTACCAAAGGAAAGGAGATAATGCTGTCCAACAATTCCTTGCGGCGGCAACTCTTTACGCGGCGCACCATTCTGGGGTTCATGAAAACAAACGATATGCACATCTCGCATAGATTTAACAATTATTTTCACACAGTCATACACTAATTGGGATTCATCTTGATTTTTATTTATTTATTTCGAACATGTAACAAATAAGTAAAAAACAAAACAATTATAACAAATAGGCTATGTCTTATTCTTGGCCAAATTGAGGGATAAAAAATCGGAGATTTCGAGAATAAAGTCATAATATTGCGAGACAAAAGTCGTAATTTAATGAGAATAAAGTCATAACTTTGCTAGAATGAAGTCATAACTTTACAAGAATAAAGTCATAAATTTACGAGAATAAAGTCATACCTTTACGAGAAAAAAAAGTAATTTCCTCCTCCACAAAAGAGGTAGTTTCCCCATCAGGTCCGTGTGGTTCTTTCTTAAGAATAAACGAAGTTTCTTGCACAATCTTTTCAAGATTCTGATACTGATGATAATGTGGTGCTGATGTGCCAAAAGATGAAGTATTTGTTTCTTTGTGAAATCTAAACTAAAGAATAACTTCACAAGATGCTCCACGTTCCTCATTTTCACACAGGCTGCTCTATTTTAAAATTACTACTTTATAATATTATGACTTTATTCTCATAATTATGACTTTTTTTCTCTTAAACTTATCTCGTAAACCTATGACTTTACTCTCGTAATATTATGACTTTATTCTCATAATACGCCTTTTTTTCTCGAATATTATGACTTCATTCTCGAAATCTCAGATTTATTTATTTTTCCTCAATGTGGCCCTAATACTCCGTCGTAAAACATAGAGCAAACTGTCAATAAACAAATAATCAACATAAGTAAATATTAACCTAAAAGCAGTAGGAAGACGTAACTCAAACAATTAACTCAATATTTATCATATAAACTTTTGTGACTGGTAGCTTATATTCCTTTTTTTTTATTTCAATACCAACCATGGTAATGAAGTAATATTTTCCAATGTGTAGTCCATGTTTAAGATAAAATAATCCTTTATGTTGATTGTAAAGTGGGACAGGGAAAAGTGGTTAGGAAAAGACGTTAGGACGTCATTTTTTTTACTTTTCGACTGCAGTCTGGGAGTAGTTGAGGTGCTGGTGAGGCTGGTTGAGTATCAAAAGCTCAGTAAATATGAACAAATGTTCTGTCTTTGTCTAGATTTTTCTTTTCTAGAAGAGACAAAGTGTGCCTTGGTATTTATATAAAAACAGTTGAAATGCAGTTAATTTGTAGAAAAAACAGGGAAACTATTTGTAATGAAAGGTTTTGAGGGAGGTTGGAATGCAACTTTCTGATACTTGGGTTTGTATTTCAGTCTGTGTACTTAATGTGTGTATAAAAATATCTACAAACAGATTTTAAATAAATATTTTGCAAAAGACTGAATTTGTGCTTTTATTGATTTTTATCAAGAAAAGTAGTTTACTTGGGGGTATCACCTTCCTTTCCGTTTTAAATTAGCCAGTTAGCTGTTATGTGCAGCCGTTCCCTCTTCTTCATCTTACCACATTACAAACTTCCTTAAGTACGGAAATTCCCAGTTTATAGTTGGTGCTGCTGAACTGATGATCTTTATCTCACCTGGCCAATCAAATTCTTTGACAAAAAAACAAGAAAAAAAATCTGTTATCTGTGGATGTTTACCTGCGTGCACTGTGTCCGGCACTCTTTGTGCGTCACCGGAGTCTTCCACAAGCTGCTATCTTGACAGCTGTGAGTACTAAAAATAGCCATGTTTGTTGATTACGTTCATAATGATAGTTTTGGGGGAGTGTCTTTGGAGGGAGGAGTGAAGGGACGGACTGTCAGGGACTTTCCCTCTAGATTCAGGGACTTCTGGAGCTAGTGCTGCTGGCTACTTTCATTGGGAAAGAGTTGGCAACACTTGGCTGGGTTTTTAGGTTGCATAATATAAAAAATCTAGCGCACTCTTGCTGGTTTCTTAAGAAAAAATAATGCACCATAGTATGAGTTTTAGCCATTCAGTTGTTTTACATCACAATGTACAGTACATGTACCTGAAGGCTGTTGTGTATCGCACTGAGCTGTTTAGATTCCCATTTCAACAGTAGGTCAAAGTTCACTGAAAATCAATAGGCCCACTGTAGTACACAGAAAAAGGATATGCACATGTGTGTGTATACAGTATATTTATGTGAGTAGCAATGCGTTACATGTGCTTTAAACAGAAAGGTCACCTTTGATCTTTCATTTAAAGTCATATACAGTGAACAGAAATTTTGCCACAAAATGAAATCTATGCCAAAAATAAGTAAAGCAAAAAACAACAAATGTTTACCTCCTCACATACGTAACACCATGTCAGATATTTATGGAATATACATGTATGTCTGACAGATTTTGATAATGGATCATCAACGATGAAATAATATTTAGAAGTTGTGAAGAGGACGACTGAGAATCAACTCATCAGTTTTAATAAGCAAGACAAGTTGTTATTGTACTGACTCTTTTGCACACATGAGCCAAAACACGTGTAATTTGCTTGAATGAATGGGAAATTAAAATCTGTTGTGAACAACAAACTAATTGTTTAGAGATTTGAAGTTATTGTTTTGAAAAAAAAATAATTGTCATTCAAGAAATGAGCCAAAGCGAATGAGAAAACCTGTAATTAGAAAGGGCTTGTGATATATATATACATACTTGACCATGATTGAAAACTTAAAACTCAAAAATTCTAAATTGACCAAAACTACTAAATTGTTTAGACATTTCAAATTTATTCCAATTGTTTTAGCAGACCCCAAATGTTTTTTGTTTGTTTATTTGGTTTTGTTTTTATTCCTCTTTTTCCTTTCTTTACAGTTTATTTGTTGAACAATTTACAATTTATTTTTATACTATTTTTATACCGTAAGATATTTTTGCAGAACTGCAATGAAACATCTGAACATGGGATTATATTGTATTGAACTTTTGAAATAAAAAAATAAATAAATAAAAAAAAAAAAGGCTTGTGATGCGTGATGTTGACGGTAGAGGGCGACGCTGCCGGAAACTGTTCAGCAGCAGCAACAGAAGAAGAAGAAGAAGGAGGCGGAACAGGAAGTGAGCTGGTGTTACATTCAAAACAACGTGTGTTGAGCAGAGCCGGTGTTGATTTTAGTACCGTTTTCTTCGGGAAGTCACCGAAAACGTGGAAATGGACGGTGAGTTTCATTGTCGAAGAGAGAAGTAATGTTTCAGTTTAAAGTAGGACTAGTTTATGAATGTTTTTGACCCATTAACCCGTCTGATAACCACATCTTTATCGGTATAATATCTGTGTAGGGATGCTGTTAGAGCAGTGGTGGAAGAAGTAGCAAAACAACAGTAGAAATACTCTAATAAAAGCCCTGCATTCAAAATGTTGTGTACTAATTCAGCAAAAGCCTATATGGTGAGGCTACTAACGTTACTGGAGGTTAAACAAACAACAACAATACATACAAGCCCATACAACAACAACACACTGCACTACAACATACCTTTTTCACAGCAGACATTTTGACTTGTCATAGTAGGAGAAGCAGTGATGAGAGTAACGATGGCTCTGTGGTATTTAAAGTGGCAGTAGGCAACAATTTTTTGGCATAATTTGGCAAAAATTCCATAATAACCTTTCAGCATATTGTAATTCAAGCGTTCTGAGAGAAAACTAGACTTCTGCTCCTCCTCATGGCTCTGTTTTCAGGCTTTAAAAAAGCTAGCCCGTGACGGCAGATTTTGACCAATCACAGGTCATTTCAGAGAGAGAGAGCGTTCCTATTGGCTGTGCTCCGGTCATGTGACCAGAACTTGGCTTCCTTCAACAGATTTTACAATGGCGGCCGCGTCACAAACTTTCTCATTTTACAGCTAAACCGTACACTACAAGATGATTCTGAGAACATTTGAGGAGAGAAATAGGCATTACAGTAACAGAATATTGATTCATATCTGATCAGCGCTGCCTAGTTTGACCGTTTGGTCAGAGTTCACGAGTGATTGACAGCCGGCTCTCATAGACTGCAGCTGGCAGCGGACCTTGTTTTCCTCCGGTAAGTGAAATCCTTCAGATGCCGTTAGGAGCACCGGAGGACACAGTAGGACACAGAGGAACATGATTTTCTTCAGGTTACCTGTTTCATGCACTACTGTCACGCTATAGCGGTCGTTTTCTAAAAATAACTTTTTTAAATCATATTTGCGCCAATCTCGCGCACTGCAGCTTTAAGTGTCCTTATTCCAGCATGCTGGTATTGTTCATGCAGGTTCTCTGGCACATGAGATTGGAACTGTATTATTTCCACCTGTGCTTTTACTGCTTTGGCAATGAGAAAGGTGAGAAAGGTCTGTTGCCTCCTTCTCGTCCTCCAGTTGCTGTAGTGATACTGGCTGAGAAAGTTCATCATGTCTGTCTAAACATCTTAGTAGTCAATTTTCTATATGAACAACGGGTTAAATGGCTACATGTGTAATGTCAAAGGGACACAGAGAGCTATCATAGTCAGTTATCACCAACTGTTCAGTTCCCCTCAGCTCTTAAGGCGCGTTTTAGCATCTTTTAGCTCATTGTTTTAGCCAACTTCACTGTTTTGGTTCAGTCTCTCCGTCTCATTAACCCCTGTTTCCACTTTCCACCAGGTGTTTTCAGTGAAAAAGTACTTTATAAACCCACTGTACACTACCAGACAGCAGACGGACAAAGCTATCGACTAACTGGTGAACATAGTGGAGCATTTAGCAGCCAAAGAACCACAAATTTCCTTCAGGAGCTGGTGGAGACCAAAAGCAGAGCTAAAAGAGAGAGAAATTTGGACTTATATTTACCAAGTTCACACAAACACCACTCCAAATGAATGCTAATGTTGCTTTGCTGGATATGTAAACAGGCAATAGGTTGCTAACACGTCAGTTATATCAACTCTACAAGTCCATAACCAGTCCAGATTTTTAGCTCGTGGAGTTCTGGCGAGAAAACTGATTCAGGCAGCTTTAACAAAAGAAGTTAAATGTCGTTGCTGTACAAGAACTTTGCCTGAATAAAATTCTAAAATTTAATTTGAAATCAAAAACTGTCCGATCAAAGAGTAAGCAAGCAAGATTATGACTCTGACCCTGATCAGATACTCAATGGCTGCTGTCAGTATATGAGAGTTGTTGATACTCAACATTAACAAAAAGTACTGGGACTCGACACCCTGCTGAACCCACAGAAGAAGACAATGTTCTTCTTTGTCTGGAACGTGACATAGCTCATCAGTCAGTGTCTGAACTTCTGGGAAGAAGTAGGTTACATTTGTGTTGGCTTAGATTTGTTGCTGTTATCAGTGGAGTGTAAACTATCTCTGTACTTTCTCAGTCTAACTGTACAGAACAGTAGAGCAGCCAGTCAGACAGGTCTGTCTACGGAAATACTCTCTCTAATCTCCTCTTTGACATTCACGTTCACGCTGTCACAACATCTGCTGTTCATACTTTGTGTTTGGTTCCCTTGAGGCTGTACAGTCACTGTAGAAAGGTTACCACAGGACAACTGAGATCCTCATTCATTAAAGTCACAGAGAAGTCTCTGTACTCTGTACTTATTCACCTCTTCAACACCGAGCCAGTCTATTTAACATTTTTCAATTGTGGAATCGGCAACTGTCTTACTTGCTGGGGAGGCGTTGGTGACGGCCCAGGATCTGGGTTGCTTTTGCTTTTTCTCAAACTTTTGGGGGAAGTTTTTGCCCTTCGATTACGTTTTTTTAGGAGCACTCCGAGATTTTTAGGCCGTTTTTGCCCTTTTCTCCCCCCTAATTTCCTACACTGACCGGTCTACAGAATAAAATGGTAGACTGAGAAGTAGGACTGGGCAATATATTGATATTATATTGATATCATGATATAAGACTAGATATCGTCTTATAACCCAACCTAAAAATGTACACACCTGCACTCGCACACTCGCAAACACCCACACACATTTACACTCGGGGAGGAGTGGCACAAATAACTAAGAGAAAATTATCTAAACCGTGTGCCAAGGACAGAATAAAAGCATTACATACAGTATCATTCACATGTGATTGTCCATAATGGGAGTATTCAACAACAGAACAGAGAAAAGGAAAAACAAAATCAATATATGAAATCAAATGCTGTCAAACTGAGTCCTTCTTTTCCTGTCTTTAAACACTTCATTACAGTAAAGTGATTGTATTTTTCTCAACGTACCAGACTGTTTGACTTTACCCACTTAGTCATTATATCCACATTACTGATGATTATTTATTAAAAATCTTGTGTAAATATTTTGTAAAAGCACCAATAGTCAACCCTACAATACCGTATCGAGGTATTTGGTCAAAAATATTGTGATATTTGACTTACTCCATATCACCCAGCGCTACTGAGAAGGGAGCTTTTCTCACGGTGGTGTTTCAGTGATGTGAGTAAAGTGGAAATCCAACACCAAGGTCAACAGATTAGATGATAGTCCAGCTACAGATTTTCCCCCTTCGTAGCTTCTTTGGCTTCATTATCCGGGTTCACACACACTCTCTAGAAAACCAGATGTTTTTTCATACAGCTTTCCAGTCCCCAAAACAGCTGGCAGCCGAATTTTAGTTCATGAAAGAAGTTGGATAGGACAGCAATAGGGACATTTTCTAGTATGATTATACTGACTCTAGAGCTCAGTTAGTCAATCAACTGTGACTCCATGGTTGATCAATTAATAGGAAAAAATAACGGATGGACTAATCGATAATGAAAATAATTGTTAGTTTCAGCCTAAATGTACTTTTTGTTTGGAGGCAGCAATAATATTGCTAGTAGCAATAAGATAGAAGTTGTTGTTGATGAAGCTGAGTCCCTGAGGCCGGCTGCTCAGGTCTACGTTGGCCCAACAACCTCTCCTGCATTCTGGTCCAGTGCCTCAGTGAGTTGATCCGGTTGTGTGTAACACTAGTTTTGTTTGTCTCGTTCAGCGGAAGCACTTGTTCGAGCCCCGATTCCTCAGAATATGGTGAAGCTTCTTGGTGTAAAGGTAAGCAGATACCTCTCAGTGGACGTATGATGTGCTGTATTCAGTTTCCAGTCATGTTGTGCAAAGGACTTTCCTGCAGTAAAGAGAGTGACACAAGATCTAGTGATCTAGTCCTTTTTAAACTAACCAAACTCAGTCCTCTTAATGGGGACCAACAGAAAAGGGACTCATTTTTCACTATTTTCTGACATTTTGTATTTGTCTATATACAATCATTTGTAAAAAATATATTTAACCCTTATTTTTCTAAATTTACATTTAAAATATATTTTTTAGGGCTGTCAAAGTTAACGTGATAATAACGCGTTAACGCAAATTTGTTTTAATGCCACTAATTTTTTTAACGCATTGCCGCAACTTGCGATTTTGAGGGTGTAGCGGGCTCAACCAGGTCATACTAGCTTGACGCAAAGGAGGCTAAATAACGATCCAAACTTGAGCTACATTTTGGCAAGCTTGCCATGTTATGAGTTGAGCATATTTTTTATTCTAAATGCAGTACCTCTGGGGGTTACTGGACAATATTTGTCATTGTTGATTTCCAATAATAAATATATACACACATTTGTATAAAGCAGCATATTTGCCCACTCCCATGTTGATAAGAGTATTAAATACTTGACAAATCTCCCTTTAAGGTACATTTTGAACAGATAAAAAATTTGATTAATTTGCGATTAATCACAATTAATCATGGACAATCGTGCAATTAATCGCGACTTAATATTTTAATCAATTGACAGCCCTAATTTTTTGCATTTGTTTTGATCTGTAGTTAACATTTGTATTTATTTATTAGTTTATTTAACTGGGATAATACAGGGACTGCACACAGGGGGTCTAGCTGAAGATAATGAGATACAACAGATTCAGGATAAAAACAACAATGATTTAGTCTTCTAAAGTTTACTCTTAAAATGTGGATGTTGATGCTTGATAGTAAACTTTATTGTCCAAACATTTTTCTCTCTATTATCTATATTTGTTCTCACAAATTTCAGGGATTATTTACAATAATGATAATTGGACAAATAAAGGAATATCGGCTGATATATTGATATCTCTTTTTTCACTCTTAAAGGGGACATATCATGAAAAACTCACTTTGTCAGTGCTTGTTCTCATCCATTTGGGTATTTGGAGTTCTTACCAACACACAAACTGTGAAATAAGACAACCCAGTCAGCTGTTTGTGGGCTGTCTAGATCAGAAAACATGTGATTCAACAAGCCAATCAGATTTGGCTCCTCTTCCTATGTCACATGCAGGCTCATTAGAATATACCACAGCTTGAGAACTAGCTTTGCAAAGGTGCACCATATTTTTCTCTCAAGCCTATCAGAGCAGACTGGGCTTTATCAGGAGGGGGTCTTAAAGAGACAGGCGCTAAAAGCATTTAAACATGTTCTAGTAGAAACCCTCAATACAAGTATAAACCTGAAAATAAGCATGATATGTCCCCTTTAATTATTATTATTTTGACCTCAGGCTCTACTAAACCTACTAACAGTTTATTTCAAAAGTTTGACCAAACTGTACAGACTGCACTAAAGGAAATCTACATTTCACAACTCTGTAAATGTCTTTGGTGTCATTGTCTCATTTCCAGCCTAAGACCAAATCTAAAGCGGAGGCCTTCACCCAGGCGTTCCTGAAGAACAGCATTCAGCAGCACACACGTGATGAAGACAGTCTGAAGAACATATTGAGTTACAAGGCTCTGATTCTGGGCTACATCAAGCCCAAGAAGGACAAGTCCAAGAGGACCAGCAAGAAAGCCAAAGGACTGAACGCTCGGCAGAAGAGGGCGATGAAGGTCTTCCAGATCAAGCCTGAGCACCAGAGGTTGGTGAGGAATCTGAAGGACGGTCATTGAAATGTGTTTGGAACACTCATGGTCATGACCGCATCCAAGTGTTCTTGTCAAAATTGATTGTGATACCCATCTAGCCAGTTGTTTTCCTCCCCAGCATCACCGTCTTTGTCATCATCACTGTAGATACGAGCTCTTCCTGCCTCTGCATGAACTCTGGAGACAGTACGTCATTGACCTGTGCGGTGGACTGAAGCCAACCAGGTAAATCAGTCTGGAGCTCCACAGATGTGAACCCCCCCGACATTCCTTATCAACTCTTTCACAAGTCCTTTGTTATGTTTTTTTCTTACAGCAGTCCACAGTTTGTGCAACAGAAGCTTCTGAAGGCAGACTTCCATGGTGCCATCATCACAGGTAGCTTTTTAGTTTTCTATCAAATTAACACCACGATGACTTTAATCAGTATCATTGTCTAGAGCTGTCGCAATAGTACAATACCGCACTATTGACAAGCCAACCTCAGGGGATGGTAGGCAACCGCCAAAACCGCTATTTTTAAGTTTTTCTCTTTTGACTTCTTTGCAATAGAAGCGCCGCGTGTTTACACTATGCTACAAACGCCAGCAGAGTGACGAGGTGTATATTCCGTATCATAGCAACCAGACACAACCAAAGCGTCCCAGCTGAAAGAAACGCTTTGCCTCATTGCCCTTCTTTGTTCTGCATTTAACAATTAACAAGTATTTAATGAAAAATAATTGTTTTTAAACTGTCATCTTTGTTTTTAAAAAGCAACAATATACCTAATAATAATAATAATAATAATAAAGCTTATTTATATAGCACTAAAATCAGGGTAAGTTAAGTAATTTGCAAAAAAAAAAAAAAAAAACTGCAATGTTGATCGCATATCCCGCTGCTGAGCCAATCATTGTTACCGCAGGGGAAATTCTTTCTCCGTGACAGCCCTATCACTGTCCAGTGTTTGGAAGACTATGGCCAATCACAGGTCATTTCAGTTGATATGAGAGCTGCGTTGATGTCTGTATGAAGGAGAGAACTATCAACTCTCCATCTCACAGCCTAGTTGAGATATGGCAAGATTGTGACCTTTGTATAGCGTGAATGTGATATGCGACCTACTTAAATATGTATCTTATCATATGTCTTATCAGATGTCACCTGTGCTTTTATTATGAAACCCTACAAGTACGTGTTGTTTACCTGATGATCAGTCTATCTTTTTCTAACAACATTGATGTGAGCTGATTGTGGCTCAACTCCTGACTGCTTAACGCCTTAAATCATCTGGATGCATTTCTCTGAGCACAGACTCAGCTGTGACAGTGTTGTACTAATTTTCTTTTCTCTCTCACAGTGGTCCGGTCTAAATGCCCTTCATATGTGGGGACTACAGGGATTCTAGTCCAAGAGTTCAAACATGTATTCAAAATCATCACCAAAGAAGACAAACTGAAAGGTTAGACAGCTGGACGTGTGTGTGTGTGTGTGTGAGACTCTAGGCCCTGTTCACACCTGGCATTAACACGCGTCTTGGGTGATGCGATCACAAGTGGACAGCTCTAAGTACGTCTGTTCACACCTGGCATTAGAATACGTCTTAACTTGTGATTGGATCTCACTCCCCGCTCTATATGCAAATAGTAGTAAACACACGGCTAATACAGCAGACGTTGTGACGTAATATCACAGGAATATCAGTAGTAATATCCGACATATCCGTGAAGTCGGTTACATTTTATTACCATAAAAATATAAGGTTATTGTACCGGCTGTCCCCGGGGACCTCCAACAGCAGTGTACAGAGCTTCAGACACATCACATTCACAGCACAATAATGCACTTCCTGTGCCTAGTCTGATAGTCTGTAGATGTGTAGCCTATAGATAAGATTTATTTTATACAGTTGTACTGATGGGAAGCTCTCGTCTGCCTGTCTATTCACATGAGGAGCGCAGTGAGACCCCGCGGATCCCAACAGGCGGTCCTTAATGTGGCCCAGGACACATTCGCGTACTAAAAGAATTAGGCCCAGACCACCTCTGAATGTGGTCTGAAAGATCGGATCTCAATGCGTCTTCAGTGATTTTGTACTTAAAGCTGTCCACTTGTGATCAGATCAACCAGGACATTAATGCTGGTCTGAACAGAGCCTTATACCAACGACGTAGTATGTTAACATGTGGATTGCACTTAAACCCAGCCATGACTATTTTCACACGGTGGCACTGCGAGCATCAAAGCTTGGCGCGGCATTTTACACGTTGTTTTCTTCAGCTACTCTCGTTCGCAGTGCGGGACAGGGGCTTCCAGGGTCCCACTTGCTTCCATCCGGCCCAACATCTTAGGAGGAGATGGCCTCCTCTGACTCAAAAACATATATCTGCACCTTTTATTCCCCGTTTACAATCATTTGCATAATGTGTATGGGGGAAAGAGATAACATTTAAAACGTATTGTTGCTGCGCCAAAAAGCAGTGGAAACAAAAACAGTGGAAATTTTGACTTGTCATTGCAGGAAAAACACAGGTGTAAGTGATAGCATCACAAACAACTGCATTCCGTTCAGGTGAGCTCGGTCCTGGCTCACTGGTGTGACTTACAGAGACACTTGTTGGATCTGAGCCATCGTTAACAAAATGTGTTTTTTCTGCAAGGTCAAGTCTACAATCTGTCAAACTGTCTGCCGTGAAAAGGTTCTATTCATTGCATTGATTGACCAGTTTGATCATTTTACACGCATTTAACGTGCAGTATAATTATATATAATTATAATAATGATATACAGTATAATTAAATATAATGATATCAGCTATATCAGCGCCATTGTGTATTGCAAGCAAGTTGACTCACCGCCAGGCCTGAGCATCGGGGAATTATGCATTTTGAATATGTTTTTTTAAACTAAAATGTGTTAATACAAGTAGTAAACTCCTTTAAAACTGGAGTAGGCAGGTTTGAGCAAATATAATTTTTTTGTAAAACAGTCACTATATCCTGATAGTAGTGCATGAGACAGGTAATCTGAAAAAAATCATGTTCCTCTGTGTCGTCCGGTGTCTTCGAGTGCTCCTAATGGCATCTGCAATATTTCACAGACCGAAGGAAAACAACCAATCAGAGCTGATCTGGAGCTTTGCTGTCTCTGAGCACATATTTAGCCTACAGTACAACAGTAGGCATTTTTTTGCAAATGTTCTTTATAGCTGAGATCCAGGTTGCACGACAGTAAGCTACAGTTCACTCACAACTGAAAGCAACAGCGTGACTGTTATTATGAACTCTGAATGAATCACATTACCTTTACATAATGGGGCAGGCTACTCCTCCCAAAACACATGTAGGCCTATAACTCGTTTTCAATTTGGAGCCAATAAACACATCTGTTTTTTAAAAATATATATTTTTTCTTTCTTAAGATATGTCCTCTTACATTGCCAATAGAAAGTGAAGAGGTAGAATCATGTTTTGAGTGGAGTATCCCTTTTAATTTTGTAATACCATGATATAATATCATCACCGCAAAAACCAAAAGAAATACCGTGATATAGATTTTTGGTCATATCGGCCCCCCCTACTTGGGCAGTGTCTGTCTGATTGATGATTCATTCCTTTGTTTGTTTTTCTCCTCACCCTCCACTTGTTGTGTGACAGTGATCCCTAAAAGAAACAGCGTGTTTGCAGTGGAGGTCAACGGCTTCGTCTCGCACATCTACGGGAGCAAGTTTGAGCAGCGAGCCAGCGAACGCTCCGCCAAGAAGTTTAAAGTGAGAGGAACCATCGACTTGTGATGCGTCACTACGGGATGCGGTGACGCACTTCTACGCCCTCTGTTGGCAGTCGGAAGGAACTTTAACAGCAATGGTCAGTGTGTAGCGGGTGCATTGTGGTCATTTACTGTAAATGGGACTGTAAAATGATATTTCAGTTTTCTGTCCCGTTTACACCTCGCTGAATATGGATGACTTTCACAAATAGGTATCACCTTATTTTAAAAGGGAACTCCACCAATTTTGCACACTCAGGATCAATTTACTTGTTATGGGGAGTTCTAAACAGCCAGTGAAATCGTTTGTTTTGGCCCCGATCCGAATCCAAGTGCCGATTCAGTGTCTGATTCAATATTTATATTATCTAGTGCTGTCAATGTTAACGCGATAATAACGCATTAACGCAAATTAGTTTTAACGCCACTAAATTATTTAACGCATTTACGCAACTTGCGATTTTTAGGTTGTAGCGGGCTCAGTTATAAAGCTAGAGTAAAGATACTGGTATCATATGAAACTAAAAAAAACCTAATGAATCCATTGGTACCAACCATGTCATACTAGCTTGTCCTAAAGGAGGCTAAATAACGATCTAAACTTGCGCTAAATTTTGGCGAGGAAAAACTGTCATGGCCATTTTCAAAGGGGTCCCTTGACCTCTGACCTCAAGATATGTGAATGAAAATGGGTTCTATGGTTACCCACGAGTCTCCCCTTTACAGACATGCCCACTTTATGATAATCACATGCAGTTTGGGGCAAGTCATAGTCAAGTCAGCACACTGACACACTGACAGCTGTTGTTGCCTGTTGGGCTGCAGTTTGCCATGTTATGATTTGAGCATATTTTTTATGCTAAATGCAGTACCTGTGAGGGTTTCTGGACAATATCTGTCATTGTTTTGTGTTGTTAATTGATTTTCCATAATAAATATATAAATACATTTGCATAAAGCAGCATATTTGTCCACTCCCATGTTGATAAGAGCATTAAATACTTTACAAATCTCCCTTTAAGGTACATTTTTTAACAGATGGAAAATGTGTGCAATTTGCAGTTAATCGTGATTAACTATGGACAATCATGCGATTAATCGTGATTAAACCTGCAGTATGCGATATTGGCGCAAATATGATTTAAAAAACTTATTTTTAGAAAACGTCCGCTATATCGTGACAGTAGTACATGAAACAGGTAACCTGAAAAAAATCATGTTCCTCTGTGTCCTACTGTGTCCTCCGGTGCTCCTAACGGCATCTGAAGGATTTCACTTACCGGAGGAAAACAAGGTCCGCTGTCCAGCTGCAGTCTATGAGAGCCGGCTGTCAATCACTCGCGAACTCCGACCAAACGGTCAAACTAGGCAGCGCTGATCAAATATGAATCAATATTCTGTTACTGTAATGACTATTTCTCACCTCAAATGTTTTCAGAATCATCTTGGAGTTACTGTTTAGCTGTAAAATGAGAAAGTTTGTGAGGCAGCCGCCATTGTAAAATCTGTTGAAGGAAGCCAAGTTCTGGTCACATGACCGGAGCACAGCCAATAGGAACGCTCTCTCTCTGAAATGACCTGTGATTGGTCAAAATCTGCCGTCACGGGCTAGATTTTTCTAAAGCCTGAAAACAGAGCCATGAGGAGGAGCTGAAGTCTAGTTATCTCTCAGAATACTTGAATTACAATATGCTGAAAGGTTATTATGGAATTTTTGCCAAATTATGCCAAAAAATTGTTGCCTACTGCCCCTTTAATTATTTTAATCAATTGAAAGCCCTAATATTAACCTAAATGTTGACTAAAATCATATCTAAGACATTGTATTAACAGCTGTACTTAATCTGATACACCTTATTTTTCACGAGCTACTTGATACTAACTAGGTTCTCTATACATTCCATTTCACAATACGAATTGATTTCTTGCTGACAAATGTGACATTCGTGTCTATGTACACAAATCA
This sequence comes from Sebastolobus alascanus, assembly GCA_916701645.2. Lineage (NCBI taxonomy): Eukaryota > Metazoa > Chordata > Actinopteri > Perciformes > Sebastidae > Sebastolobus > Sebastolobus alascanus. The sequence continues at coordinate 4,920,792 of CAKAOJ020000027.1, read as the reverse complement.
ATACATTACATTTTGTGACTATTTCATGAACTGCTGTGCAACTGGACCGCTTACTCAGAGGTTTGCTCACAGTGGAGTGAAGAAATAAAACAGGAGGTCTTTATTTAGCCCTCATTAATGGGAGTCATTGAACTGAAAAATGAGCTCATGTAAGCAGCCAGATGGAGAAAATGTCTGCTGTTCAACAGCAGTATTTAGTTTGTTTAGATCTTTTAGTTTTATTAACTCATGTATTTGTACAGTAGAGGACAGAGCAAACATTTGTGTAACCAACCACACAAATGTCTCTCTGTGCCCTTTTTGTAACAGGAAATGTGAAACATAGTGGGCTGTAAGCTGTATTGGAATGAATACAAATACAATACAATACTTTGTGTGTGTATTTCCCTGAACTCCTCCACCTGCTCCGGGGGATATCCAAGCACCTGAGCTCCAGTTTACCTCTCACAAATACTGTACTTCTTGTTTGAGAACTTGTCCAACCACGTATTGACACTGCCGACCTAGAACACTGTGTGCTTTGGCAGTGCAGAATTGTAGAAAACCCAAACACTGTACTACTATTTTAAGACAACTGTGCCGGTTCAATAGAGGTTTAACTCAGATCAGGTTAGTGATCACGATTAAGCCTGCAGAATCCAGACTTTCAGGTTTGTATCGGGTACATTGTGTGACGCCAAAGTTGTAAGCGTGCCAGTGCTGTATAAGTGTACTGTAGAGTGCTCATTAATGAGGACACATGGTTGAATAAGGTTAGTCTATAAATCACACACATTTTAAGATGCATAGGAAGCCCCCTTTGCAAAGCTAGGATTAACTTTCATTTGTACCCTAAAGCATTGGCTCTCAAAGTGGGGTCCCCACCAAAAAAGGACATCATTTATTTTCACTATAATTCCATCCATAAGTAACACAATGACAGAATGTATAATAATAACGATAAACTTTATTTGCATCTTTCATACAGTAGTTGCAGCCCAAAGTGCTTACCAGCAGTAAAAATACACATAAAATGAGCACAAAATAATAGAATACAGTAGTATAAAATAGCAATACAGAAAGTAAGAAAAAAAAAAAAAAAGGTAATGGTATAAAATAGCATCATAGACATCAATAAAAATAGCGCTCATTTAACACACAATCGCATTGTGAGAGTAAAGTAGCAGAGTGCATCAATAAAATAGCTCACATTTAATACACAATAATCACATTGCGAGCGTAAAGTGGCTGAATGCATGATGTATGACTATTTTGGTCATGGGTTTAGTACACTTTCTGTAATAAACCATCTGAAATCATATCAGATGGGGGACCCCGGAACAAAATCTTAGAAAGTTTGTGACCAGGCAGCCATGTTGAGATCTGTTGAGGGAATACCAAGCACCGCCCACCAGCCGGAGCAAACTTTCTCATTTTACAGGTAACAGTACACTACAAGATGTTTCTGAAAACATTTTACGTGAGAAATAGTCATTACAGTAACAGAATATTGATTCATATTTGTCATTTAATGTCCTGTGATTGGCCAAAATCTCCTGTCATTTTCTAGATTTTCTAAAGCCTGAAAACAGAGCCATGAGGAGGTGCAGAAGTCTAGTTATCTCTCAGAACACTTGAATTACAATATGCTGAAAGATTATTATGGAATTTTTGCCCAATGATGCCAAAAACTGAGCTGGCTGTGTAAAAACAACAGTGAAAACAACAGCAAAAGTGCTGTCAGAGCTAACAGTGTTAACCTGGAGGGTGGGTGCTATGCTTCCGCGACGACGTCGTCGGTTGGGACGGCATTATCAGCTGTAACCGCCGTATGAGAGCAGAGCAGAGCGGCGGCTGTGAGCTTGCCGGTGGGGCACGCTTACATGCACTAAAAGGCTCGCGTGACTGGCTGGCCATGTCAACAAAGCATGGAGACACTCGGATTACGTTAGGCTGCGTTCCACTTACAGAAATCTGTAGTTGGAGCTGGGAATGACGTCGCACCCAAGTTGACCACGTTCCACTACAACAAGTCGTAAAACTTTGTGGAGTTAGCTCTAGCCAGGTTAGTCAGTGCAACACTAGTTGATAACAACACATTACGCCTACAAACACCGTAGCAACGTGTCCACAGAGAGAGAAGTTGGACAGTAGGCTGCTGTGTGTACGACTAATTTCATGATTAAAAATTTGTCATCTGTGAGATGCTATCTGTTGATTTATTCTTACGAGTAAGAACGTGCTCTTGTGTGTGTGCTTGTTCGCCACTTAGCCCACTGTAACCGTCCCGGCCAGGATGTGATTGGGTATGATGACTAAAAGTATCCACCTGTTTGTGTTTGAGTCACAAAGTCAGTTTCTGGAACAATTTAATGAACGTTCATCAAAACGTTCATGCCCAGATGAGTAATGATAGAAAGAGGCTGTAATTTATCAATTACTATGGTCACGTCCCTTTTGTAAAATAATTTGCGAACTGTTAGTCATAACATTGTTTTTTTTTTATTTGTAAACGAATATAATTAGTAAAACGTTATGTAAAAGTTTTCTGAATCTGATCTTCTGATTTATAGAATATGATTTTACATGGAAAACATTTCCAGAAGAATTGAATGTTCAGGCGAAGGCTGTGGTAAATAATAAAAATAATAATTTAATTGGTAATAATAATGGTCCAAAATGATGTCAAAAATTCAGAATGTGTTTCTTCAATCTTGTTGAATAATATGTAGGAGCATCCTGACTGGGACACTGCTCTAAAACCTGAATGAATAATTCACACACCTCAGCTCTGCATGTACACCTGCCTGTCTGGCTGGCTGCTGTTGATTCAAGGCTATAGACATCCTATAATATATTATATTATAGAGTGATACTACAAATACATGAAAGCACTATATACAAACACCACCTTAACCCTAAAATGTTGGAATATTGAGTATTATAGGCCAACTATAGAAGACGCATAACCCAAATATAATAATATAACAATAAAATCACATCTGATTATTACTGACACAGTTTAACATGATTAAAGAAATAATGAATAAATAGGAATAAGTCGTAAGAGATTGCTGATACCGGCCGATACACACGCCAACATGTGAATAAGGGGAATACTGGCACTTATTTTTTTCCACTTCAAGAACTACTTGAACTACTACAGCTTTTGTTTACTGTTGATACGCAGAGCAGCCATCATGGATTTGGAGGTCGGGGTTCTTCCCCAGGAAGAGCGCCGGGCTTTGATGCCAATTTCCGTAGTGGCCAAACGGTGGTACTACAATGTGTCCGTCACGTGATGCCATTGGGCCCAAAGGACTTTTTCCCATAGACTAACATTGGGAAAGAGATGTTTGTAACTCAGCAAATAATTTTTTTTTAGGTGAATCAACTTCCAAGTATGAACACTTGAATAGTTCTTATTTAAATCATTAGGTCCTAAAAGTTGTAAAATGCACTAATAGCCGAATCCAGAGTTATTTTCCTTCCTCCGTTCATGTGAATGAGACCCAGACCGAGGCTGGAGCGAGGGCTGGGAGGCGGAGTTAAAGGAAACGCTACTGCGCCTGCTCTATGGGCCCAATGGATGCTGAAGATCGCCGAAAGATCCGGGTACATTATCACTCGGCAGTTGAGCCATTTTAGCTTCATGCGCCACTGAGCAACTGTCAAAGGAATGAATGGGAGCCCGCCTACAACACTGTATCCAGTTCTCTGTATACATCCATGGTTTCGTCCGACTTTCCAAGTCGTAAATCCGACTTCAGGGGGCTTTCCAGTTGGATCTTCCCAGTTCAAATGGAACGCATGCCCTGCTATATCTTTACATAGCGAATAGTTGTGTGCTGCTATATTAATGCTCTGGATATCGTATAGAGAGAACCTTTAATGTTATCAGTAACACCTGTGCAAAAAAAATCATAAAGTAACTGTGATTAAAAACTGATCGGCTGTGAAATTCGTTGTATTATTCTTAACGGTTAAAAATTTACTCTTGTGTGCACTGTCACCACTTGGCCTACTGTAACCGCGCCGGCCCAGATGTGGCTTGGGTGTGGTGACTAAAAGCATCCACCTGTTTGTGTTTGAGGTACACAGCCTGAAGGAAGAACATTTTAATGAACGTCCATTAAAGCAGCAGAATGTCCAGATGAATAATGACAAACAAGAGTTGGCTGCTTGTGGCAGTTTCACTCTATTGGTATGGGTAGTAAATTGCTGCTTTTTGTTTTTCCAGTTTCTCTTTTTGTGTCATCCATATATATTTATATATATTTTGAAGCAAAAGCAGTGGAATCAATGAGATCTAAAAAAAACAACAACAAAAAAAGCTTTACTGAGTGGCTCGGAGATATCATCAACATGAATATTAAAAATCCCCAATAATTAAAAACTGTCCATTTGTGTCAGTATGTCACAAAAAAAGGTAGAAAAATTTTAAATAAGGGCCTGATATAAAATTGCTATATAAAATGAATATATCTTAGAGTGCATAAGAAGTACCTCAAGTGACATAAAAACGAAGATATATGTACAGGACTATAAATGACACTTATATATGGTCTTTGGTAGTGATGTGGCGTGTATGACTATTTCAGCCTTCTTTCAGCTGCGTCCTCGTCTCCGACTGTGTGAAACAGACTTGAGAGCAAGTAAAAAAATAAATATAAAAACATAATTCAATGCAGAAACACCCACAGCATACAGCCAGCTGTCCATCCTGCACTTGTCAGTTTAAACTGTGTTGTTTTCAGCCTGGATTATGACATTACACATTGTGTAATATTATCATACAATCTGCGCACCGAGCTCTGATTGGTCAGCGGGCTGTGCTTTGATCTCTTATCTGGAACATAACCTGGTCCGGAGCAGGTTAGCTGTTCAGTATAAGTTACCATGGCGATCTACCCCGGTAAGAAGTGAACCACCGTGGTAGGACGGAAAACCCTGAAGTTACCTCGCCAACCCTAAATCCTGCCTTGTAGTACAGGTCTCTGGAGTCATGAATAGCAGCAATGCCCCCACCTCTTCTTGATTCACGTGACACTTGTTAACTAGTGGAATTTGGAGGAGATGCCTCCTCATTTAGACTTTGAAAACCATTTGGCTTTAGCCAGGTTTCACATAGGCCCATGCAATCAAGATTGTGGTCATTTATCATGTCATGAATAAGCAGTGATTTAGTACAAAGTGATCTAATGTTATTAAAACCAAAATTTTAAGTAACATTTTGCAAGGTGGCAGGGGATTGAGAAGAGGAGGGATTAATGTGTATAATATTATTATGATTTCTAGAATTGTTGCTCCTTTAATGTTATCGGTAACAGCTGTGTTTTTCCCTTTATGGCAAGTTTGTCTGCTGTAAAAAAAAAAAATCCATCCATCCATTTGCTTCAACTTGGTCGCAGCAGACTAAGCAGGGAATTCCAGACGTCCCTCTGACAACAGCGTTTTCCAGCTCTTCCAGGGGGGACCCTGAGGCGTTCCCGGACCAGACGAGATATATAATCTCTCCAGCGTGTTCTGGACGTGCCCGGAAAACCTCCAAAGGGAGGCGTCCAGGAGGCATCCTGATCAGATGTTGAACCACCTCAGCTGGCCCCTTTGGACGCGAAGGAGCAGCGGCTCTACTCCGAGCTCCTTCCAGATGTCTGAGCTCCTCACGCTATCTCTAAGGCTGAGCCCAGCCACCCTACGAAGGAAGCACATTTCGGCCGCTTGTATTCGCGATCTCATTGTTTCGTTCTCTACCCAAAGCTCATGACGATAGGTGAGGGTTAGATAGACTGGTAAATCGAGAGCTTTGCCTTCCGGCTCAGCTCCCTCTTCATCACAACGGTCCAGTACAGCACCCACATAACTGCTGACACCGCACCGAACCACCTGTCCATCTCCCGCTCCATTTTTCCCTCAATCGTGAACAAGACCCTGAGATACTTAAACTCCCTCGCTTGGGGCAAAGACTCTCTCCCAACCCGGAGGGCGCAATCCACAAAAATATCATGTTCATAAAGTAACCGTGAACTGATCAGCTGTGAGATGCAATGAGTTCAGTTATTCTTATAGGTTAAGAACGTGCTCTTGTGTGTGCATGTTCGCCACGTGGCCTACTGTAACCGTGCTGGCCTGGAAGTGATTGGGTGTGGTGACTTAAAGCATCTCCAATTATTTGTGTTCGAGGAACACAGCCTGAAGGAAGAACAATTTAATGAAGGTGCAAAACCACAGAATGTTCAGATGTGTAATGACAAACAAGAGTTTGGCAGCTTGTGACAGTTTAATGTTTTTCTTTTCACTCCAGCTGCTCTGCTAGTTTGACAATACTGCATCTGTTTGTAAAACGTGAGATCTCGTCAGGTAAATTTTACTCTAGTTTCTAGTCACTCAATTGGTTTAGTAGATTGCCTTTTGTATTTCCAGTTTCTCATTTTGTGTCACCCAAATATATTTTGTGGCCACTAAACATGTATAACCTCAGTATATACCTCAATATCACATAATGTCACTCAGATGTTTAAAAGGTGTGGAATTTATTATTTATTTGGTGAAATAGAAATATACATTCACCAGTTGATATATCCATGAGCTAGAAATAGTAGAAGCTGCAGGTTCCTTTGAATTAATCATAGTCAGTCAGAACATTTCCTCCAGAAGTCATGATAGTTAATTAGATTCAGTCAAGACACATGACTTATGTGTAAAATCATAAAAAGTACATAAAAAGTGAAGTACCCAGCAGAAAACTAATTCCAGTTCTAAAAATGTTGCCATTCTGTTAATGCCAGTGTAACGATTAACAAATTTCTTGTGTCACTTTCTATGAATTTAAATTTTATTTCATTTTTCATTTAACCTTTATTTACCAGGGAATCCTTTGTCTTAAAGCTGAACTTACGTTGGGAAGTCCTACTGCATCACCACAACACGTCACCACGACGCGTCACCACAACCAAAGACGTCACCAAGAGCAAAGACTTTTGTGCTACAGCACAGCTGCTTGTCTCATCAGAAAGACAAGACGAGCACATGACAACATCTCACACCTACAGAGGCGTGGAACTATCCGCAAAAACAGGCTGACAACAGGACTCTTGTTGACTTGTTAACTAGACCCAGAGATACATCATGGTGGACCAGATAACGTTTGCCCCAGATAACCGGGAGCGGATCCACGCTGTGGAGAACTCATTTGGGCCGTTGGGGAAGTCCCTGTCCATGCCGGGTCGGGTTCTGATCGGAGAGGGTCGGCTGATGAAGATGAGCCGCCGGGGGCCACAGCCTAAAGTCTTCTTCCTCTTCAACGATGTGCTGGTGTACGGCAGCATCATTCTGAACGGCCGTTGGCACAAAAAACAGAAGATCATCCGTCTAGGTGAGCAACTCATCTGCTTTTCCAGAACACTTGATCCAACTAGACATTAGGCTAAGAGTAGGCTTAATTGTTTCATCATTTTTGGCTTTTTAAAAAAAAAGGGAACTTCAGACTCACAAAGAAAAAGGTAAACAAGAGCCAAGCCAGTTGGTCAGCTGTGTGTGTATATATATATTTAAACATTTTTCTACCCCGGTAAGAAGAAAACCACTGTCGTAGGACTGAAAACTCAGGGTTAACCATGAAGTTACCTCGCTAACCCCAAATCCTGCATCGTAGTACAGGCCTGTGGAGTCATAAATACCCCCACCTCTTATCGATTCATGTGACACTTGTAAACTAGTGGAATTTAGAGGAGATGCCTCATTTACACTTACAAAGTCATTTGGCTTTAGCCAGGTTTCACATTTTCACACATACAATGTATATATATATATATATATATATATATATATACATATATTTCAAAGTTAATTTATTGTGATTTTACAACACGGGCTTATGCACCAAAATGCAGTTGCAGTCCCTTTATGCTATGCTATGCTATAGCTATTTTTTATGGTTGAGTATGGAGGATGAGTTGATGAGTCCCACAGCGTGAGGAAAGAAGCTGCTCTGTAGTCCGGTGGTACGGTAGCGGATACTTCTGTATCTCTTGCCAGACTGCAGCAGGGTGAACAGGCTGTTGCTATCCTTTGGGCTCTGCAGGCACCTCACCTCACCAATATCACACAGTTAATTTCCAACCCTGGATTTCCAAAAAGCTTTTGATACAGCTCCTCATAAAAGACTACTGTCAAAATAAAAGTCCTATTGTAGAGGAGAGCGGGGTAAGTTGAGCCAGTTTTTACTTGTGAGGGAATGACAGTAATGTCTCCAACTAAAACATGTACATATATTTCAGGATGTGGTGCATCATTGGTATGATCACTTCTAAAATCTAAAGATCTTAAATAAACAGTTTTCAAAATATGACTTTCCAAAAAAACGTGGCGCTGCCCCCGATGAGGGGTAAGTTGAGCCTAGAGAGAGGATAAGTTGAGCCATGTGCAGTACGCCTAGTCTATCAATCATACCTGTCTGTCACTGAAGTGAGGTTACGAAAGAACTCCAATCCAATTATATATAATTATAAATGGCTCAACTTCCCCCAGGCCTTTTGACTCAAATTACCCCACCGCAGTCATTTTAACAAACATCCAGCAGTTTAGAGCTAACGCCGTGCTAACAGTATAGCCTCACATCGTAACATCCTAAAGCACTAACTATTTTTAATTTATTTTGATTTAAGAAGGAACTCCTTAAAATTATTCCCACTAATGTGTTTCTCTGAAAAGAGAAAAAAAACATCTTCACCCTTGCTGTGAAATCATGGAATGAGCTTCCACCAGAGGCAGTGCTGTCTCCTTCAGTTAACTCTTTTAAAAATAGATTGGCTAAATTCTGGTCAACAAAGGACATTTTGTATAATTATGAGGCTGATTTGTGATTATTTGTGAAATTGTTATTTTAAAAAGTCTATTGTGGTAATATGTTGTTGTATTGTTTGTTTGTTGTAGTTGGAGGGTCTGGTGTGACGGATTTATATCCTGATTTTTTTTATGACTCTGTACTATGACATTTTCATGCCATTTTTTTGGACTATAGTATGACATTTTTTTTAATGATTCTTTATGGCATACTATACTATGACATTTTTATGACTTTTATGGCATACTATACTATGAAATTCTTTATGACATACTATACTATGACATTTTTATGACATACTATACTATGACATTTTTATGATATACTATACTATGACATTTTTTATGACATTTTTATGTCATACTTTACTATGACATTTTTTATGGCATACTATACTATGACATTTTTTTATGATTCTTTATGGCATACTATGACATTTTTATGACATACTATACTATGACATTTTTTATGACTCTTTATGGCATACTATACTTTGACATTTTTCTATGATTCTTTATGGCATACTATGACATTTTTATGACTCTTTATGGCATACTATACTTTGACATTTTTCTTTGATTCTTTATGGCATACTATGACATTTTTTATGACATTTTTATGGCATACTTTACTATGACATTTTTTATGGCATACTATACTATGATATTTTTATGACAAACTATACTATGACATTTTTTATGATTCTTTATGGCATACTATACTATGACATTTTTATGACATACTATACTATGACATTTTTATGACATGTTTATAGCATACTAAACTATGACATTTTTTAAGACATACTATAGTTTGACTTTTTGTTTATGACATTATACACTGTGAAATTTTTTATGACTTTTTAATGGCATACTATTTTGTGATTTTTATTACATTCTTTTTTTAACATACGATACTAAGACCTTTTTATGGCATTCAGTAGAGACATTTTTTATGACTTTTTTATGGCATACTATATCGTGACTTTTTATGACATCTTTTAGGACTTTAATGGCATACTGTATTATGAATTTTTCATGAATTTTTTTCTGGCAAACTATACTATGACTCTCTATGATATATTTTTATGACATACTTTACTAAGACATACTATGATTTTTGATGACTATTTTTTTTTTATGTCATACAGTAATATGACTTTTTATAATATGTTTTATGATACTTTTTAATAGTATACTATACTCTGACATTTTTATGGCATACTCTACTATCACATTTTTATGACTGATGATTTTTTATGTCGCACTATACTACGACTTTTGTATGACATTTTTATGGATAATGATATTTTAATGAATTTTTATGGCACACTATATACTTTTCATAACATCAAACTGAAAAAATTTTTATGACATACTTAAGTGTGATATTTTTATGACATACTATATTATTTTTAGGACTGTTTTTATTGCATACTGTACTATAACTTTTTTAGGAAATTTTTTAGGACCCACTATAACGTATTTTATGACATGCTATACTAAGAATGTTTTGTATGACATTTTTTACGAAATACTACACTATGACAGTTTTTATGACTTTTATGGCACATTATGACTCTTTTATGTTTCGAAACTGTTTATGATGTAGTATACTATGACACTTTTTACGGCACACTGTGACATTTTCATGAATTGTTTTAAGAAATACTATACTACGACACTATACTATACTAATATTTTTATGGCATACTTTATTATGAGTTTTTAAAGACATTTGTTTTTACCTTTTGTGACATAATATACAATGACTTTTTTTATGACTTTTTATCTTTCTTTTTTAATATTAAGGTTTCAAGCAATTAGGGTTAGGTTAGTTAATTTTTGGGGTCTTTGGTTAGTTTTAGGTGTTTTGTAGGTTGTGAATGTTACTGTATAGCCTAATACATGCGGTAAACATATATTTGAAATACTATCTGCTTAGTGTCTGGGCTCCTGTTCTCAAGCTTCAGATAGCTTATCAGGGTTTCCCATTTCACATATCTGCATTATAGCTTATTATTATACTTGTATTTGAACAGTTTGTGAATAAACTGAAACCGAACAAGTTGTAAACTGGGAAGTTCTGTCATGTCTCACTTTACTTTGCTCACATGCCGCATATTTTCTTTTCATGATTTCAGAGGACATCCAGCTGGAGGACTTGGAAGACGGCATCAAAATGAGGAACCAATGGTTGATCCGCACACCACGCAAGTCCTTCTACGTGGCAGCCGTCTCAAACAGGGAGAAGCGAGCTTGGATGGAACACATGGAGAACTGTCGGTCCAGTCTGCTGCAGAGCGCTGGCTGCAGGCCCGGGTCCACCTTCGCCATCACCTGGATCCCTGACCGGGCCTCTGCGGTCTGCATGCGCTGCGCCGACAGGTTCACCGTGACCCAGCGTCGACACCACTGCCGAAAATGCGGCTTTGTGGTCTGTGCTGCTTGCTCCAAGAAGCGAGCGGTAATCAGACACATTCACCCGACTAAGTGGTTGAGGGTCTGCACCATGTGTCACTCGAGTCTTTCGACGCTGGACGCCAAAGAGATGTCTCGTCTGAGGGGAAGCAGCACAGAGATGCTAGGCTTGGATGAAGATGACGTGGAGGTATACAGTGAAGAAGACGAGGCAGAGGAGCAGATGGAGGACCATGATCCCAGCATGTGGATGGACTCCCAGATGGACTCCCTGTCCACCTATGTCTACTTCAAACCGGAGCATGTGAAGCCTGAAATATAAGCACATCAAGAGTGCTACAGCCACTCAGAAAAAAAACCTTGTGTTGGACTTTGGGTCTTTCTTTAACATGGACACAATACTGCTGCAGCTTTGTGCAGTAGGAGCAAGTTAAAGGGCATTCTCACTCCGTCATAAACATGACAAGACAATAACGTATTAATTAGAAGAATTTTGTACATAGTGTATTTATTGATGAGAATACTTTGTCTTTTCACATTATTCTGTTTGTAAGAACACTATTGCTGTGAAGTCGTCGCTTGAGTTCAGTCTGCCTTACTAGATCTTTATTAAAGTCTGATTTCAGTAACGGGTGAATATGTCAGTGTTTGTGTACATGGAAGCATGAACTTAAACCACATTAAACGTGATAAAGCCTCGCAATGAAAGTTCATAGTTATCAATGCAGTACTAACTAATCAAGAATTCACAACAGATGGATCTTTCCTAGAAGTGATCAGGGATTCTGACTGTAGCTGTAATACACATCAATAATTGTGTGTGGAATGTAGTAAATCCTACTTATTATCAGTAATGCTGATATATATTATTGCAGCCACAGTGGAGATACTGTACAGTATACACATGGACTTTTATGGACTTTATTTGGCACTGTTAGCAAAGCCAAGTAGCAGCTAGGAAGTTTACACAGCATTTTACCTTACTCTTTTCTCACTTAGACTAACTCCCTCTTTACTTCCAATTACTCAGTGCTCTCTAGCTCATTGGTGCCAAATGCAGCGGCTAGGCTAATCGTTGGTCCCACATCACCCCAATTCTTGGCTCCCTTCATGAGCAACTAAACTTTGGAAGAGCCTTTCTCATTCCATCAGATCGGTATCTGTGGTTTGTTTTAAGCCACTGCTGAAAATTCATTTCTATAGGTTAGCCTTTTTAGACTCACTGTTACTTAAATTTTGTTTATTTTGGTTGTTTGCTTTAGTTCTTGTCTATGATAAAATTGGGGAGGACATGAGGAAAACCAACCCACAGCATCATGTTATATTATACTAGTTGGCTACTTAGCTCTACTTTCTTTCTTATTATTAAATAAAAGAACACAGATTCAGTATACATGGGATAGTACCCAAAAAAGTCATAGTATAGTTTGTCGAAAAATTTAACGAAAAAATCATAGCATAGTATTTCGAAAAATTTGACAAAAAAGTCATAGTATAGTATGCCGAACGATTTTCATGAAAACAAGTCTTATTATAGCATGTCGAAAAATGTCATGAAAAGTCATAGTATAGTATGTTGAAAAATTTCATGAAAAAAACTCATAGTATAGTATGTCGAAAATTTCACGAAAAAAGTCATAGTATAGTATGTCGATCAATTTTGTGGAAAAAAAACCTCATAGTATAGAATAACGAACATTTTCATGAAAAAAAAGTCATAGTATAGTATGTCGAATAATTTCATGAAAAAAAGTCATAGTATAGTATGTCGAAAAATTTCATGAAAAAAAGTCATTGTATAGTATGTCGATTAATTTTGTGGAAAAAAAAGTCATAGTATAGTATGTCGAAAATTTTCATGAAAAAAAGTCATAGTATACTATGTTGAGTAATTTTGTGGAAAAAAAAAGTCAGTATATAATGTCGAAAGTTTTCATGAAAAAAATGTCATAGTATAGTATGTCGATTAATTTTGTGGAAAAAAAAGTCATACTATAGTATATCGAAACTTTTCATGAAAAAATGTCATAGTATAGTATGTCGATTAATTTTGTAGAAAAAAAAGTCATACTATAGTATGTCGAAAATTTTCCTGTAAAAATTTTATAGTATAGTATGTCGATTAATTTTGTGGAAAAAAAAGTCATACTATAGTATGTCGAAAAATTTTCATGAAAAAAAGTCATAGTATAGAATGTCGAAAATGTTCATGAAAAAAGTCATAGTATAGTATGTCGTAAAATGTCATGAAAAAAAGTCATAGTATAGTATGTCGAAAATTTTCGTGAAAAAATGTCATAGTATAGTATGTTGAAAATGTTCATGAAAAAAGTCATAATATAGTATGTCGATTAATTTTGTGGAATGAAAAGTCAGTATATAATGTCGAAAATTTTCATGAAAAAAAGTCATAGTATAATATGTCGAAATTTTTCATGAAAAAGTCATAGTATAGTATGTCGAAACATTTTGATGAAAAAAGTCATAGTATAGTATGTCGATTCATTTTATTGAGAAAAAAAGTCATAGTATAGTATGTCGAAACTTTTCATGAAAAAATGTCATAGTATAGTATGTCGATTAATTTTGTAGAAAAAAAAGTCATACTATAGTATGTCGAAAATTTTCATGAAAATTTTTTATAGCATAGTACGTTGATTAATTTTCTGGGAAAAAAAGTCATACTATGATATGTCGAAAAATTTTCATGAAAAAAAGTCATAGTATAGAATGTCGAAAATGTTCATGAAAAAAGTCATAGTATAGTATGTCGTAAAATGTCATGAAAAAAAGTCATAGTATAGTATGTCGAAAATTTTCGTGAAAAAATGTCATAGTATAGTATGTTGAAAATATTCATGAAAAAAGTCATAATATAGTATGTTGATTAATTTTGTGGAATGAAAAGTCAGTATATAATGTCGAAAATTTTCATGAAAAAAAGTCAAAGTATAATATGTCGAAAAATTTTGATGAAAAAAGTCATAGTATAGTATATCGAAATTTTTCATGAAAAAGTCATAGTATAATATGTTGAAAAATTTTCAGGAAAAAATCATAGTATAGTATGTCGAAAAATTTTGATGAAAAAAGTCATAGTATAGTACGTCGATTCATTTTATGGAGAAAAAAAGTCATAGTATAGTATGTCGATTAATTTTGTGGAAAAAAAAGTCATACTATAGTATGTCGAAACTTTTCATGAAAAAATGTCATAGTATAGTATGTTGATTAATTTGTGGAAAAAAAAGTCATACTATAGTATGTCGAAAAATTTTCATGAAAAAAAGTCATAGTATAATATGTCGAAAAATTTTCATGGAAAAATCATAGTATAATATGTCGAAAACTTTTGATGAAAAAAGTCATAGTATAGTATGTCGATTCATTTCATGGAGAAAAAAATTCATACTATAGTATGTCAATTAATTTTGTGGAAAAAAAAGTCATACTATAGTATGTCGAAACTTTTCATGAAAAAATGTCATAGTATAGTATGTCGATTAATTTTGTGGAAAAAAAAGTCATACTATAGTATGTCGAAAATTTTCATGAACAAATTTTATAGTATTGTATGTTGATTAATTTTGTGGAAAAAAAAGTCATACTATAGTATGTCGAAACATTTTCATGAATAAAAGTCATAGTATAGAATGTCGAAAATGTTCATGAAAAAAGTCATAGTATAGTATGTCGTAAAATGTCATGAAAAAAAGTCAAAGTATAGTATGTCGAAAATTTTCGTGAAAAAATGTCATAGTATAGTATGTTGAAAATATTCATGAAAAAAGTCAAAATATAGTATGTTGATTAATTTTGTGGAATGAAAAGTCAGTATATAATGTCGAAAATGTCATGAAAAAAAGTCATAGTATAGTATGTCGAAAATTTTCGTGAAAAAATGTCATAGTATAGTATGTTGAAAATGTTCATGAAAAAAGTCATAATATAGTATGTCGATTAATTTTGTGGAATGAAAAGACGGTATATAATGTCGAAAATTTTCATGAAAAAAAGTCATAGTATAATATGTCGAAATTTTTCATGAAAAAGTCATAGTATAGTATGTCGAAACATTTTGATGAAAAAAGTCATAGTATAGTATGTCGATTCATTTTATTGAGAAAAAAAGTCATAGTATAGTATGTCGAAACTTTTCATGAAAAAATGTCATAGTATAGTATGTCGATTAATTTTGTAGAAAAAAAAGTCATACTATAGTATGTCGAAAATTTTCATGAAAATTTTTTATAGCATAGTACGTTGATTAATTTTCTGGGAAAAAAATTCATACTATGATATGTCGAAAAATTTTCATGAAAAAAAGTCATAGTATAGAATGTCGAAAATGTTCATAAAAAAAGTCATAGTATAGTATGTCGTAAAATTTCATGAAAAAAAGTCATAGTATAGTATGTCGAAAATTTTCGTGAAAAAATGTCATAGTATAGTATGTTGAAAATATTCATGAAAAAAGTCATATTATAGTATGTTGATTAATTTTGTGGAATGAAAAGTCAGTATATAATGTCGAAAATTTTCATGAAAAAAAGTCATAGTATAATATGTCGAAATTTTTCATGAAAAAGTCATAGTATAATATGTCGAAAAATTTTCAGGAAAAAATCATAGTATAGTATGTCGAAAAATTTTGATGAAAAAAGTCATAGTATAGTATGTCGATTCATTTTATGGAGAAAAAAAGTCATAGTTTAGTATGTCGATTAATTTTGTGGAAAAAAAGGTAATACTATAGTATGTCGAAAATTTTCATGAACAAATTTTATAGTATAGTATGTTGATTAATTTTGTGGAAAAAAAAGTCACACTATAGTATGTCGAGAAATTTTTATGAAAAAAAGTCATAGTATAATATGTCAAAACTTTTCATGAAAGTCATAGTATAATATGTCGAAAAATTTTCATGGAAAAATCATAGTATAATATGTCGAAAACTTTTGATGAAAAAAGTCATAGTATAGTATGTCGATTCATTTTGTGGAAAAAAAAGTCATAGTATAGTATGTCGAAACTTTTCATGAAAAAATTTCATAGTATAGTATGTCGATTAATTTTGTGGAAAAAAAAGTCATACTATAGTATGTCGAAAATTTTCATGAACAAATTTTATAGTATAGTATGTTGATTAATTTTGTGGAAAAAAAAGTCATACTATAGTATGTCGAAACATTTTCATGAAAAAAAGTCATAGTATAGAATGTCGAAAATGTTCATGAAAAAAGTCATTGTATAGTATGTCGTAAAATGTCATGAAAAAAAGTCATAGTATAGTATGTCGAAAGTTTTCGTGAAAAAATGTCATAGTATAGTATGTTGAAAATGTTCATGAAAAAAGTCATAATATAGTATGTCGATTAATTTTGTGGAATGAAAAGACGGTATATAATGTCGAAAATTTTCATGAAAAAAAGTCATAGTATAATATGTCGAAATTTTTCATGAAAAAGTCATAGTATAGTATGTCGAAACATTTTGATGAAAAAATTCATAGTATAGTATGTCGATTCATTTTATTGAGAAAAAAAGTCATAGTATAGTATGTCGAAACTTTTCATGAAAAAATGTCATAGTATAGTATGTCGATTAATTTTGTAGAAAAAAAAGTCATACTATACTATGTCGAAAATTTTCATGAAAAATTTTTATACCATAGTATGTTGATTAATTTTGTGGGAAAAAAAGTCATACTATAATATGTCGAAAAATTTTCATGAAAAAAAGTCATAGTATAGAATGTCGAAAATATTCATGAAAAAAGTCATAGTATAGTATGTCGTAAAATGGCATGAAAAAAAGTCATAGTATAGTATGTCGAAAATTTTCGTGAAAAAATGTCATAGTATAGTATGTCGATTAATTTTGTGGAAAAAAAAGTCATAATATAGTATGTCGAAACTTTTCATGAAAAAATGTCATGTTTTTCAAAAAAAAAAGTAAGGACATGTTACTCATGTTTGAAGTTAAACACTGCAGTTCATGATTATACAATTTACATTAGAGGAGATGGAAATCAAATGTGATACCTAAATAAGTGAACCGAAAGATACATATATATATATATATATATAAAAACAGTGCCTGAGGTGAGCTTCAGCCTGACGCTGTCTGCCAATGTGCAGGAAGTGAAAGGCCGACCTCTTTGTTTGTTTGTTTTTTGGCATTAATTATGTCGATTAATTTTGTGGAAAAAAAAGTCATACTATAGTATGTCGAAACTTTTCATGAAAAAATGTCATAGTATAGTATGTCGATTAATTTTATGGAGAAAAAAAGTCATAGTATAGTATGTCGAAAAATTTTGATGAAAAAAGTCATAGTATAATATGTCGAAATTTTTCATGAAAAAGTCAAAGTATAATATGTCGAAATATTTTCATGAAAAAATCATAGTATAGAATGTTGAAAATGTTCATGAAAAAAGTCATAGTATAGTATGTCGTAAAATGTCATGAAAAAAAGTCATAGTATAGTATGTCAAAAATTTTCGTGAAAAAATGTCATAGTATAGTATGTTGAAAATGTTCATGAAAAAAGTCATAATATAGTATGTCGATTAATTTTGTGGAATGAAAAGTCAGTATATAATGTCGAAAATTTTCATGAAAAAAAGTCATAGTATAATATGTCGAAAATGTTCATGAAAAAAGTCATAGTATAGTATGTCGATTCATTTTATGGAGAAAAAAAGTCATAGTATAGTATGTCGATTAATTTTGTGGAAAAAAAAGGTCATACTATAGTATGTCGAAAATTTTCATGAACAAATTTTATAGTATAGTATGTTGATTAATTTTGTGGAAAAAAAAGTCATACTATAGTATGTCGAAAAATTTTCATGAAAAAAAGTCATAGTATAATATGTCGAAATTTTTCATGAAAAAGTCATAGTATAATATGTCGAAAAATTTTCATAAAAAAATCATAGTATAGTATGTCGAAAAATTTTGATGAAAAAAGTCATAGTATAGTATGTCGATTCATTTTATGGAGAAAAAAAGTCATAGTATAGTATGTCGATTAAATTTGTGGAAAAAAAAGTCATACTATAGTATGTCGAAACTTTTCATGAAAAAATGTCATAGTATAGTATGTTGATTAATTTTGTGGAAAAAAAAGTCATACTATAGTATGTCGAAAAATTTTCATGAACAAATTTTATAGTATAGTATGTTGATTAATTTTGTGGAAAAAAAAGTCATACTATAGTATGTCGAAAAATTTTCATGAAAAAAAGTCATAGTATAATATGTCGAAACTTTTCATGAAAGTCATAGTATAATATGTCGAAAAATTTTCATGGAAAAATCATAGTATAATATGTCGAAAACTTTTGATGAAAAAAGTCATAGTATAGTATGTCGATTCATTTCATGGAGAAAAAAAGTCATAGTATAGTATGTCGATTAATTTTGTGGAAAAAAAAGTCATACTATAGTTTGTCGAAAATTTTCATGGAAAAATTTTATAGTATAGTATGTTAATTAATTTTTGGGAAAAAAAAGTCACACTATAGTATGTCGAAAAATGTTCATGAAAAAAAGTCATAGTATAGAATGTCGAAAATGTTCATGAAAAAAGTCATAGTATAGTATGTCGAAAATTTTCGTGAAAAAATGTCATAGTATAGTATGTTGAAAATGTTCATGAAAAAAGTCATAATATAGTATGTCGATTAATTTTGTGGAATGAAAAGTCAGTATATAATGTCGAAAATTTTCATGAAAAAAAATCATAGTATAATATGTTGAAATTTTTCATGAAAAAGTCATAGTATAGTATGTTGAAAAATTTTGATGAAAAAAGTCATAGTATAGTATGTCGATTCATTTTATGGAGAAAAAAAGTCATACTATAGTATGTTGATTCATTTTATGGAGAAAAAATATCATAGTATAGTATGTCGATTCATTTTATGGAGAAAAAAGTCATACTATAGTATGTCGAAACTTTTCATGAAAAAATGTCATAGTATAGTATGTCGATTAATTTTGTGGAAAAAAAAGTCATACTATAGTATGTCGAAACTTTTCATGAAAAAATGTCATAGTATAGTATGTTGATTAATTTTGTGGAAAAAAAAGTCATACTATAGTATGTCGAAAATTTTCATGAAAAAATGTTATACTATAGTATGTCGATTAATTTTGTGGAAAAAAAAGTCATACTATAGTATGTCGAAAAATGTTCATGAAAAAAAGTCATAGTATAGAATGTCGAAAATGTTCATGAAAAAAGTCATAGTATAGTATGTCGTAAAATGTCATGAAAAAAAGTCATAGTATAGTATGTCGAAAATTTTCGTGATAAAATGTCATAGTATAGTATGTTGAAAATTTTCGTGAAAAAAGTCATAATATAGTATGTTGATTAATTTTGTGGAATGAAAAGTCAGTATATAATGTCGAAATTTTTCATGAAAAAGTCATAGTATAATATGTCGAAAAATTTTGATGAAAAAAGTCATAGTATAGTATATCGAAATTTTTCATGAAAAAGTCATAGTATAATATGTCGAAAAATTTTGATGAAAAAAGTCATAGTATAGTATGTCGATTCATTTTATGGAGAAAAAAAGTCATAGTATAGTATGTCGATTAATTTTGTGGAAAAAAAAGGTCATACTATAGTATGTCGAAAATTTTCATGAACAAATTTTATAGTATAGTATGTTGATTAATTTTTTGGAAAAAAAAGTCATACTATAGTATGTCGAAAAATTTTCATGAAAAAAAGTCATAGTATAATATGTCGAATTTTTTCATGAAAAAGTCATAGTATAATATGTCGAAAAATTTTCATGAAAAAATCATAGTATAGTATGTCGAAAAATTTTGATGAAAAAAGTCATAGTATAGTATGTCGATTCATTTTATGGAGAAAAAAAGTCATAGTATAGTATGTCGATTAATTTTGTGGAAAAAAAAGTCATACTATAGTATGTCGAAACCCTTCATGAAAAAATGAAAAGTCATAGTATAGTATAGTATGTCGATTAATTTTGTGGAAAAAAAAGTCATACTATAGTATGTTGAAAAATTTCATGAACAAATTTTATAGTATAGTATGTTGATTAATTTTGTAGAAAAAAAAGTCATACTATAGTATGTCGAAAATTTTCATGAAAAAATGTCATAATATAGTATGTCGATAATTTTGTGGAAAAAAAAGTCATACTATAGTATGTCGAGAAATTTTCATGAAAAAAAGTCATAGTATAGAATGTCGAAAATGTTCATGAAAAAAGTCATAGTATAGTATGTCGTAAAATTTTCGTGAAAAAATGTCATAGTATAGTATGTTGAAAATATTCATGAAAAAAGTCATAATATGGTATGTTGATTAATTTTGTGGAATGAAAAGTCAGTATATAATGTCGAAAATTTTCATGAAAAAAAGTCATAGTATAATATGTTGAAATTTTTCATGAAAAGTCATAGTATAATATGTCGAAAAATTTTCACGAAAAAATCATAGTATAGTATGTCGAAAAATTTTGATGAAAAAAGTCATAGTATAGTATGTCGATTCATTTTATGGAGAAAAAAAGTCATAGTATAGTATGTCGATTAATTTTGTGGAAAAAAAAGTCATACTATAGTATGTCGAAAATTTTCATGAAAAAATGTTATAGTATAGTATGTTGATTAATTTTATGGAGAAAAAAAGTCATAGTATAGTATGTCGAAAAATTTTGATGAAAAAAGTCATAGTATAATATGTCGAAATTTTTCATGAAAAAGTCATAGTATAATATGTCGAAAAATTTTCATGGAAAAATCATAGTATAATATGTCGAAAACTTTTGATGAAAAAAGTCATAGTATAGTATGTCGATTCATTTTATGGAGAAAAAAAGTCATAGTATAGTATGTCGATTAATTTTGTGGAAAAAAAAGTCATACTATAGTATGTCGAAACTTTTCATGAAAAAATGTCATAATATAGTATGTCGATAATTTTGTGGAAAAAAAAGTCATACTATAGTATGTCGTAAAATTTTCATGAAAAAATGTCATAGTATAGTATGTTGAAAATATTCATGAAAAAAGTCATAATATAGTATGTTGATTAATTTTGTGGAATGAAAAGTCAGTATATAATGTCGAAAATTTTCATGAAAAAAAGTCATAGTATAATATGTCGAAAAATTTTCAGGAAAAAATCATAGTATAGTATGTCGAAAAATTTTGATGAAAAAAGTCATAGTATAGTATGTCGATTCATTTTATGGAGAAAAAAAGTCATAGTATAGTATGTCGATTAATTTTGTGGAAAAAAAAGTCATACTATAGTATGTCGAAAATTTTCATGAACAAATTTTATAGTATAGTATGTTGATTAATTTTGTGGAAAAAAAAGTCATACTATAGTATGTCGAGAAATTTTCATGAAAAAAAGTCATAGTATAGTATGTCGAAACTTTTCATGAAAAAATGTCATAGTATAGTATGTCGATTAATTTTGTAGAAAAAAAAGTCATACTATACTATGTCGAAAATTTTCATGAAAAATTTTTATACCATAGTATGTTGATTAATTTTGTGGGAAAAAAAGTCATACTATAATATGTCGAAAAATTTTCATGAAAAAAAGTCATAGTATAGAATGTCGAAAATGTTCATGAAAAAAGTCATAGTATAGTATGTCGTAAAATGTCATGAAAAAAAGTCATAGTATAGTATGTCGAAAATTTTCGTGATAAAATATCATAGTATAGTATGTTGAAAATATTCATGAAAAAAGTCATAATATAGTATGTTGATTAATTTTGTGGAATGAAAAGTCAGTATATAATGTCGAAATTTTTCATGAAAAAGTCATAGTATAATATGTCGAAAAATTTTGATGAAAAAAGTCATAGTATAGTATGTCGATTCATTTTATGGAGAAAAAAAGTCATAGTATAGTATGTCGATTAATTTTGTGGAAAAAAAAGGTCATACTATAGTATGTCGAAAATTTTCATGAACAAATTTTATAGTATAGTATGTTGATTAATTTTGTGGAAAAAAAAGTCATACTATAGTATGTCAAAAAATTTTCATGAAAAAAAGTCATAGTATAATATGTCGAATTTTTTCATGAAAAAGTCATAGTATAATATGTCGAAAAATTTTCATGAAAAAATCATAGTATAGTATGTCGAAAAATTTTGATGAAAAAAGTCATAGTATAGTATGTCGATTCATTTTATGGAGAAAAAAAGTCATAGTATAGTATGTCGAAAATTTTCGTGATAAAATGTCATAGTATAGTATGTTGAAAATATTCATGAAAAAAGTCATAATATAGTATGTTGATTAATTTTGTGGAATGAAAAGTCAGTATATAATGTCGAAATTTTTCATGAAAAAGTCATAGTATAATATGTCGAAAAATTTTGATGAAAAAAGTCATAGTATAGTATGTCGATTCATTTTATGGAGAAAAAAAGTCATAGTATAGTATGTCGATTAATTTTGTGGAAAAAAAAGGTCATACTATAGTATGTCGAAAATTTTCATGAACAAATTTTATAGTATAGTATGTTGATTAATTTTGTGGAAAAAAAAGTCATACTATAGTATGTCAAAAAATTTTCATGAAAAAAAGTCATAGTATAATATGTCGAATTTTTTCATGAAAAAGTCATAGTATAATATGTCGAAAAATTTTCATGAAAAAATCATAGTATAGTATGTCGAAAAATTTTGATGAAAAAAGTCATAGTATAGTATGTCGATTCATTTTATGGAGAAAGAAAGTCATAGTATAGTATGTCGATTAATTTTGTGGAAAAAAAAGTCATACTATAGTATGTCGAAACTTTTCATGAAAAAATGAAAAGTCATAGTATAGTATAGTATGTCGATTAATTTTGTGGAAAAAAAAGTCATACTATAGTATGTTGAAAAATTTCATGAACAAATTTTATAGTATAGTATGTTGATTAATTTTGTAGAAAAAAAAGTCATACTATAGTATGTCGAAAATTTTCATGAAAAAATGTCATAATATAGTATGTCGATAATTTTGTGGAAAAAAAAGTCATACTATAGTATGTCGAGAAATTTTCATGAAAAAAAGTCATAGTATAGAATGTCGAAAATGTTCATGAAAAAAGTCATAGTATAGTATGTCGTAAAATTTTCGTGAAAAAATGTCATAGTATAGTATGTTGAAAATATTCATGAAAAAAGTCATAATATGGTATGTTGATTAATTTTGTGGAATGAAAAGTCAGTATATAATGTCGAAAATTTTCATGAAAAAAAGTCATAGTATAATATGTTGAAATTTTTCATGAAAAAGTCATAGTATAATATGTCGAAAAATTTTCAGGAAAAAATCATAGTATAGTATGTCGAAAAATTTTGATGAAAAAAGTCATAGTATAGTATGTCGATTCATTTTATGGAGAAAAAAAGTCATAGTATAGTATGTCGATTAATTTTGTGGAAAAAAAAGTCATACTATAGTATGTCGAAAATTTTCATGAAAAAATGTTATAGTATAGTATGTTGATTAATTTTATGGAGAAAAAAAGTCATAGTATAGTATGTCGAAAAATTTTGATGAAAAAAGTCATAGTATAATATGTCGAAATTTTTCATGAAAAAGTCATAGTATAATATGTCGAAAAATTTTCATGGAAAAATCATAGTATAGTATGTCGAAAACTTTTGATGAAAAAAGTCATAGTATAGTATGTCGATTCATTTTATGGAGAAAAAAAGTCATAGTATAGTATGTCGATTAATTTTGTGGAAAAAAAAGTCATACTATAGTATGTCGAAACTTTTCATGAAAAAATGTCATAATATAGTATGTCGATAATTTTGTGGAAAAAAAAGTCATACTATAGTATGTCGTAAAATTTTCATGAAAAAATGTCATAGTATAGTATGTTGAAAATATTCATGAAAAAAGTCATAATATAGTATGTTGATTAATTTTGTGGAATGAAAAGTCAGTATATAATGTCGAAAATTTTCATGAAAAAAAGTCATAGTATAATATGTCGAAAAATTTTCAGGAAAAAATCATAGTATAGTATGTCGAAAAATTTTGATGAAAAAAGTCATAGTGTAGTATGTCGATTCATTTTATGGAGAAAAAAAGTCATAGTATAGTATGTCGATTAATTTTGTGGAAAAAAAAGTCATACTATAGTATGTCGAAAATTTTCATGAACAAATTTTATAGTATAGTATGTTGATTAATTTTGTGGAAAAAAAAGTCATACTATAGTATGTCGAGAAATTTTCATGAAAAAAAGTCATAGTATAGAATGTCGAAAATGTTCATGAAAAAAGTCATAGTATAGTATGTCGTAAAATGTCATGAAAAAAAGTCATAGTATAGTATGTCGAAAATTTTCGTGAAAAAATGTCATAGTATAGTATGTTGAAAATATTCATGAAAAAAGTCATAATATAGTATGTTGATTAATTTTGTGGAATGAAAAGTCAGTATATAATGTCGAAAATTTTCATGAAAAAAAGTCATAGTATAATATGTCGAAATTTTTCATGAAAAAGTGATAGTATAGTATGTCGATTCATTTCATGGAGAAAAAAAGTCATAGTATAGTATGTCGATTAATTTTGTGGAAAAAAAAGTCATACTATAGTATGTCGAAACATTTTCATGAAAAAATTTTATAGTATAGTATGTTGATTAATTTTGTGGAAAAAAAAGTCATACTATAGTATGTCGAAAAATTTTCATGAAAAAAAGTCATAGTATAATATGTCGAAACTTTTCATGAAAGTCATAGTATAATATGTCGAAAAATTTTCATGGAAAAATCATAGTATAATATGTCGAAAACTTTTGATGAAAAAAGTCATAGTATAGTATGTCGATTCATTTCATGGAGAAAAAAAGTCATAGTATAGTATGTCGATTAATTTTGTGGAAAAAAAAGTCATACTATAGTATGTCGAAACTTTTCAAGAAAAAATGTCATAGTATAGTATGTCGATTAATTTTGTGGAAAAAAAAGTCATACTATAGTATGTCGAAAATTTTCATGAAGTTTTTTTATAGTATAGTATGTCGATTAAATTTGTGGAAAAAAAAGTCATACTATAGTATGTCGAAAAATTTTCATGAAAAAAAGTCATAGTATAGAATGTCGAAAATGTTCATGAAAAAAGTCATAGTATAGTATGTCGTAAAATGTCATGAAAAAAAGTCATAGTATAGTATGTCGAAAATTTTCGTGAAAAAATGTCATAGTATAGTATGTTGAAAATATTCATGAAAAAAGTCATAATATAGTATGTTGATTAATTTTGTGGAATGAAAAGTCAGTATATAATGTCGAAAATTTTCATGAAAAAAAGTCATAGTATAATATGTCGAAATTTTTCATGAAAAAGTCATAGTATAGTATGTCGATTCATTTCATGGAGAAAAAAAGTCATAGTATAGTATGTCGATTAATTTTGTGGAAAAAAAAGTCATACTATAGTATGTCGAAAAATTTTCATGAAAAAAAGTCATAGTATAATATGTCGAAACTTTTCATGAAAGTCATAGTATAATATGTCGAAAAATTTTCATGGAAAAATCATAGTATAATATGTCGAAAACTTTTGATGAAAAAAGTCATAGTATAGTATGTCGATTCATTTCATGGAGAAAAAAAGTCATAGTATAGTATGTCGATTAATTTTGTGGAAAAAAAAGTCATACTATAGTATGTCGAAACTTTTCAAGAAAAAATGTCATAGTATAGTATGTCGATTAATTTTGTGGAAAAAAAAGTCATACTATAGTATGTCGAAAATTTTCATGAAGTTTTTTTATAGTATAGTATGTCGATTAAATTTGTGGAAAAAAAAGTCATACTATAGTATGTCGAAAAATTTTCATGAAAAAAAGTCATAGTATAGAATGTCGAAAGTGTTCATGAAAAAAGTCATAGTATAGTATGTCGTAAAATGTCATGAAAAAAAGTCATAGTATAGTATGTCGAAAATTTTCGTGAAAAAATGTCATAGTATAGTATGTTGAAAATATTCATGAAAAAAGTCATAATATAGTATGTTGATTAATTTTGTGGAATGAAAAGTCAGTATATAATGTCGAAAATTTTCATGAAAAAAAGTCATAGTATAATATGTCGAAATTTTTCATGAAAAAGTCATAGTATAGTATGTCGATTCATTTCATGGAGAAAAAAAGTCATAGTATAGTATGTCGATTAATTTTGTGGAAAAAAAAGTCATACTATAGTATGTCGAAAAATTTTCATGAAAAAAAGTCATAGTATAATATGTCGAAACTTTTCATGAAAGTCATAGTATAATATGTCGAAAAATTTTCATGGAAAAATCATAGTATAATATGTCGAAAACTTTTGATGAAAAAAGTCATAGTATAGTATGTCGATTCATTTCATGGAGAAAAAAAGTCATAGTATAATATGTCGATTAATTTTGTGGAAAAAAAAGTCATACTATAGTATGTCGAAACTTTTCAAGAAAAAATGTCATAGTATAGTATGTCGATTAATTTTGTGGAAAAAAAAGTCATACTATAGTATGTCGAAAATTTTCATGAAAATTTTTTATAGTATAGTATGTCGATTAAATTTGTGGAAAAAAAAGTCATACTATAGTATGTCGAAAAATGTTCATGAAAAAAAGTCATAGTATAGAATGTCGAAAATGTTCATGAAAAAAGTCAAAGTATAGTATGTCGAAAATTTTCATGAAAAAATGTCATAGTATAGTATGTTGAAAATGTTCATGAAAAAAGTCATAATATAGTATGTCGATTAATTTTGTGGAATGAAAAGTCAGTATATAATGTCGAAAATTTTCATGAAAAAAAGTCATAGTATAATATGTCGAAATTTTTCATGAAAAAGTCATAGTATAGTATGTCGAAAAATTTTGATGAAAAAAGTCATAGTATAGTATGTCGATTCATTTTATGGAGAAAAAAAGTCATAGTATAGTATGTCGATTAATTTTGTGGAAAAAAAAGTCATACTATAGTATGTCGAAAATTTTCATGAAAAAATTTTATAGTATAGTATGTCGATTAATTTTTGGGAAAAAAAAGTCATACTATAGTATGTCGAAAATTTTCATGAAAAAAAGTCATAGTATAATATGTCGAAATTTTTCATGAAAAGTCATAGTATAATATGTCGAAAAATTTTGATGAAAAAAGTCATAGTATAGTATGTCGATTATTTTATGGAAAAAAAGTCATAGTATAGTATGTCGATAAATTTTCATGAAAAAAAGTCATAGTATAGTATGTCGAAAATTTTCGTGAAAAAATGTCATAGTATAGTATGTTCGAAAAATTTTCATGAAAAAAAGTCATATATAGTATGTCGAAATTTTCATGAAAAGTCATAGTATATATGTCGATAAATTTTCATGAAAAAAAGTCATAGTATAATATGTCGAAATTTTTCATGAAAAAGTCATCCTATAGTATGTCGAAAAATTTTGATGAAAAAAGTCATAGTATAGTATGTCGATTAATTTTGTGGAAAAAAAAGTCATACTATAGTATGTCGAAACTTTTCAAGAAAAAATGTCATAGTATAGTATGTCGATTAATTTTGTGGAAAAAAAAGTCATACTATAGTATGTCGAAAATTTTCATGAAAATTTTTTATAGTATAGTATGTCGATTAAATTTGTGGAAAAAAAAGTCATACTATAGTATGTCGAAAAATGTTCATGAAAAAAAGTCATAGTATAGAATGTCGAAAATGTTCATGAAAAAAGTCAAAGTATAGTATGTCGAAAATTTTCATGAAAAAATGTCATAGTATAGTATGTTGAAAATGTTCATGAAAAAAGTCATAATATAGTATGTCGATTAATTTTGTGGAATGAAAAGTCAGTATATAATGTCGAAAATTTTCATGAAAAAAAGTCATAGTATAATATGTCGAAATTTTTCATGAAAAAGTCAAAGTATAGTATGTCGAAAAATTTTGATGAAAAAAGTCATAGTATAGTATGTCGATTCATTTTATGGAGAAAAAAAGTCGTAGTATAGTATGTCGATTAATTTTGTGGAAAAAAAAGTCATATTATAGTATGTCGAAACTTTTCATGAAAAAATGTCATAGTATAGTATGTCGATTAATTTTGTGGAAAAAAAAGTCATACTATAGTATGTCGAAAATTTTCATGAAAAAATGTTATAGTATAGTATGTTGATTAATTTTGTGGAAAAAAAAGTCATACTATAGTATGTTGAAAATTTTCATGAAAAAATGTCATAGTATAGTATGTCGAAAATGTTCATGAAAAAGTCATTGTATAGTATGTCGATTAATTTTGTGGAAAAAAAAGTCATACTATAGTATGTCGAAAAATGTCATGAAAAAAGTCATTGTATAGTATGTCAATTAATTTTGTTGAAAAAAAAGTCATAGTATAGTATGTCGAAAATTTTCGTGAAAAAATGTCATGGTATAGTATGTCTAAAATTTTCATGAAAAAGTCATAGTATAGTATGACGATTAATTTTGTGGAAAAAAAAAGTCAGTGTAGAATGACGAAAATTTTCATTAAAAAAATGTCATAGTATAGTATGTCGATTAATTTTGTGGAAAAAAACACATAGTATAGAATGTCGAAAAATTTCATGAAAAAAAAAATAATGGTAAAGTTTGTCGAAGAATTTCATGAAAAAAACTCATAGTATAGTATGTCGAAATAAGTCATGGTATAGTGTGTATAAGTACACTTTTTTCGACATACTATACTGTGACTTTATTTTTATCACTTTTTTCAACATACTATATACATATACTATGACTTTTTTTCGACATACTAAACTATGACTTTTTTCGACATACTATATTAGGACTTGAGAAATAGCTCAGTGTGGTAGATATCTGGTTGGAACTGGAGGTTGTGAGTTCAATCCTTATATGACACAGTGAGTTTTGAGGGCTAACTTCAAATGAAGAAGTCAAATACAAAAATATATAACATATCATTAGAGTATCCATTCATATTGCTCAGTGTGGTAGGTATCTGATTGGAGTACTGGAGGTTGTGGGTTTGATCCTTATGTGGCACAGTCTGTTTTCAGGTCTAACTTCTAATGACAAAATGAAATATACGAAGAGAACAGTCCCATCTGTGGCACTGGTGGCTTCGTGGCATACTATACTATGACTATGACATTTTCAAAATACTATACTATGACTTCTTTTCATGAAATTTTCGACATACTATAGTACGACTTATTTTCGAGAAATTTGTAAACATACTATACTATGACTTTTTTTCATGACATTTTTAAACATACTATACTATGACATTTTTTCATGAATTTTTTCGACATAATGTATTGTGACATTTTTTCATGAAATGTTTCGACATACTATAATATGACTTTTTTCATGAAATTTTCGACATACTATACTATGACTTTCTCATGACATTTTTTAACATAATTCACTATGACTTTTTTCATGAAATCTTTCAACACTTTTGAAAATATGACTTTTTTTGGTGAATTTTTTCGACATGCTATACTATGACTTTTTTTCATGAAATTTTTCAACATACTATACCATGACTTTTTTCATGAAATTTACTTTTTTCATGAAATTTTTAAGATACTATTCCATGACTTTTTTCATGAAATTTTTCAACATACTATACTATGACTTTTTTCATGAAGTTTTTCAACATACTATACTATGACTTTTTTGCTGAAATTGACTTTTGCTGGTGAAATTCTTCGACATACTATACTATAACTTTTTTTTTGGAAAATGTTTTGATATGCTATTCTATGACTTTTTTTTATGAAATTTTCGACATACTATACTATGACTTTTTTTGATGAAATTTTCGACATACTATATTATGACTTTTTTTAATGACATTTTTAAACATACTATACAATGACTTTTTTTCATGAAAATTTTCGACATACTTTACTATACTATGACTTTTTTTGGTGAAATTTTTCCACATGCTATACTATGACAATTTTTCATGATTTTTTCAACATACTGTATGATGACATTTTTTCATGAGATTTTTAACATACTATACGATGACTTTTTTCACGAAATTTTTCAACATACTATACTATGACATTTTTTACTATAGTATACTGCAACTTTTTTTCATGTAATTTTTTGACAAACTATACTATGACTTTTGCTGGTGAAATTCTTCGACATACTATACTATAACTTTTTTCATGAAATTGACTTTTTTTGGTGAGATTTTCAACATACTATATGATGACTTTTTTCATGAAATTTTTCAACATACTATACTATGACTTTTTTTGGTGAAATTTTTCAAAATACTATACTTTCACTTTTTTCATGAAATTTTTCAACATACTACACTTTGACTTTTGTAAATTAAATTTTTCAACATACTATACTATGACTTTTGTAAATTAAATTTTTCAACATAATATACTATGACATTTTTGGTGAAATTTTTCGACATGCTATACTATGACTTTTTCATGACATTTTTTAACATATATTCACTATGACTTTTTTTCATGAAATCTTTCAACACTTTTGAACATATGACTTTTTTTGGTGAAATTTTTCGACATGCTATACTATGACTTTTTTCATGAAATTTACTTTTTTTGGTGAAATTTTTAAGATACTATACCATGACTTTTCATGAAATCTTTCGACATGCTATACTATGACTTTTTTTGGTCAAATATTTCAACATACTATAGTAAACTGTAAATTTTTTTCATGTAATTTTTCAACATACTATACTATGACTTTTGTAAATTCAATTTTTCAACAAAATATACTATGACATTTTTGGTGAAATTTTTCGACATGCTATACTATGACTTTTTCATGACATTTTTTAACATATATTCACTATGACTTTTTTTCATGAAATCTTTCAACACTTTTGAACATATGACTTTTTTTTGTGAATTTTGTCAACATGCTTTACTATGACTTTTTTTCATGAAATTTTTCAACATACTATACCATGACTTTTTTCATGAAATTTTTCAACATACTATATGATGACTTTTTTCATGAAATTTTTCAACATACTATACGATGACTTTTTTCATGAAATTTTTCAACATACTATACGATGACTTTTTTCATGAAATTTTTCAACATACTATACTATGACTTTTTTGGGTGAAATTTTTCAAAATACTATACTTTGACTTTTTTCATGAAATTTTTCAACATACTACACTTTGACTTTTGTAAATTAAATTTTTCAACATACTATACTATGACTTTTGTAAATTAAATTTTTCAACATAATATACTATAACTGTTTTTCATAAAAATTTTCAAGATACTATACTATGACTTTTTTGCTGAAATTGACTTTTGCTGGTGAAATTCTTCGACATACTATACTATAACTTTTGTTCATTCAATTTTTTCACCATACTATACTATGACTTTTTTTGGTGAAATTTTTTGAAATGCTATACAATGACTTTGTTTGGTGAAATTTTTCCACATGCTATACGATTACTTTTTTTCATGACATTTTTCGACATACTATACTATGACTTTTTTTCATGAAATTTTCGACATGCTATACTATGAATTTTTCATGACATTTTTTAACATACTATACTATGACTTTTTTCATGAAATCTTTCAACACTTTTGAACATATGACTTCTTTTGGGGAATTTTTCGACATGCTATGCTATGACTTCTTTTCATGAAATTGACTTTTTTTGGTGAAATTTTAACATACTATACTATGACTTTTTTCATTAAATCTTTCAAAATACTATACGATGACTTCTTTTCATGAAATTTTTCAACATACTATACTATGACTTTTTTCATGAAATTTTTCAACATACTATACTATTACTTTTTTTGGTGAAATTTTTCGACATGCTATACTATGACTTTTTTGCTGAAATTGACTTTTTTTGGTGAAATTTTTAACATACTATACTATAACTTTTTTTCATTCAATTTTTCAACATACTATACTATGACTTTTTTTGGTCAAATTTTTCAACATACTATAGTATATTGTAACTTTTTTTCATGTATTTTTTTGACAAACTATTCTATGACTTTTGCTGGTGAAATTTTTCGACATATTATACTATAACTTTTTTTTATTAAATTTAAAAATACTTTACTATGACGTTTTTTGGTGAAATTTTTTGAAATGCTATACAATGACTTTTTAATTACATTTTTCAAAATACTATACTATGACTTTTTTTCATTACATTTTTCAACATACTATACTATGACCTTTTTTGGTGACATTTTTTGACATACTATACTATGACATTTTTCATGAAATTTTCGACATAGTATACTATGACTTTTTTTCATGAAATTTTTATCGTCATACTATACTATGACTTTTTTTCATGAAATTTTTTCGACATACTATACTATGACTTTTTTTCATGAAATTTTCGACATACTATACTATGACTTTTTTTCCTGAAATTTTTCGACATACTATGACTTTTTTTCATGAAATTTTCGACATACTATACTATGACTTTTTTTCATGACATTTTTAAACATACTATACTATGACTTTTTTTCATGAAAATTTTCGACATACTGTACTATACTATGACTTTTTTTGGTGAAATTTTTCCGTATGTTATACTATTACATTTTTTCATGAATTTTTTCGACATACTATACTATGACATTTTTTCATGACATTTTTCGACATACTATACTATGACATTTTTTGGTGAAATTTCTCGACATGCTATACTATGACTTTTTCATGACATTTTTTAACATAATTCACTATGACTTTTTTCATGAAATCTTTCAACACTTTTGAAAATATGACTTTTTTTGGTGAATTTTTTCGACATGCTATACTATGACTTTTTTTCATGAAATTTTTCAACATACTATACCATGACTTTTTTCATGAAATTTACTTTTTTCATGAAATTTTTAAGATACTATTCCATGACTTTTTTCATGAAATTTTTCAACATACTATACTATGACTTTTTTCATGAAGTTTTTCAACATACTATACTATGACTTTTTTGCTGAAATTGACTTTTGCTGGTGAAATTCTTCGACATACTATACTATAACTTTTTTTTTGGAAAATGTTTTGATATGCTATTCTATGACTTTTTTTATGAAATTTTCGACATACTATACTATGACTTTTTTTGATGAAATTTTCGACATACTATATTATGACTTTTTTTAATGACATTTTTAAACATACTATACAATGACTTTTTTTCATGAAAATTTTCGACATACTTTACTATACTATGACTTTTTTTGGTGAAATTTTTCCACATGCTATACTATGACAATTTTTCATGATTTTTTCAACATACTGTATGATGACATTTTTTCATGAGATTTTTAACATACTATACGATGACTTTTTTCACGAAATTTTTCAACATACTATACTATGACATTTTTTACTATAGTATACTGCAACTTTTTTTCATGTCATTTTTTGACAAACTATACTATGACTTTTGCTGGTGAAATTCTTCGACATACTATACTATAACTTTTTTCATGAAATTGACTTTTTTTGGTGAGATTTTCAACATACTATATGATGACTTTTTTCATGAAATTTTTCAACATACTATACTATGACTTTTTTTGGTGAAATTTTTCAAAATACTATACTTTCACTTTTTTCATGAAATTTTTCAACATACTACACTTTGACTTTTGTAAATTAAATTTTTCAACATACTATACTATGACTTTTGTAAATTAAATTTTTCAACATAATATACTATGACATTTTTGGTGAAATTTTTTGACATATTATACTATGACTTTTTATGACATTTTTTAACATAATTCACTATGACTTTTTTTCATGAAATCTTTCAACACTTTTGAACATATGACTTTTTTTGGTTAAATTTTTAGACATGCTATACTATGACTTTTTTCATGAAATTTACTTTTTTTGGTGAAATTTTTAAGATACTATACCATGACTTTTCATGAAATCTTTCGACATGCTATACTATGACTTTTTTTGGTCAAATATTTCAACATACTATAGTAAACTGTAAATTTTTTTCATGTAATTTTTCAACATACTATACTATGACTTTTGTAAATTCAATTTTTCAACAAAATATACTATGACATTTTTGGTGAAATTTTTCGACATGCTATACTATGACTTTTTCATGACATTTTTTAACATATATTCACTATGACTTTTTTTCATGAAATCTTTCAACACTTTTGAACATATGACTTTTTTTTTGTGAATTTTGTCAACATGCTTTACTATGACTTTTTTTCATGAAATTTTTCAACATACTATACCATGACTTTTTTCATGAAATTTTTCAACATACTATATGATGACTTTTTTCATGAAATTTTTCAACATACTATACGATGACTTTTTTCATGAAATTTTTCAACATACTATACAATGACTTTTTTCATGAAATTTTTCAACATACTATACTATGACTTTTTTGGGTGAAATTTTTCAAAATACTATACTTTGACTTTTTTCATGAAATTTTTCAACATACTACACTTTGACTTTTGTAAATTAAATTTTTCAACATACTATACTATGACTTTTGTAAATTAAATTTTTCAACATAATATACTATAACTGTTTTTCATAAAAATTTTCAAGATACTATACTATGACTTTTTTGCTGAAATTGACTTTTGCTGGTGAAATTCTTCGACATACTATACTATAACTTTTTTTCATTCAATTTTTCAGCATACTATACTATGACTTTTTTTGGTGAAATTTTTTGAAAAGCTATACAATGACTTTGTTTGGGGAAATTTTTCCACATGCTATACGATTACTTTTTTTCATGACATTTTTCGACATACTATACTATGACTTTTTTTCATGAAATTTTCGACATGCTATACTATGACTTTTTATGACATTTTTTAACATAATTCACTATGACTTTTTTCATGAAATCTTTCAACACTTTTGAACATATGACTTCTTTTGGGGAATTTTTCGACATGCTATGCTATGACTTCTTTTCATGAAATTGACTTTTTTTGGTGAAATTTTAACATACTATACTATGACTTTTTTCATTAAATCTTTCAAAATACTATACGATGACTTTTTTCATGAAATTTTTCAACATACTATACTATGACTTTTTTCATGAAATTTTTCAACATACTATACTATTACTTTTTTTGGTGAAATTTTTCGACATGCTATACTATGACTTTTTTCATGAAATTTACTTTTTTTGGTGAAATTTTTAAGATACTATACCATGACTTTTCATGAAATCTTTCGACATGCTATACTATGACTTTTTTTGGTCAAATATTTCAACATACTATAGTAAACTGTAAATTTTTTTCATGTAATTTTTCAACATACTATACTATGACTTTTGTAAATTCAATTTTTCAACAAAATATACTATGACATTTTTGGTGAAATTTTTCGACATGCTATACTATGACTTTTTCATGACATTTTTTAACATATATTCACTATGACTTTTTTTCATGAAATCTTTCAACACTTTTGAACATATGACTTTTTTTTTGTGAATTTTGTCAACATGCTTTACTATGACTTTTTTTCATGAAATTTTTCAACATACTATACCATGACTTTTTTCATGAAATTTTTCAACATACTATATGATGACTTTTTTCATGAAATTTTTCAACATACTATACGATGACTATTTCATTAAATTTTCCGACATACTATACGATGACTTTTTTCATGAAATTTTTCAACATACTATACTATGACTTTTTTGGGTGAAATTTTTCAAAATACTATACTTTGACTTTTTTCATGAAATTTTTCAACATACTACACTTTGACTTTTGTAAATTAAATTTTTCAACATACTATACTATGACTTTTGTAAATTAAATTTTTCAACATAATATACTATAACTGTTTTTCATAAAAATTTTCAAGATACTATACTATGACTTTTTTGCTGAAATTGACTTTTGCTGGTGAAATTCTTCGACATACTATACTATAACTTTTTTTCATTCAATTTTTCAGCATACTATACTATGACTTTTTTTGGTGAAATTTTTTGAAAAGCTATACAATGACTTTGTTTGGGGAAATTTTTCCACATGCTATACGATTACTTTTTTTCATGACATTTTTCGACATACTATACTATGACTTTTTTTCATGAAATTTTCGACATGCTATACTATGAATTTTTCATGACATTTTTTAACATAATTCACTATGACTTTTTTCATGAAATCTTTCAACACTTTTGAACATATGACTTCTTTTGGGGAATTTTTCGACATGCTATGCTATGACTTCTTTTCATGAAATTGACTTTTTTTGGTGAAATTTTAACATACTATACTATGACTTTTTTCATTAAATCTTTCAAAATACTATACGATGACTTTTTTCATGAAATTTTTCAACATACTATACTATGACTTTTTTCATGAAATTTTTCAACATACTATACTATTACTTTTTTTGGTGAAATTTTTCGACATGCTATACTATGACTTTTTTGCTGAAATTGACTTTTTTGGTGAAATTTTTAACATACTATACTATGACTTTTTTCATGAAATCTTTCAACATACTATACTATGACTTTTTTTGGTCAAATTTTTCAACATACTATAGTATATTGTAACTTTTTTTCATGTATTTTTTTGACAAACTATTCTATGACTTTTGCTGGTGAAATTTTTCGACATATTATACTATAACTTTTTTTTATTAAATTTAAAAATACTTTACTATGACGTTTTTTGGTGAAATTTTTTGAAATGCTATACAACGACTTTTTAATTACATTTTTCAAAATACTATACTATGACTTTTTTTCATTAAATTTTTCAACATACTATACTATGACCTTTTTTGGTGACATTTTTCGACATACTATACTATGACTTTTTTTCATGAAATTTTCGACATAGTATACTATGACTTTTTTTCATGAAATTTTTATCGTCATACTATACTATGACTTTTTTTCATGAAATTTTTTCGACATACTATACTATGACTTTTTTTCATGAAATTTTCGACATACTATACTATGACTTTTTTTCCTGAAATTTTTCGACATACTATGACTTTTTTTCATGAAATTTTCGACATACTATACTATGACTTTTTTTCATGACATTTTTAAACATACTATACTATGACTTTTTTTCATGAAAATTTTCGACATACTGTACTATACTATGACTTTTTTTGGTGAAATTTTTCCGTATGTTATACTATTACATTTTTTCATGAATTTTTTCGACATACTATACTATGACATTTTTTCATGACATTTTTCGACATACTATACTATGACATTTTTTGGTGAAATTTCTCGACATGCTATACTATGACTTTTTCATGACATTTTTTAACATAATTCACTATGACTTTTTTCATGAAATCTTTCAACACTTTTGAACATATGAACTTTTTTGGTGAAATTTTTCGACATGCTATACTTTTTTCATGACATTGACTTTTAGTTGAGAAATTTAAACATACTACAGTATACTATGACTTTTTCATGAAATCTTTTGACATATTGTACTACGACTTTTTTCATGAAAATTTTTGACATACCATGCTATGACTTTTTTGGTGAAATTTTTCAACATGACTTTTAACTTATGACTTTTGTACAACAGTTTTCATGAAAGACTATACTATGACATTTTTCTGACTTTCGTATGACTTTTTATGATATCCTATATAATAATTCTTTCATGACATTTTTATGACATACTTAAAGAGGCTATATGTAAGAATCAGAAATTGCTTGTTCACAGCGACACCTGTGGCTGCAGTGTCAACGAAAGTCAGCGTCCTGTAGCTCGTGCTCGCGCACCGGTCTAAACAGTGAGGCGACACACGTCAGCTAACACACAATATCACTCTATATTTCACCTGCTTGGCAGTAATGTTAGCTGACCAGAGGAGGGTCTCTCCATGAATCAATGCTGATCCTAGTGCTGGCTTTTCCTGCTTCCTGCAGACCGCGGAGGGAACGGGGGGGAGACACCGACACCCGGTCGGGACGATAACGTAACTCTCTGCGGAGCTCCGTCACTTCACAAGACACGGGAAACCTCTGTTGGTCTGGAGGAGCGGCAGCATTTATTTCTGCAAAAACGTCCACTGGAATCTCTGAATTCACTAGATATTCTCAGAGCTAAACTAACTCTCTGCAGTGTGCGCGCGTGCACGTGGAGTGGGAGCGAGCCGAACGGGTGAGAACGAGCGCTTCTGCAAGCAGTCAGCAGGCTGCAGGAGCAGCGCGTACCCACACGCGAGCGCGCATGGGATTGCGACCCGTTAGGATTTATGCGCGTGATAAGTTACAAATAGTCCCTTTAACTACAACGTTTTTTGTGACATGCTATGGTAGGACTTTTTTATGACATTTGTATGACTTTTTTATGATATACTATACTATGACATTTTTATGAGATGCTATACTATGACATTTTTATGACATACTATACTATGAATGTTGTTATATTATACTGTTCCAATTTTATGACTTTTGTACGACAGTTTTCATGACGGACTATGACAGCTATTTTACTGGCATTTTTGGATACTTTTTTAATGGCATACTATACTGACTTTTTTGACATACTATATTGTGAAATTATTTTTATGGCATATACAATGAATTTTTATGTTTTTTAAGTTAAACTATACCATGACATTTTTATAACTTTTGTATTATATTTTATGACATACTATACTATGACTTTTGTACAACAGTTTTACAGATCTATACATTTTTATGACATTTTTCTGGCATAATATACTATGACATTTTTCATGACTTACTATACTACTACTTTGACATTTTTTTTAACTTTTTTATGGCTTACTACACTATGACTTTTTATATGACTTTTTGTGATACTTTTTAATGGCATACTATACTATGACTTTTTATATGACTTTCTGTGATACTTTTTTAATGGCATACTACTACATACTATGACTTATTTTTTCTTTTATTTTATTGGTTTTCTATTTGTATATTATCCCATTTATACTGAATCTGTGTTCTTTTGTAGCCACCTAGTATAAAATAACATGATGCTGTGGATTGGTTTTCCTCCTGTCATCCAAAACAGTGAGTTTTTAAAAAGGCTAACCTATAGAAATTAATTTTCAGCAGTGGCTTAAAACAAACCACAGATTCAGATCTGATGGAACGGGAAAGGCTGTTCCAAAGTTTAGTAGCTCATGAAGGGAGCCAAGAATTGGGGTGATGTTGGACCAACGATTAGCCTAGCCGCTGCATTTGGCACCAATGAGCTAGAGAGCACTGAGTAATGCAAGTAAAGAGGGAGTTATTCTAAGTGAGAAAAGAGTAAGGTAAAATGCTGTGTAAACTTCCTAGCTGCTACTTGGCTTTGCTAACAGTGCCAAATAAAGTCCATAAGTCCATGTGTATACTGTACAGTATCTCCACAGTGGCTGCAATAATATATATCAGCATTACTTATAATAAGTAGGATTTACTACATTCCACACACAATTATTGATGTGTATTACAGCTACAGTCAGAATCCATGATCACTTCTAGGAAAGATCCATCTGTTGTGTATTCCTGATTAGTCAGTACTGCATTGATAACAATGAACTTTCATTGCGAGGCTTTATAATTTTTAATGTGGTTAAAGTTCAAATGCTTCCATGTACACAAACACTGACATATTCACACGTTACTGAAATCAGACTTTAATAAAGATCTAGTAAGGCAGACTGAGGCCGACCTCAAGTGTTCTCGTCAAAATCCTTTGACCACATTATCAGAGAAAATCAAGCAACGACTTCACAGCAATAGTGTTCTTACAAAAGGAATAATGTGAAAAGACAAAGTATTCACATCAATAAATACAATATGTACAAAATTCTTCTACTTAATACGTTATTGTCTTGTCATGTTTATGACGGAGTGAGAATGCCCTTTAACTTGCTCCTACTGCACAAAGCTGCAGCAGTATTGTGTCCATGTTAAAGAAAGACTCGAAGTCCAACACAAGGTTTTTTTTCTGAGTGGCTGCAGCACTCTTGATGTGCTTATATTTCAGGCTTCACATGCTCTGGTTTGAAGTACACATAGGTGGACAGGGAGTCCATCTGGGAGTCCATCCACATGCTGGGATCATGGTCCTCCAACTGCTCCTCTGCCTCCTCTTCTTCACTTTCATCTTCATCCGAGCCTATCATCTCTGTGCTGCTTCCCCTCAGACGAGACATCTCTTTGGCGTCCAGCGTCGAAAGACTCGAGTGACACATGGTGCAGACCCTCAACCACTTAGTCGGGTGAATGTGTCTGAGTACCGCTCGCGTCTTGGAGCAAGCACCACAGACCACAAAGCCGCATTTTCGGCAGTGGTGTCGACGCTGGGTCACGGTGAACCTGTCGGAGCAGCGCATGCAGATCGCAGAGGCCCGGTCAGGGATCCAGGTGTTGGCGAAGGTGGACCCGGGCCTGCAGCCAGCGCTCTGCAGCAGACTGGACCGGCAGGTCTCCATGTGTTCCATCCAAGCTCGCTTCTCCTCGTTTGAGACGGCTGCCACGTAGAAGGACTTGCGTGGTGTGCGGATCAACCATTGGTTTCTCATTTGCATGCCGTCCTCCAAGTCCTCCAGCTGGATGTCCTCTGAAATTATGAAAAAAAAATGGCATTTTAGGACAAGGTAATAAAGATATGGACACTATTGGATGGTAAACAAGCATGTGATTCAAGAAAAGTGAGACATGACAGAACTTCCTAGTTAACAGTTTGTTTTTGAAAGACTACAGCCATCCTTTGTTTCAGATAGCCATCTAAACAATGTCACTGCCTGTAGCTGTAAGCTTGCAGAGATGTTATCAGAGTGGCCCTGCCCACAGCCAACCGACCGGCTTTCAGCGTGAACTGTTTTCACCCTTTGTTCTTATTCTTGTTCAGTTTTTACAGTCAAAGCATTTCAAAACCTTAAAAATTATGAAACAATTAAGCCGAATCTTTCTCCTCAGGAGAGCTTTTGTCTAGTTGGATCAAGTGTTCTGGAGAAGCAGATGAGTTGCTCACCTAGACGGATGACTTTCTGTTTTTTGTGCCAACGACCGTTCAGAATGATGCTGCCGTACACCAGCACATCGTTGAAGAGGAAGAAGACTTTAGGCTGTGGCCCCCGACGGCTCATCTTCATCAGCCGACCCTCTCCGATGAGAGTCCGACCCGGCATGGACAGGGACTTCCCCAACGGCCCAAATGAGTTCTCCACAGCGTGGATCCGCTCACGGTTATCCTGGGCAAACGTTATCTGGTCCACCATGATGTATCTTTGGGTCTAGTTAACAAGTCAACAAGAGTCCTTTTGTCAGCCTGTTTTTGCGGATAGTTCCAAGCCTCTGTAGTTGAGATGTTGTCATGTGTTTGTCTTGTCTTTCTGATGAGACAGCAGCTGTGCAGAAGCACTTATAAAAGCCTTCAGCCTTGGTGACGTGTCTTGGTGACACAGCGGGACTTCCCAACGTAAGTGCAGCAGTAAGACAAACCCATTTTGCAAGAAGAGAAGGGGCGGGAGCTACATTTAAATTCGTTAGAAAGTGACACAAGAAATTCTGTCGTTATGACATCATTTACAGAATGGCAACACGTTTAGACCTGGAATTCCTTTCTGCTGGGCACTTCCCTCTTTACGTGTTGATTTTACACATAAGTCACGTCGCTTGACTGAATCTAATAACTTGTCAGGACTTCTGGAGGAAATTTTCGGACTACAGTAAATGATGAATGATGCTGCCATGCTCAATGCTCATTAAATATTAAAAGGGCTAAAATATAAACATAAATAAAACATAAAATAAAGTTTTGTACGTTTGTGGTAGACATATATACCTACATACATACATTATATGTATTTATTTATGTATGCATATGCATGTATGTATATAATCATGTAGGTATGCATTTATGTATGTATGAACTGTATGTATGAAAGTTGTATACATTTGTGGTAGACATATACCGACATATATACATTACATTTATGTATGTATGTATGTATGTATGTATGTATGTATGTATGTATGTATGTATGTATGAATGCAAGTTTTATACATTTGTGGTAGACATACACCGATCAGCCATAACATTAAGACCACTGACAGGTGAAGTGAATAACACGGATTATCTTGTAACAATGGCACCTGGCAGTGGGGGGGATATATTAGACAGCAAGTGAACATTTGAACTTTGAACTTTGTGTTGGAAGCAGAAAAAATGGGCCAGCGTAAGGATATGAGCGACTTTGACAAGGGCCGAATAGTGATGCTAGACAGCATTCACCTATTCACACAAACATTCATACACCGATGGCAGAGGCTGCCGTGCAAAGTGTCAACCTGCCCTTCAGGATCTTATCTAGATACTTTTTCACACACCGACGACCAAGCCTTCGGGAGCAATTTGGGGTTAGGCTTCTTGCTCAAGGATATTTTGACATGTGACCGGAGGAGCCGAGGATCGAACCGCCGACTTTCCGATTGGTGGACGATCTGCTCTACTCTCTGAGCACTGTTTTCAAGATTCAAGAGTTTTATTTGTCACGTACTCGTACAGGATGTGCAGTGAAATGTAAAGTGGCAGTGCTCACAGGATTGTGCAAAACAACATTAACTATACAATATATAGAAAGAAATTCTGGGGACAATGGCATTATTTACAGTGAGAGGGGTCTATATACAATACGGAATATAAATATAAGTGTGTGATGAGTGTGTGTGTGTGTATCTCTGTATGTAGCCCTATGTGTGTGTGTGAACGTGAGTGGGTAAGAGGGGCATGGAGAGGTCAGAGTTCACAGTCCTGATGGCCTGGGGAGAGAAACTCCGTCTCAATCTCTCTGTTTTTGCAGCGTGGCTGCCGAGGCGCTTGCCTGACCGCAGCAGCTGAAACAGTCCGTTGTTTGGGTGGTGAGGATCCTTCATAATCCTACGGGCTCTGGTTCTGCACCTCCTGTTGTACAGGTCCTGCAGGGAGGGGAGTGTAGTTCCAGTAGTGCATTCGGCCGAACGCACTACTGGAGGCTGTGGCTGTGGCTGTGGCTCAGTTTTAAAGCTAGAGTGAAGATCCCGGTATCATGTGGAACTAGAAAACTATGTCATACTAGCTTGTCGCGAAGGAGGCTAAATAATGCTCCAAACTTATGCTAAATTTTGGCGAGGAAAAACTGCCATGGCCATTTTCAAAGGGGTCCCTTGACCTCTGACCTCAAGATATGTGAATGAAAATGGGTTCTATGGGTACCCACGAGTCTCCCCTTTACAGACATGCCCACTTTATGATAATCACATGCAGTTTGGGGCAAGTCATAAGGCTCATTGGAGATGAACTGCGCCTCGCCTGAAAAGTAGACGAGATCAGGCTGCAGCAGCAGGGGACGGTGACAGAGAGCTGCGGTCAAGTCGGACAGTTTCCAGCTGTTTCCAGCAGCCTTCACAGAATTTACATGAAGTCACAGAAAAAGTGACATCCTGTTAGATCCGATCTGTAGGCCACTTCAGACCACGTTGGGATTTATTTATATTTGTTTGTAAATATCTGTGGAAATGTGCGTATATCTGGCGTTGGATTCTATCCTTTATTATTTTTATGTCCGCCTTGTAAACACATTGTAATGAGCACTCCTTCTGATAAGTGCTTATAATTAACCTTAATTATTGTAATTATTATTATCAACCACACAAGATGTGTTTGTCAACAGATGAAACCTTCATTGCACAACATGAGACTAATATCCTACAATCTAGTGTTAACTATTGCAAATACACAGAAAGTTGTGACTTTCTACAGCACGTGGTGTTTGCTGTCAAAACTAAGAGCCAATCAGCTCTTCGATCAGGCGACAGCCAGGCGTTTCCCATAATGCCCTGGGTCTTGCAGTCGGTGGAAAGCAACTGTGGCCGCCTCGATCTCGAGAGGTTATCGTTGCCCACGTGTGCATGACGTCAGAGCAAGTCGGGATCAAGTCGGACACAAATCTAACCGGCATGCATTGCGCGGCGATCGGCGCCGATCGATTCTGCGCAGACCTGGCTCATCTCCAACGAGTCTCTTGCCAAGACAGCACACTGACAGCTGTTGTTGCCTGTTCGGTCGCAGCCTGCCATGTTATGATTTGAGCATATTGTTTTATGCTAAATGCAGTACCTGTGAGGGTTTCTAGACAATATCTGTCATTGTTTTGTGTTGTTAATTGATTTCCAATAATAAATATATACATACGTTTGCATAAAGCAGCGTATTTGTCCACTCCTATGTTGATAAGAGTATTAGATACTTGACAAATCTCCCTTTAAGGTACATTTTGAACAGATAAAAAATGTGATTAATTTGCGATTAATCGTGAATAACTATTTTAATCGGTTGACAGCCCTTATTTAAACCCATGGTTCTTTTTTTCCCAAAAACTATGAGTTTTCAAATAAATGTATCCGCTTATAATAGGACACAGATAGATGCAAGACCAGTCAACCATTGCAGGAATATTACAGTATGAAGGGATCAGAGTATAATGGAAAAATACTAAAGAAGCACCATTAACATGAGCATGTTATCACTAACAGAGAATTATGGGA
Source organism: Sebastolobus alascanus (assembly GCA_916701645.2). Classification (NCBI taxonomy): domain Eukaryota; kingdom Metazoa; phylum Chordata; class Actinopteri; order Perciformes; family Sebastidae; genus Sebastolobus; species Sebastolobus alascanus. Next base: position 4,875,906 of record CAKAOJ020000027.1, on the reverse strand, counting down.
GTGGTGGTTTACGGTAAAATGTTGTTAAGTTGTCACTGGAACCTTGCTTGACTGGTATTTTCTGGTAAGTAAAAAAGTCCCTAGACTGAGTAAACATCGCACACCCTTCAACACTCTTTCCATTCCATGCAGCAAACATCAGTGTTAAAAAACTGGCTTTTACCACAAGCGGGAAAAGCAGTAACAATGACTCATGGCTTTGACTGAGGTTTCAAACCTGTTTGACTTACTTACCTGCCAGCACGGAACAAGAACAATATGTTCTTGTTCCGTGAGAACACGGTGGCCTGAACAAAGAGCGACTATGTAATGCAGGCAGTAATTACCTTATAAACATGTATTTTGTATTGTGTAAGGGCACTCTTTCCTATCCTATTGTGAATCAATAATAATAGAGTTCCTAATAAAAACAATGATGTCACATTTTATTTTTAGAGCACTTTTCATAATACTCAAAGACACGTTACACAGGTTAAAATGATCATAGAAAACAACACACTAAAAATATACAACACACAACATTAATCACACATTAGCCATCACTACGAAGTATTCACAAATGTTCCCGGTACTTTTGTCAGATCTCCCCTCTCCCCTATTATTCCTGAGTAAGGGCTCAGATTTCAGTAAAAGAATTAATTTGATATTGGTCATTTATTTGGTCTAACAAAACAAAATATTGAATGCAAATTCTTCCTACCTGGTCATATATTATAAGTCATAATCAATGTATATTACTCACTTATTTAATAACAAATAATAGTATAAGATCTGGTTCTATATTAATTCCTGTATCAGGACAGGAGTACTCTACTAAAGTACTATTTGAAGTTACTTGTGCTTTATTTGAGTTTTTCCATGTTATGCTACTCCACTGCTTTTTAGAGAGAAATATTGTAGCTTTGACAATATTCACTACATGTACATGTTTGTGCATACAAAATATTCCACCTCGACCAAATGCTGATGCAATAATAATAATACTCCAATGCTATAATGTGTATAATACTGCATGAAAGCGGGCATTTTCCATCACGAGTACCTTTACTTTTGATACTTGGAGTATATTTGGCTGACAGTATTTCTGCTGGGCTTTTACTTGTAACAGAGCATTTTTATACTGCAGTATTACTACTTTTATTTAGTAGAAGTATCTGAATACTTTCCCAGGAAACTGCACAGTAGTCATTTAGTTTAAACCATAAAGATTTCAAATAAATGAGAAGGAAACAAAGTGTGTTAATCTATGATTTCGAAATACGTCACAACCAAAACGTGGTTTTCTCAGAGTACTGTTTCCTCTTTATACAAACTGCTTTTCAAAGAAAATTGCTCCAAGCAGAAGACAGAAATTTACCTTGTTTCATTGTTTTGCTTCTTGCTTGTAGTTGGTTTTATTGAAGTTAGTAAAAATGCTACATAGGCTTAGTCATATTAGGTATATATCTGTAGAAAGTAGTAGTAGTGTTGACTCTTTTGATCTAGAGGACAGGAAAATTCTGGACTAGTTCTCCAATCGGGTATTTGACCAGGCATGGCCAATAGAGGCAAATTATTAGGGGTCACCACTAAAAACAATCAGTCATCATACAGGAAGGAAGTACTTGAGGACTGGTGCACTGACGCACTTTACACATTCTCAGAATTAAAGAAGAAAACTGAAGTTTTTTTTCTCATGGTCATGACTTCAGTATGTTATTGTGTATATGTTTGCAATTATGTGACAGTTGATGATTTCAAGATCTGCATCTTGTTCAGGTCTATAGAAGTCAGCAGAGTTGTTCTTTAGACCCAGAAAGTCACATCCCCGTGGAGGAAAACTATATTTGCAGCCTGAATAATTTGTAGCAACAGTCAGCTGCATTTAGATTTAGATTGTGTTGTGACCCAGAGCCAGTACGTTGTACCAGGAGTCAGGGTATATAGACAGTTAGCCACTGGATAAGTCTTACTGAAACCCAACCTATGACCTAACTAGAAAAGTGCACTCTGTAGGGTGCAGATGTTCGCCAGGTGTGTCACCCTCTCCCCTCGAAGGTAACAAAAATGGGGATTTATTTTAGTGGATCATAACATATCAGGAATGGAATAAATCTGCGGATCCTCCAGTTCAAAATGAGACCAAACTTTTCAGTTTTTAAGTCACGACAAAGGTCAAAATGTGGCCTGCAACAGACTAGGTAAGACTTGTGTGTTAATCTAGCAGTTATTGATCACTCAAAGCCGGTTTAAAAAATTGCAACCCAGTGGCCAGAAAAGAATGTTGGCATTGGATGTTTCTGCAAACCATGGATATGTTGAACGGCGACATTTCTGAACCAAAAATAAGTTCTATAAATATGTTTCATATCAGCCTCGTATCACACTTGCAGAAACGCACAATTACATGGGTCCAGTATAGTATGCAAGATTAGCCATGGACAGACAGACACACGACTGAATGCATGATCTCCGGGGAAAATAAAAGATGGAATGAATAAAGTTGGTGTTGTATTAGATGGGCTGATTTGAGGTGGACTCACTTAAATCATCTTGTGAGGTTGGTGTGCTGTGTGTGCATGTTCATAATTGTCATGTAGAGCAGCTGTAGTGGACATCAGCATGTGGATGTCTTAGTGTATTGTACAGTACTGCATCTGTTAAAGAGTAATACAGAAAGTATGTAGTATATCTCAGTGCCATACAGTTTATGTGTGAATGTTTCAGTTCTAGTGTAGGCCTTTGCTCATGTTTATGAGGCTGAGCAGTATTGCAACGCCGTGGCCTCGTATAGCAACCCTGTAGTAATATTGCATCAGGAGGTAAAACTACCTGTTTTGACTGTTTGGAGAGTGAGACATTTAGAAATATATTAAATAGATGTCAGTTATAATAAAGTATCAAGATGTTTTTTACGCACATGGGCCCATGTTTTTATCATTTCTCATCCTTGTTTGATACATTATGCTGTTATGTTTTGGAAAAAGTACAGTTTATTTGAGTTATCTTTTATATAGGGCTGCCAATTGATTAAAATAGTTAATCGCGATTAATCGCTCAGTCTAGGGATTTTTTTACTTTGAGGTTAAGGAAAATACCAGTCGAGCAAGGTTCTTAAGACTTAAAACCATTTTACTGTAAACCACCACTCCCATCATTCTCTGTTAGTGATTGCATGCTCATGTTAAGCAGGTATGGTGTTCACCATGTTCAAATGTTAGCATGCTAAGTAGCACTAAACACAAAGTACAGCTGAGGCTGATGCGAATGTCATTAGTTTTGCAGATAGTTGGTCATAAACCAAATTGACAAAATCATCAAGGCAAAATAGAAATTTTGACTTGATCACCAAGTTGTTATATTTCACCCTGAGGGGAACATAAATGTGTGTAGCTAATTTCATGGCAATCCATCAAACAGTTGTTGAGATATTTCAGTCTGGACCAAAGTAGTAGTATCGACCGACAAACAGACGGCCACTGCCATCCATAGAGCCATGCTACTAGGCGAAAAATCTCAATATTCATTCAATGGTTGACTGGTCTTGTATCTATCTGTGTCCTATTGTAAGCGGATGCATTTATCTAAAAACTCATAGTTTTGAAGGAAAAACGAACCACGGGTTTAAATTACGGCTGTCAACCGATTAAAATATTTATTCAAGATTAATCACACATATTATATCTGTTCAAAATGTACCTTAAAGGTAGTTTTGTCAAGTATTCAATACTCTTATCAACATGGGAGTGGGCAAATATGCTTGCTTTATGCAAAGGTATGTATATATTTATTATTGGAAATCAATTAACAACACAAAACAATGACAGATATTATCCAGAAACCCTCACAGGTACTGCATTTAGCATAAAAAATATGCTCAAATCATAACATGGCAAACTGCAGTCCAACAGGCAACAACAGCTGTCAGTGTGTTAGTGTGCTGACTTGACTATGACTTGCCCCAAACTGCATGTGATTATCATAAAGTGGGCATGTCTGTAAAGGGGAGACTCGTGGGTACCCATAGAACCCATTTTCATTCACATATCTGGAGGTCAGAGGTCAAGGGACCCCTTTGAAAATAGCCATTGCTAACACATTCGAAATAACAACTTTATAAATGTTGTTGCCAAAAGAATAAATAAATGAATGCAGCTTTGAGCTTGGTTAACACAAACATGTGTGATACAAAGTGTAAACCTAAATTCATAAAATTAAATGTTCATCACTTAAAAGGACATGCGAGTTGTTGTTTTCTTCTTCATTCTTGTCTTGATCAGCTCTACATGACTCCACACAAGAGTACTTGGCAGTCCCAGTTGGAGAAACGAGTCACTGATTAAACAACGCCCCCTACTGTGCCCGGTCAGCATGTGAAAAAATATTCCTAAACACTTCTGCTTCACAGGATGCTGGATTTGGGTGAATTTACAAATGCATTGTGTTGATTCCTCCCACCCAAACTCGACCACAGCCATGTATTCACAGTATGTTGACAGTAATATCCCTGATACTAAATGTCATGTTATCTTTCATTGTCGTAGGTTGGGAAGAATTTTCTGGAGCGAGGTACATCATGCTTTTGGACAGTTGGTTTCAATACACCGAGAATATTTATCATGAACTTACACCATATAGATTTTACACCATAGTCACTTGTCAGACACTGTTTTCACATTTTGAATTGCTTTCATTTTCAATTATGGGTATGGATGGAATTATGGGTAACTATTGCATTTAAAGGGACTGTATGTGAGTTTTTACATAAACTTTTTTATTGTTTTTTATTGCCAATGTGTGAACAGGTTGTAACCTAACCTAACAAATGAAACCTTCCGCGACTTTCTGGGTTTCCTCTATCAGCCTGTAGACTGCTTTTAATGTGAAGAATAATGGACGTTTTTTTTTCCAGGAAAATCCAACAGATGTGATGTTATGCACGTGTAGTGGATCTGAATCTGCGTTGTGTTGTGTATAAGGAAAGGACACACTTCCTGGGACTGGCTTTGAGCAATTTATTTTCCCACCAGCAGCAACAGCAACTGTAGTTATGAGGAAACAAAACCTTCACAGGGTCTCTCTTGCATTCATGACAGGTTAATGAAATTAGCACCTGACACCTGCCAAATACAGGGTAAATGTTGGCTGTGGCAGGTAAAAATTTCAGGTCACCTGCCAGGTTTTCCTTATATTAAGAAATAATATTTTTAAAAAGCCATTCCTAAATTGAAAACAGTCAGGATAAGTTTTACTTGTTAAGAATCATTTTTAAGTGCTTACACTATGAGTGTAGCTCAGTGGTATAGAAAATAAGAATTATCAATCATAAAAGTTTTGAACCTATATGATTCTCAAAAGCCCTGATTGATTAATGAAGTTAAAATATAATCATTAGACAGTAAATTAAATGAATTAAAACATTCAATGAATAATTTGATTATCACCTTTTACAATAGCATACAGTGGATGGGGAGCTGATTTTAGGCAGCATATGGCATTGTAATACCTTATTTGATCATATGGCTTAAGAAAAGCCATAAGGATGTCGACTTTGTCTAGGGCTTTATTAATCAGTAGACATTGTTAAGTAACTTTATTAACCACATACCATGCAGCTCTATGTGGGATTTCACAGGTTTTCGCATGGTCAGTACCATAAAGTTCAATAAACTGCTGAAAACTCAGTGTTACTAGGCACATTGAAATTAGCCAGCTCAGTTTTTGATGGCAGTGGTATGCGAAGGCATTAAGGCCCGTGTTATCAGATCCAATAAAAAGTACTGGATTATTGCTCAACTGCGAAAAAGTTAATGCTGTTTATAGAAAGTGTTAGAACAATCATCAGTTTGTGCATATGGGCTGCGTACCAGACCGGTCAGGGTGCCCATGCTGTCCTAATGTTATGGCTGATCAGTGTATATTAATTATACATAATTATTTTAATTGCAAAGAGAAATGCAAATGCAGGTCCCACTGTTCTGATTGCATAAAAAAGTAAAACAAAAATTGACTGCATATGGCGGTGTTTTCTATTTTAAAAAAAATCACAATATATTACCTTGCTTACAGTCCCGTAATATATCGCAATATATTGAATCGTATCCCGTTTTGCGATAGCTATCGTGTTTACAATTCTAAAGCGTTCCACATATATTTCAGAAGTGGCAGACAAAAAAATTGTGTGCCTAGTAGAAATGTTCAGTGACCTGCCACAGTGGCACGTGAGGAAAAAACTCATGCTCTCAGCACCTTCCCAGTAAAAGTCCCGGAGCAAAGAGAAAGTAAAGCCAATAGCATTTTCAAAAATTAAAAATAACCGGCAAATTATATAATTAAATGAATCTAACATACTGCATTTTCCATCCGAAAAATAACAGAAAAAAGTAGCCATGCATAAACCCACATACCTGCAGTTGTGAAGAAGCAAACAGGGTCTCTCTTGCATTCATGATCTCTGTGTAATATAGTGTAAAGTCACTAAGTGCTCCATGCTAGCAAACAGACTCAATAGCACACTCTAGTGTGGCGAGCTACACAGCAGCCCTGCAACACACACATGCCTCGACACACTTCTCCTCTAATTAGCGGGTTAATGCATGAAAAGAAATAAAATGGCAACTCTATAACTTAACAATGCTTATTCACATGTTACATTATATACGGCAATATATTATTTGAGAGTTTTGTTGTAATTATATGATGTCACTCAACTGTCTGTAACTGTTCCACAAAGTAAGGTTAGTACTTCAGAAATGTTATTTCTTCTGAAATTTGGTTTTTTATCTCTGTCAGGTTTTTGTTGGCGCTAGCATGCAATTATTCTGCATGTGCAGTTTTCAACTTTATATGAAAATAAAAAGTAAAGTGCAATAAGATAAGATAAGCTGTAGATTTTCTTTTCTCACACATTGTACATGATTGGAAAATCAGTGAATTAGCTCTGTTCTTCACTCACATTTTGTTATGGTTTACATTCTGTGCTTGTAGCCAGCTATAGACAGACATTTTGGGAAAGGTGTCAACAAGCCTATTATATTCTTTTTCTTAAGAAGTGCCTTTAATTGTATTAAGTGTGACTAGTCCTATGAGTGTAACCTACTAAGTCTTTTCATTTAGGCAAAAAATAATGTTTATTAAATGCATGTAAAAAATACAACCTAAATAGTGCATTAAAACAAATCAGTAAGATAATGTAAAAGAAAGGGGAAAACAGCTATATAATGTATCTTTAAACAGTAAATTAACTGTTAAATACAGTGAAATTAATCAAAAAACCAGTTCATACTGTATTTGTCATTAACAGTACAAAGCTGTAAATTTTATTTACAGTTATTTAACAGTAAGATAATGGCAACCACAGCTGCCAGTTCTTTACTGTTATTTTACAGGGACATTCTTAACAGTGTACAGTTTATTTGAGTTATCTTTTATATAGGGCTGCCAATTGATTAAAATAGTTAATCGCGATTAATCGCTCAGTCTAGGGATTTTTTTACTTTGAGGTTAAGGAAAATACCAGTCGAGCAAGGTTCTTAAGACTTAAAACCATTTTACTGTAAACCACCACTCCCATCATTCTCTGTTAGTGATTGCATGCTCATGTTAAGCAGGTATGGTGTTCACCATGTTCAAATGTTAGCATGCTAAGTAGCACTAAACACAAAGTACAGCTGAGGCTGATGCGAATGTCATTAGTTTTGCAGATAGTTGGTCATAAACCAAATTGACAAAATCATCAAGGCAAAATAGAAATTTTGACTTGATCACCAAGTTGTTATATTTCACCCTGAGGGGAACATAAATGTGTGTAGCTAATTTCATGGCAATCCATCAAACAGTTGTTGAGATATTTCAGTCTGGACCAAAGTAGTAGTATCGACCGACAAACAGACGGCCACTGCCATCCATAGAGCCATGCTACTAGGCGAAAAATCTCAATATTCATGCAATGGTTGACTGGTCTTGTATCTATCTGTGTCCTATTGTAAGCGGATGCATTTATCTAAAAACTCATAGTTTTGAAGGAAAAACGAACCACGGGTTTAAATTACGGCTGTCAACCGATTAAAATATTTATTCAAGATTAATCACACATATTATATCTGTTCAAAATGTACCTTAAAGGTAGTTTTGTCAAGTATTCAATACTCTTATCAACATGGGAGTGGGCAAATATGCTTGCTTTATGCAAAGGTATGTATATATTTATTATTGGAAATCAATTAACAACACAAAACAATGACAGATATTATCCAGAAACCCTCACAGGTACTGCATTTAGCATAAAAAATATGCTCAAATCATAACACAGCAAACTGCAGCCCAACAGGCAACAACAGCTGTCAGTGTGTCAGTGTGCTGACTTGACTATGACTTGCCCCAAACTGCATGTGATTATCATAAAGTGGGCATGTCTGTAAAGGGGAGACTCGTGGGTACCCATAGAACCCATTTTCATTCACATATCTGGAGGTCAGAGGTCAAGGGACCCCTTTGAAAATGGCCATTGCTAACACATTCGAAATAACAACTTTATAAATGTTGTTGCCAAAAGAATAAATAAATGAATGCAGCTTTGAGCTTGGTTAACACAAACATGTGTGATACAAAGTGTAAACCTAAATTCATAAAATTAAATGTTCATCACTTTAAAGGACATGCGAGTTGTTGTTTTCTTCTTCATTCTTGTCTTGATCAGCTCTACATGACTCCACACAAGAGTACTTGGCAGTCCCAGTTGGAGAAACGAGTCACTGATTAAACAACGCCCCCTACTGTGCCCGGTCAGCATGTGAAAAAATATTCCTAAACACTTCTGCTTCACAGGATGCTGGATTTGGGTGAATTTACAAATGCATTGTGTTGATTCCTCCCACCCAACCTCGGCCACAGCCATGTATTCACAGTAAGTTGACAGTAATATCCCTGATACTAAATGTCATTTTATATGTCATTGTCGTAGGTTGGGAAGAATTTTCTGGAGCGAGGTACATCATACTTTTGGACAGTTGGTTTCAATACACCGAGAATATTTATCATGAACTTACACCATAGATTTTACACCATAGTCACTTGTCAGACACTGTTTTCACATTTTGAATTGCTTTCATTTTCAATTATGGGTATGGATGGAATTATGGGTAACTCTAAATATTGCATTTAAAGGGACTGTATGTAAGTTTTTACACATATAAACTTTTTTATACTTTTTTATTGCCAATGTGTGAACAGGTTGTAACCTAACCTAAAAACTGAGACCTTCCACGACTTTCTGGGTTTCCTCTATCAGCCTGTAGACTGCTTTTAATGTGAAGAATGCGGGACGTTTTTTTTTTCCAGGAAAATCCAACAGATGTGATGTTATGCACGTGTAGTGGGTCTGAATCTGCGTTGTGTTGTGTATAAGGTAAGGACACACTTCCTGGGACTGGCTTTGAGCAATTTATTTTCCCACCAGCAGCAACAGCAACTGTAGTTGTGAGGAAACAAAACCTTCACAGGGTCTCTCTTGCATTCATGACAGGTTAATGAAATTAGCACCTGACACCTGCCAAATACAGGGTAAATGTTGGCTGCGGCAGGTTTTCCTTATATTAAGAAATAATATTTTTAAAAAGCCATTCCTAAATTGAAAACAGTCAGGGATTAAAGTGTGTAGCCGCAGACCGGTCAGGGTGCCCATGCTGTCCTAATGTTATGGCTGATCAGTGTATATTAATTATACATAATTATTTTAATTGCAAAGAGAAATGCAAATGCAGGTCCCACTGTTCTGATTGCATAAAAAAGTAAAACAAAAATTGACTGCATAAGGCGGTGTGTTCTATTTTTAAAAAATCACAATATATTACCTTGCTTACAGTCCCGTAATATATCGCAATATATTGAATCGTATCCCCTGTTTTGCGATAGCTATCGTGTTTAAATTCTAAAGCGTTCCACATATATTTCAGAAGTGGCAGACAAAAAAATAGTGTGGCTAGTAGAAATGTTCAGTGACCTGCCACAGTGGCACGTGAGGAAAAAACTCATGCTCTCAGCACCTTCCCAGTAAAAGTCCCGGAGCAAAGAGAAAGTAAAGCCAATAGCATTGTCGAATATTGAAAATAACCTGCAAATTATATAATTAAATGAATCTAACATACTGCATTTTCCATCCGAAAAATAACAGAAAAAAGTAGCCATGCATAAACCCACATACCTGTAGTTGTGAAGAAGCAAACAGGGTCTCTCTTGCATTCATGATCTCTGTGTAATATAGTGTAAAGTCACTAAGTGCTCCATGCTAGCAAACAGACTCAACAGTACACTCTAGTGTGGCGAGCTACACAGCAGCCCTGCAACACACACATGCCTCGACACACTTCTCCTCTAATTAGAGGGTTAATGCATGAAAAGAAATAAAATGGCAACTCTATAGCTTAACAATGCTAATACAATGACTGTAAATGTGTTTTTAAGTAGTTTTAACCTCACATTTACGACATAAACAGTGAAAATACAGAGAGCTGAGGACATGTTTACCTTCCACCTCCTCTTTATGGGAAGGTGTCTAACCTTAACATGAGACCCAACCTACTTGTGTACACAATTTCATAAGAACATATTAACACAATATCAGCAATACTTAAGAAATACTAAGAAATGCTACCCTGCATCCTTCAAAATAAAAGTCTGTGCTTCGATTCACATAGAATTCTTCCAAAATATATAATGCTCTGTTCATAACATATCATAACACTACTACATACGACGGAGTATTAGGGCCACATTGAGGAAAAATAAATCAATCTGAGATTTCGAGAATAAAGTCCTAGGTTTACAAGAAAAAAAGGCGTAATATTATGAGAAAAAAGTCAGAATTTTATGAGAAAAAAGGGTCGTAATATTATGAGAATAAAGTCAGAAGTTTACAAGAAGAAAGTCTTAATATTATGACAATAAAGTCAGAAGTTTACGAGAAAAAAAGTCGTAATATTATGAGAATAAAGTCAGAAGTTTAAGAGAAAAAAATTGTAATATTATGAGAATAAAGTCATAATATTATAAAGTAGTAATTTTACGTGTTATTTTAGAGGGGAAATAGAGCAGCGTGGAGCATCTTGTGAAGTTATATTTTAGTTTAGGTTTCACAAATAACGAAATTCTTCATCTTTTGGCACATCAGCACCACATTATCATAAGTATCAGGACCTTGAAAAGATTGTGCAAGAAACTGTGTTTATTCTGAAGAAAAAACCACACGGAACTGATGGGGAAATCGCGTCTTTAGTGGAGAATGAAATGACTTCTTTTCTCTTAAAGTTATGACTTTATTCTCATAATATTACGACTTTCTTTCTTGTAAAGTTATGACTTTATTTTCATTAAATTACGACTTTTTCCTCGTAATATTATGACTTTATTCTCGAAATCTGTTTTTTTTCCCCCTAAATGTGGCTCTAACACTCTGTCGTAACTACACACGCTTGCGAGTGCATTTACTCTCTTTAGCTCCGCTACAGGGCTAACAGTGTGCAAACGTAGCTAACGTTCGGTTAGAAATGGCGTCCGCTAACGCCAACATACGACCAGCCCCCACCACAACTCAGACTCCAACACAAACTCAACAGAAGCACAAAAAAAGAAAAAAAAGTTAAATCTAGTGAAGCCCAACTTGCAAAACAGGAATGTGACCGACGTCGGGGGAAAACTAGGATCAACATCGGCCGGGCCTTCGATTCATGGAGGGACCTTCGTTTAGTTTTGGGTATCAAAACGGACCCCAAAAAAAACCCAAAATAAAACCACTACATGTTTTAGCTAAATAATGGACTGCTCCTGCATTGATACATTTTCCCCAAATCTGACAATTTGAGCAAATAGTATTTTATCTGAAGTGAAAGACAATTCTGGAAACACAAAGTCAGGACTGAGATATGTACATTTATTTATTTATTCTAACATATCTGAACTACTAGCCCGCATTAGGAGCATGCAGGCATGAACACAAACACCAAATACACACAGACTTATGTGTTTCTAACAGTTATTCAGACACACACACGGACATTGTCTACATGTCAGGGTCGATGGTCAGCTGGCCGATTACGTCTTTATAATAGACGAGGTTCTTGTCCTGATCAGCGAGCGCAGTCAGCATCTCATCCATCTCCTCCTGAGTGAACAGCTCACCTGGTTTAAACACAACAAAGCCATGTGGCATATATCATATTATTGGATGATTTGTGGAAGTAAGGGGAATGTTAGACACACAAAAACATATCTATGAGATGATCTGCTTTTCACCACACAAATCTCTCTTTACATCACAGAGTTTCTGCTTTACCTTCCTGTGTCATGTACTTTGTCAGCTCCTCAGGCTCCAGGTACCCTTTCTTTTCTTTGTCCAGGACCTGGAAACACAGTGTTATTGCCTTTATGCTTGAGCAAATATCAGCGACTAACACTGTGATGTCAGTATCACTCGGTTGACAGCATGATATTCACAGAGAGGCTCAAACTCCTACTTCATTTTTTAGATAGGGTGGAGTCAGTAAAATGGGCCACTTTTTGGTAAATGGTTTATAAGACCATCAAATAAGCTATGCATGAGATTCAATGAGTTTTTTTATAAATTGGCCTGGATCTCTTCAATATTTATTTGTTTAGAAAATGTGAAAAGGTATAAATGTTTTGGAATTAGGAGAGTTAGAGTATCAGCAGGTTCCCTCTTGAGCTACGACACAATGTTCAGGTAAAATGGGCCAATATGAAAAGAGGGCAACACAGTAATTTCAACTGAAATTTTAACGGTAAATTAACATCAACTATTGTCTTTGGTGTTTATGGTGTAACAACAATGTGTATAGCTCTATGTGTGAAGGTGCATGCTTGTGTCAAACATTTTGTTAAAAATTAAAACATCTTGGACAAGAAAAAACAAAACACCAAAAAGCATTAGCATTTCCTATAGCTAGGTCTTAACCTCTCATCTAGTCAGGTCTTGTTAGGTTTTATCCTGCGTTCAAACACTGTCTGCAACGCATAATTTAAAAAAAGATTAAGATTTTGCATGGATATATATATATAGACTTATGAACCTGTTTTGCACCCTCAAATTCTGTGTAACGTCTGTGTAAAAGTGTGTATGTGTACGTGGCCCAATTTAGGTGACATGGTTAAACTAAAATGGGTCAGTATAAAAAATGAGTTTTTTCACAAAAATCTATGTTTCTTTTCAAATATCAACTTTTTTATTTGAAGGATCCTGTCAAAACATTGCTCATACACATTTCGCTTTTTTTGTAAGCTTTCTTATAATTGCTTTATCATCCTTATTAGTGATGAGTGAAATTTGCCATGTCATGCTTACCATACAATTTCTCTCACATGCTTCATGTAACACGATGGCCTGCCCACAGTAGCAAACTCAGACCAACTATTGTTACATGCTAACTGGTGTCGTAGCAACAATGCAAGATCAGCTATTGTGATTGGCTGTAAAGTTATGATATGATGCTCCAACCTTATCTGACCCATTTTACATGACTCCACCCAACTGTGCAGTCGCTGTTACTGCAACACTGGAGAATATGCGGAAACATCTCACCTCAAAGGCTTGAAGCAGAAGGTCCTCTGGGATGGGAGGGAACCTAACACACACACACACACACACACACACACAAAGTACCGCAATATATCGCTGAAATATTTTCAGATGTGGACAACATATACTGTATTATTTAAAGAAGTCTGACGTGATATTTTCTAGGGTGGTGAAAGAAATATCACCTGAAAGATCAACCCTCTGAGACCCACAATACACCTGTTTTTGTCTTTTTTTTAGGGGGATACAGGGGGTCTTTAGGGGGAGATAGCAGGTCAACAGTAGATGTCACATAGAAGTGGTGTACCTGGACCCCCCTAAAAAAGACAAAACGGTATACTTTGGAGATAATAGACGTGTCTTACTTGTGCTCCAGCAGCACTCTGGTCATGGCTGGGAGGAACTTGTCCAGATGGATACATCCTGTGTGGTCCTCTCCAACCTGGCTGAACAGGACGAGGCTGCTGAGTTTGGGCCATTTAACAGACAGCTGAGAAGTTTCTAACAAAACTGATCATAATATCACCTTACAGTAAGTAGCTGCAATGTCAAGCTGATGGTAATACTTAATTTGCGCTACAACAAAAAACAATAAATGCAATTTTCAAAAACTAATGTATGGTGGCACATTTTAATACAATGGTATCCAGGTATAGCAGATATTGTTGCATAACTCATATATGTAAAGTGAAAATCCCCATTTATGACTGCACACCTGAGGAAAGCCTCAGATGATGAGTTTGACCTGTTATTACCCGTCCAAAATATGAGCAAAATATAAGTGAACACTGTTCTGACCTCAGCTATTAAGTCATGTAGGTTTGCCTGAGTGGGGAAGCAACCCAGGGAGTAGATGATGGTGCCAATCTCCCTGGAACACAAACGTCATGTTAGACACACTATTTAACTACATGTAAAGACTGAGTATAATGCTGCTGATCTCAGAGATGTATTAAGGCGTGTTGTGTTCACCTAGCTCTATCAGAGCCCACCTCATTTAAACCTGTAGGAGGCAGAATATTTTTGGCATCATTGGGCAAAAACTCCATAATAACTTTTCAGTTTATTGTAATTCAAGTGTTATGAGAGAAAACAAGACTTCTGCACCTCCTCATGGCTCTGTTTTCAGTATTTAAAAATTCTAGCCTGTGATGGGAGACTTTGACCAATCACAGGTCATTTCAGTGAGAGAGATCGTTCCTATTGGCTGTTCGTTCAATGGAGGCAGCTGTCAATCACTCGCAAACTCCGATCAAACAGTCAAACTAGGCAGCGCTGATCAAATATGAATCAACATTATGTAAAGTTAATGCCTATTTCTCTCCTCAAATGTTTTCAGAAACATCTTGTAGTGTACTGTTTAGCTGTAAAATGAGAAAGTTTATGACCAGGCAGCCATTTTGAGAACAGCTGAGGAAATACCAAGCACCGCCCACCAACCGGAGCAAACTTCGTTTCTATTTCTATATATATATATATATATATATATATATATATATATATATATATATCTTATTTTTTTTTTATTTTGCCAATAAATTTATACATATAAAGGAAATAAAGGGATAAATAAAAACAAACAAACATAAAAATTAAATAAATAAATAAAAAAGTAACATAAAACACAAAACATACCAGGGGTTATTATAAATAAATAAATAAATAATAGTAACTTAAATAAAAACATTAAAGTGGGAGCACAAACTCACCGTTTTACTAGCCTTTTTTGTTATTTTTGGCTGGACCGCAGAGGGCCAGCCCTACAGACGCAAAAATCTGTCACTGAGTGAGTGAGTGAGTGAGTGAGTGATGAAGTTACAGGATTGGTCGGCTGACTGCTGGAGCTTCCTCATTGGTCGTTGCTCTTTCAAAATGAAAAGGCGGAGAACAGTTCCGTGTTTTCCTTTTTGCTGGGGAGCGCGTCAGCGGTTCAATGTAACATTACGTAGTGCTGTTGCTGTGCATTTGTTATTGTTTATGTTCGTTTAAGTTATGTTATGTTCGCACATTTTTGCCTCGCTTTCCTCCATTTCCGCCATGAACTGACTATCTAGCAGCCACACGTCGCTACTGCGGTATGAACCAAAACAAAACAGACTTTGCTGTGATTTAATTACAATAAACGGATCAAAATAATGCCGAAATAACAACATAATGATGTTGATTTGTAAAAAGTCTGAATTTATTTTTTGTCAAGTCTGTCCGCAACAAAACAAGCAAACAACTTTTAAAATGCTTGTTTTCTGAGCGGAGTTCGGATCGATCAATGCCAGGCTATGATAACATTGTAGCTACTCCATCAACACTCAACATAACGTCATCTAGGCATAAATACGGCAGCGACGTTGTTGTAAACGGATCAAAGTTTGCCGAAATAACTACATAATGATGCTGATTAGTAAAAAGTCTGAATTCATGCTTTGTCAGGTCTGTTACCATGACAACAAGCAAACAACTTTTAAAATGCTTGTTTTCTGAATGGAGTTCGGATCGATCAGTGGCAAGCTACGTTAACATTGTAGCTGCTCCATTAACACTCCATCTAGGAATAAACACGGCAGCAACAACGTCAGTGATGACAGCGGGGATATCTCAACGCTGATAAACTTTCGCAACGTATGTAAGTTATATATTGAACACCACTTATATGATGAATTCTTTTGATACACATGCTTTAATAAAAAACTCAAATACTTTTAACCTTGCATACTGTATGTCATGCTAATACATTTTCACCTTGTATAAAATGTATAATATACTGACTAGTACCGTTAAATGTTACCATTTACTATTACTGAATGTCATTTGCTTCATTATAAGTTGGCTTTCAATCAAACATTAAGATATAAGTGGAAAAAACTGTTCACAAAACATTATAGATATGACCACTGACTATTTGTGTACGAATTTAGCTACAAATTCACAGACTTGACCATACGGTCCAGCCATATACTCGGTTTTGACCGAGTCTTGTTTCAGAAGATATTGTCACCTCTGTTTACATAACTTATATTACTTGTCATCATGCATATACATACTACATCCGGTTTACATTCAGTTTTCCCACCTGAAATACTGTCATCAACTAAATTACATTTACATTACTGTTTTATATTTACTTATGTTTAAATTTATTTCAACTGCAAATATGGACTTAACAAAGGTAAGAGCCTGTAGAACTATACAAAGGTCCCATTAACATGTTTTTAGACCTATAATACTGCCAACTTGTGCATCCCATCTTCATATTCACTGAGTTTGAAGTTGTGAGTTGTGACCTGAATGCTCACCTGACATCCACCGTGCTGTTGGACTCGTAGTCAAACGCTTCAAAAGCTGCTCTGATCTTCTTGTGGACATCTGACACTATGATCACTGACACACACACAGAGCCCAGAGTTAGCTTATTAATCAAACAATAAGTCCAACGTGTTGTCTGAACATGATAATTTAAACTAGAGTACGATACGAACCTGCACTCTGCTTGTTCTCCGCCATGCTTGCTCGGTTGGGGATATTTTCCTACTATGCCCCGCCCTACTCTGCCTCTGATTGGCTAAGCCTAAACCTAACCAATCAAACCAACGTGCGCAACAAGTACTAGCCAATCAGAGGCAGAGAAGGGCGGGTTATGCATTCCCGGTTGTTATTCTGTTGCCTAGCAACCGGCTGGTTTTGCTAAAGGAACAACTAGTTAGTTTTGATGACCGAAGCCCAGTTTCAGAAAATGCGGGATTAGTGAAAAATCTGAGTTAGTTAACCCTGAGATGAGGTAAACTGAGTTTTTTCAGTTCCAGAAAGAGAGCTAACTTGGAGTTAACATGTTACCATGTACCATTTACCAGTTACCATGGTAAGTTACCATGGTGACTGACTCTATGAACCTAAACTACTTGCAAGTTTTTGTTTTTTTCATTTCAAAATTTATTGGAGGATAAACCCCTTGACAACGAGATGGTGCATCTCAAGGGGTTTATCCTCCAATAAATTTTGAAATGAAAAAAAAAAAACCTCGGGCACAAAAGATAGAAGTTTTAAGCACATAAATAATAATAATAATAATAATAATAACAATAATAATAATAATAAATTAAACAAAAATGATGATGGTGCCACCACTGTTTCCTGTGAGAGGTGGAGCCCCTTTGGAGCCAAATGGGGGTTTATAAATAAACTAAAACTGTTGGACTCCTCTCTCACTCTGTCTCTATGTGTTTTCTTCACTAGATGGCAGCGGTGTCAAGACAACGCCAGTGCCATTTCTGAGCAGTCAGTTTTTTCAATGTGGCACACTAGTAATGATAAGTATAAATCCCAAAATAGCTCATAAAATCCTTATTCATATTCCACATGAAGAATTATTAGTTATTCTCAGACGGATATCGCTGTTTGTTGTGTGTAGAGGTGTGTTTGTGTGCAGTACTGCGTCAGTGGTGCTGTCCCGGGCACTGAAACGGAGGAGACCGACAGACAGATTCACATGTAAGCTTGCTGCGCCGCGCCGCAAAGCTTCGAATACCTTCGAATATTACTCACCGAAGCTTCGAAGTCCAAAAAAATGGTATTCAGGGGACAGCCCTAATTCTACCACATAGCCAGTGGGCAGAATGTGAGACATATTTTAAAACTGTACAAATGAACTCTGATAGGTTAACATCAAACAAGCCACAGTGATGAATCTATGCTCAGTGTTTGTTCACATATGGTCTTAATAACCTCAGTCTATTTGTAGAAATAGGTGATTCATTGGTCAGTGACACATACTGTACCTTCAATCTGCCAGCACAGCAGGGCCTCTGCCAGGGCAAAGACCTGCTCAGCAGTGTGTTTGTAGTAACCTCAGAGAAATATCATATTTAATAGCATAAACATAATCAGTGCAGGTGAAAGCAGCAGCAGGGTCCAGTGAGGGAGGGCGCTCCTCTCATCTCATCTCATCTGATCCTCTGTGTCTACTCTGATCTCTTGGCCACTGGCTGCTGCTGCTGCTGGGAGCTCTTATCGCACAGCCCCTCCGCAGTCTTCAGTGAAGTTCACCGGGACGTGTTGTAACCACAACACCATGGATTTATGACAGACTTTCCAGCTGCGCTGCTCACTGAACCAAAGATCCGACTAAAACCCACTTGGCTTTTTCCAACTTTGAAGTCAGGATGACTTTGTTCTTGCTTTTCATGGTATTAACTGTAGTAACCATTAGTCCATCAGTGGTGTCGGGGAGTGTTTATACAAACCACTGGGCAGTGCGGATCACAGGTGGTCAGGAACAAGCTGATAGGATCGCAGCAAAATATGGATATATCAACTTTGGACAGGTAATGACACTGTTTATTTCTGCTGTTATGGATGTCTTATTTGTTACATAGTGGCATGAAGTAAAGTAGTATGAAATACAGTAATTATGAGATCAAGTGTTCACAAACATGAAACAGACAATTTGAAAGCTATAATCAAAATGGCTACATCCGAGACATGGACTATAGGCCTAAATATTGTTTGCATATGGTATGTCGAAAAAAAATGCGAAAAAACACGAAAAAGTCAAAGTATAGTATGTCGAAAAAAGTGATAGTATAGTATGTACAAAAAATGCAATAAAAGTGATAGTCTAGTACGTCGAAAAAATGCAAAAAAAAAAAGTGATAGTATAGTATGTTGAAAAAATACAAAAAAAGTGATTGTATAGTATGTTGAAAAAATGCAAAAAATCTTCTTTAATCCTTTATAAAGGTTGCGAAATGCGGAAAAAAAGAAACGTGAAAAAGTCAAAGTATAGTATGTCAAAAAAAAGTGATAGTATAGTGTGTTGAGAAAAAGTGATAGTATAGTATGTTTAAAAAATACAAAAAACGTGATAGTATGGTATGGTCAAAAAATACAAAAAAAGTGATGGTGTAGTATGTTGAAAAAATACAAAAAAGTGATAGTATAGTATGTTGAAAATGCAAAAAAGGTGATAGTATGGTATGTTAAAAAAATAGAAAAAAGTGATCGTGTAGCATGTTGAAAAAAAGTGATGGTATAGTATGTCGAAAAAATGCAAAAAAAAAAAGTTATGGTATAGTATGTTCAAAAAATACAAAAAAAAGTGATAGTATAGTATGTCGAGAAAAAGTGATAGTATAGTATGTTTAAAAAATACAAAAAAAGTGATAGTATGGTATGTTGAAAAAAAAAAAAAAAGTGATAGTATATGTCGAAAAAATGCAAAAAAAAGTGATAGTATAGTGATAGTATAGTTACTATACTATCACTTTTTTTTGGCATTTTTCGTCATACTATACTATAGTATGTTGAAAAATACAAAAAAGGTGATAGTATAATATGTACAAAAAATACAAAAAAAGTGATAGTATAGCATGTTGAAAAAAAGTGATGGTATAGTATGTTGAAAAAAAAGTGATGGTATAGTATGTTGAAAAAAAGTGATGGTATAGTATGTTGAAAAAAAAGTGATGGTATAGTATGTTGAAAAAAAGTGATAGTATAGTATGTTGAAAAAATGCAAAAAATCTTCTTAATCCTTTATAAAGGTTGCGAAATGCGAAAAAAAACCGTGAAAAAGTCAAAGTATAGTATGTCAAAAAAAAGTGATAGTATAGTATGTCGAGAAAAAGTGATAGTATGGTATGTTGAAAAGATACAAAAAAAGTGATAGCATGGTATGTTGAAAAAATACAAAAAAGTGATAGTATAGTATGTTGAAAAATGCAAAAAAGGTGATAGTATGGTATGTTCAAAAAATACAAAAAAAAGTGATAGTATAGTATGTTGAAAAAAAAGTGATGGTATAGTATGTTGAAAAAAAGTGATGGTATAGTATGTTGAAAAAAAGTGATGGTATAGTATGTTGAAAAAAAAGTGATGGTATAGTATTTTGAAAAAAAAATTATGGTATAGTATGTTGAAAAAAAAGTGATGGTATAAAATGTTGAAAAAAAGTGATGGTTTAGTATGTTGAAAAAAAGGTGATAGTATAGTATGTTGAAAAAAAGTGATGTTATAGTATGTTGAAAAAATGCAAAAAATCTTCCCAACCCTTTATAAAGGTTGCCTTATTAGAAAGTGATACTGGATCGGCCTACAATCTGTAAAAGAGAACAACACAAGAGATGTGTGGCTGAAGGAGGTAGGATGCAGACAGATGTTGCAAGAGGAATGGTTTAGAGTAGACAGTAGTCTGAAGAATGTGACTGCAGTGTGCGAGCTGTGCACATGTGCTGAGAATCCTGCTCACAATTTTGGTCCAAAGTCTAGAGAGAACATGCATATTTATTCAGTGACATCATATACAGATGGCCCAAATGTGTTTTGAATGTAGAACGCTTTGTAGTTTATGTTTGTATTTTAACCTCTTAAGCCCTAGGGTGCTGGAAGGTTGGGTTCGCCTAAACAGACATACCCAAAATAAATCAAGAATAGCTCCGAAACTACCAGGTCTATATGCATGATCTTGGTCTCTATGGATAGGTAAGACCTCGGAGAATTCAAGTAACATTGTAACTGTTATTACACAGTTGTTATTAACTACAACTGTGCCAAAGTAGATATAAATAACACAAAGCGCATAGATTCTACAAAGGTTTTAGTCAGGATAGGACCAGGCGTGACTCTTCATTTGGCCACTTGGATACCCAAAGTGTGCCAAATGGGTTTTCTACCTCTTGAAAGAGAATCTGGCTATAAGCCATGACATTTACCCTGTGCATCATCACATTCTACTATTGTGCACAGTATAAAATCAATAAAAAACACCTAAATTGTATAATTTTGACTCCAAATTAAGTCGTTTTATTATAATAATGAAATATGATCAAGTAAAACTTAGATAATAACAAATAAGATCAATAACAATGTAAATAAGATAACAAAAAAGAAACCAACATCAAGTATGTACATTCAATATAAAAATAAAATGTATCGTGCGTTGATTTTGTAACGCAAACATTGTTTGGACAAAATACACTTGGAGTGTTGTTAAGGCCTCGTCCTTTAGAAACAATTCGGAAAAAAAGACCATCACAGCATTTTATGAAGTTTTTAAAGGCAGTGTTTTAACACACAGCTCAGCCGAAGTCCGGGTCCGTCGGGTAAAAGAGGTTAAAAGGTCAGACCATATCAGTGTAAAAGCCATTTAGATAACAGCAGCTCAGATAGATAGGATATTTAGCCATCGTTTTATAGTCTAAGTTTCAGTGTCGTTGTTGTCATTGTCTTGATGTTGCTGTTGGATGTGTTTGGTCAGATAGGAAGTCTGGAAGACCATTACCATTTCCACCACAGCAGAGTGGTTCGCAGAGCTGCGTTCTCTTTGAAGGGCCCCCACAGCTTCATCCACATGGATCCTGAGGTGAGACTCGGATCACTTTCTCTCAAGTTGAATCAAAATGTACAACAGAGGAGATATGGTTACATGAGCACATTTTTCCTCTTGTCTAAAGCCTTCCGAGCAGACCAGTCAACCCTGGTCATAGTTAAGAGTAGTTCACATATTTCTGTATTTGTTCCAATTCACTGGTTTATACAGTGGTGTGAAAATGCTGAAGTTCCCTGTGTGGTCCAGGCCTTACTTACAGTAGTTTTAGTATTCTTGCAAAGATTAAATCAATCATTAACCAATTCTTCAATATTTGCCTTTAATTAAGAATTTTTGGGGATTTTTTATTTTTTTTATCCAAGTCTTGACTTTATTTCTACACAAAAATATGTTCCCTTACCAAAAGGAAGTTTATTCAACTTTGCTATTAATATACTTCTTTTAAACTTAAAATAAGAGAGTATACTTTCAGTTTACTTTTTATGTACTTATCAGAGATACTTAACAAGTATACTTGGCTCATACTGACAAGTATACAGAAAAATATACTTGGCTTATACTTGCACTTAATCTTTTGATCAATATATACTTAAGAAAAGTATAAGTTAGTATACTTGTACTATAAAAACTATTAAACTAGTAGTAGTTTACTAAGAGTAGACATTAAAGTGCATTTTCATAAACTAAAAAGTGGGCTACCAGTATAAAACTAGAAAACTATCAGTACAATATTTACACTTAAAGTATACTTTTATAAACTAAAAAGTGGGCCTATTTAGTCCCAAGAAGTATTGAAGTAGTACACTTACAAGTATAAAACTATAAACTATCTGTATACTTATAGTAATAGTTGCAGTACAAAATAAGACTTTTCTTACACTTAAAGTACACTTAAAAGTATACTTTTATTAACTAAAAAGTGGGCCAATTTAGTCCCAAGAAGCATTAAAGCAGTATGCTTATAAGTATACTACTAGTACATTGATATTATCATACTTACTACAGAAAGTTTGGGAAATATATACTTGAACTTTACTTAAGTATATTTCATAAAATAAACTCGAACTGCTTTTTTGTAAGGGTTGCGTGGCTCTTTTTTCTGTTGAAACTGATATATAGTGTTGTTTCCATTTCCATCCGTAGGTGGACTGGGCTCAGCAGCAGGTAGTAAAACCAAGAGTAAAGAGGTATACCCAAACTGACCCAAGCTTCATTCATTTCAACGACCCTAAATGGTCCAACATGTGGTACATTGTAAGTACACTACAATGAATCGTTTCCATTTTGACGAGACAAGAGAAGAAGTTTGGTGCTTGTCGTTCGTGTTTCTTTTCAGCACTGCAACGATAAGAGCAGCCGCTGTCGCTCCGAGATGAACATCCTGGCAGCCTGGCAGAGGGGCTACACCGGCAAGAATGTGGTGGTCACCATATTGGACGACGGCATCGAGACGAACCACCCTGATCTGGCTCAGAACTATGTATGTGTTCTCCATCCAAACCATCTCCAAACATGGATACAGTTCAAAATGTGAATTTATTTTTCTCATTTAACATCTTGGGTTCTTGCCCTAAGTTTGTAACCCATGTTCGGCTCCAATTCATCACTACAAGAACTGAGATAGAAGATTCACCAACTGTCTCAGCTTCACCTATTTGCTGCCATTTCTTCTGTTGTCCTTTATCATTTCTCTAGGACCATCTAGCAAGTTATGATGTCAATGGGAATGACCACGACCCTACACCACGTTATGACTCCCGCAATGAAAACATGTAAGAAAGAATACGACCGATGTCTCCACCGTGGCACATTCAACTTAAATCTATTCTGCAGTTCCAGTAGGGGATTAATGAATTAACAAGTACAACACCATGAATGCCCTCGATGAGAGACTGTACGAAAGTAATAAGTAAGGCGATGATCTTCTCATTCATAGCTTCCTGTCTTTAGAAGAAATCTTCCTGAGGTTCCTTGTTTGACTGTACCGTGTATCATAACGTTCCCCTTGGACAAATTTTCACACACAAAATGAATTGATAATGTTTTAAGGTCAAAGGTTTTTGACCTTTTCAAAGTGGTGACTGTAATTTGCTATTATTCTGTATTAGTTATTTCAGATATGCCTCCTAGAAATGTTTTCAGTAATCTGCCGTTGAAACAGATCCCAGCTCTGTGTCAAGCTGTAATTTCTGTGTTTGCTCTCTGTCTTCATGTAGACATGGAACTCGGTGCGCAGGTGAAGTTGCAGCAGTGGCCAATAACTCCCATTGTATCGTCGGGGTTGCCTATAATGCTCACATTGGAGGTAGAGTTCTCTGTTCTTTTCTCAACTCTTAGCAGTCTGGTCTGTTGATCCGCCACTTTGTTACAGACAAAAATATCTCAGCAACTACTGGATGAATTGCCATGAAGCATGGTGCAAATATTCATGGTCCCCACCCAGGGTCTGAAATTAGCACTAACGCTAGCATTTGTACGTTACCTATCGGTCTTTGTGGACCACCTGAGGCTAAAACTGAGGTTAACTCTACATGACGTCCACTGAAGTCTAAAATATAAACATTGGTAAAACGTAAATTATAATACCAAACTTGCGTTAGTCTCAAAATGAGTCAGCAAAATCTTCCTGGCGTATCCGGTAACGTTAAAGGTCGACAACAGCTGAACTAAACAACAAAACAGCTTTCCAACTAAAACGATACTGAGCTAACGTTAAGTCCTTAACATAAATCATTTTGGTTAGATATTAATTATTGATGATTTTTTACCACAGAAGTGTGAGAGGTTTTCTCCAAATCCGAAATTTGAACTAAACTTTGCCGTGTGTGATGGTCTCTGCCTCTTCCAACTTTCTCGCTAGCGGAGGTTCTTGTTCCCGCAATGCAATGCGTATTTAAAAATATACAGGTCAAACTCCTTCATATGAACACGGTACATTGGCCCATATTTTTACGGACTTTTCTTTTGGTTTGTATACAAACATAAATACAATACAGCCATCAGATAAAGTATCAGACAAAGATAGCAGAGTAAAAAGTAAACACTTTTTTGTATGGGACTCTTTTGCTCTAAGCTGCAAAATATTACAGTTATTTTGCGTAGATGCCGCTTTTAGCTCTTTATTTAAACACCCATTCACTGTGTAAACTGATGAAGATGCAATGAAGACTGGGTGCCTTACATTCATTCCATCTGAAATGAGTTTGATGCATTGGGATTGACCTTTGACACAGGGATTCGGATGCTGGATGGTGATGTGACTGATTTGGTAGAGGCCAAGTCCCTGGGAGTCCGACCTGACTACATCGACATCTACAGCGCCAGCTGGGGACCAAAAGACGACGGCAAGACAGTGGACGGCCCAGGGTTGCTGACTAAGCAGGCTTTTGAGCAAGGCATCAAGAAGGTTTGATCAGTCACAAAGAAAAGACAGAACTTCTCTTATGCATGTATGTTTGAGTGGAATCACAGCATCACTATGTGTCACGCAGGGACGCAAAGGCTTGGGTTCCATTTTTGTCTGGGCGTCAGGTAACGGTGGTCGGCAGGGTGATCACTGTTCATGTGACGGTTACACCAGCAGCATCTACACCGTCTCCATCGCCAGCACCACAGAGAACGGAAACAAGCCCTGGTACCTGGAGGCCTGCAGCTCCATCATGGCCACGACATACAGCAGTGGAGATTTCAACGAGAGGAAGATCGTGAGTACTGCATACACTTCATCACCTGTCGCTGGATGTGTGAAATTGTTTGCTATCACGTTCACTTTGACAGTTTAATAAGGTGATAATATGTCACATCTTGCTACTCTACTACTAAACATGCTAGTAAAATTTGAGCACCTTATCATTTATATGTAAATATTCAGGCTGTCAAAGTTAACGCGATAAAGCTAGAGTGAAGATGGTATCATATGAAACTAAAACTTAAAGAATCCATTGGTACCAACCAATGTCAAGCTCTCTTGTCCACCGTAGTGATTAGATAGGAGGTGAGGCATGTACTCTAAAGACATGAAGCCAGCGTGTACAAAGGTTGTTGCAAGGTGAAAGTTGTATGCATGTGCGAGTGTGTGTGTGTGTGTGTGTGTGTGTGGGAGAAGACCAAAGATCAGCGAGGTTGTGTTTGCTTAGTGTATCTTTTACGTCATGTGGAGAGTAGATAGAAAATAAGAGAAAGATGACCAAGTGAAGAGACATACTGATTTATGTTCACACACATAAAGGTAGTAGTAGTAGTAGTAGTAGTAGTAGTAGTAGTGCTTCAGTTAATAATGAACAGTGGGAATCAGGAGCTGGGTCGTGTCTTGGCTCCGGCTACCAGCCGGGTCTCTCTGCGGCCCGGTCACACACTCTGTTCCTCAGTGTAAATATTATTCTTTGGTTTGTGTAAAAACCAACCAGAGTGACGAGAGAAGCAGCTGCCCAGTGCAGTGTGTAAGGTCGAGGCCAGCCAAACAGTCAGGTCAGCTCGTGGAGAGGATTAGTTTTGCTTCTCGACTAGTCTACTGTAG
Organism: Sebastolobus alascanus; assembly: GCA_916701645.2. Taxonomy (NCBI): domain Eukaryota; kingdom Metazoa; phylum Chordata; class Actinopteri; order Perciformes; family Sebastidae; genus Sebastolobus; species Sebastolobus alascanus. Next base: position 4,849,506 of record CAKAOJ020000027.1, on the reverse strand, counting down.
CCTAGATCTAGACCTTGGAAACACTCCCCACTTTCTTTTGCAGTGATTCAAACAGGCCTGGTGGTGTGCTCACTGACAGCTAGCCATTTAGAGATCTGTAAATGGGAATAAGGAAGTATTCCTGTAACAAAGCTTGAAAAATAACCGTGTAGACCTATGGCGTAACCACAGGTGTGCTTGAAAAATAACAACAAAACAATAACAACAAGATCATGAACACACTGAAATGTGACAACGGACCCCAACCGGACTGTTTTTTTTGCAAGAGGTCACAAGCCAAAGAGGTTGAGAACCACCTGGTTTAGCTGGTAACTATATCTGTAAAACAAATGTAGTTGAGTAAAAAGTTCAATATTTCCCTCTGAAATGTAGTGGAGTAGAAGTAAAGGTAGCATAAAATGGGAATGCTTTTGTAAAGTAAGGCTGGCGGACATGTTTTGTCTGATCAGCATGCTGTCAAATTAAGGGCTCTCTGTAGACAACCAACACAGCACTGATTGCCTCAGATGGGAGCCATATACTGTGTTTGTGCTGCTTGCAGGTAACCACTGACCTCCGGCACCGCTGCACCGACGGTCATACCGGCACTTCTGTCTCTGCTCCCATTGTGGCTGGAATCATAGCTCTCGCCCTGGAGGCCAAGTCAGTCATGTTTACTAAGTCTCCCTGTTTACTGTCATAATCATGTCATTACTCTGCCCCCCCTCTCCTCTTTCACCATCTGTCTTCTGTCTTCCTTTATGTCTGTTAAGGTCTTCTGCTGACAAGACACTCTTATCTAGAAACTGTATAGTTACACAGCCAAATAAAAAAAAAAATTTAGAGGCAGGATGTTTCCCCATACATTTGCATAAAGCAAGCAACACTCTCATGTTGATAAGAGTATTAAATACATGACAAATCTCCCTTTAAGGTACATTTTGAACAGATAAAAAAATGTGTGATTAATCTGCAATTAATCACAATTAAATATTTTAATCGATTGACAGCCCTAATTAGGATACATTGATTGTTGGCTCTGGCCTTTTCATGGGATTCGATAACAACAAGATCCCTTTAGCTTCAGTTAACAATGAATGGTATCTTGCCTCTAAAGTTGACCAGTGGAACAGTCTGCCAAAAACAAGATGCATTTCTTCAAACCTCGCTGTGAGATGAACAGTGTGTTTGGATTCTGCAGCCTGTTGCTGACATGGAGGGATGTGCAATATCTTCTGGTGAAGACCTCCAGACAAGTCCACCTGAAAGCTGATGACTGGAAGACCAATGCTGCAGGACTCAGAGGCACACTGCATTCTACTTCTAATACTCACATAGTACATTGACTGTTTTATACTCAAAATACTTTCAACAACACTGAAGCCATAGAGAATTATAGGAGGTCTCAGTATAATCTCTCTTTACGTCGTCTTTGTCATGTAATCAGTCTGTGTGTGTTTCCTCACAGTCAGCCACCTGTATGGGTTTGGCCTGGTGGATGCAGAGGCCATGGTGCTGGAGGCCTCCAAGTGGAGGACGGTTCCTCCTCAGCACACCTGCAGTCACATCCCTGAGCGACGCACCAGGTGAGCTAAACTGGCAGGTTTAAAATGAAAATCTTTCATTCAACAAGTTGAAGGGATATATACATCTATCTTGGTGAATCAATACCACATGTATTTTATTCTACAATTATATAAATCTATACAAAACAATAAAAGCCACGCCCATAATTCAACACATATATCATTTATAGGGCTGTCAAAGTTAATGCGATAATAACGCCACTATGTTATGTAATTGCATAACGCGTATATGCGTATGGCTGTCCCAGGTATATCCATGCTGGCCAGAGTCTGAACAGCAACATTACCACCTCTGGGTGTTCAGAAGAAGCTGAGCAGCACGTGGCTCACCTGGAGCACGTGGTGGTCAAGGTCCTGATCGTCCACCCACGACGAGGAGACCTGGAGATCAACCTCATCTCTCCGTCTGGGACCAGATCACGGCTACTGGCCAAGAGGTGAGAGCTACACTGCACACACCAATGCATGCTGCAGGTCCACATCGGCCTTTTAATAGACGGTCAGTTCGACCAAATTCCCCAGTTGTTTCTATCCGTGCAGATGCTGTAGTTTCATCTGTAGAGGTCTGGACAGTTTTTACTATTTTCTGCTGTTATTTTGTTCACTGAAACAAAGGGCTGCATCTAAAACATCCATCTACAAATATGGTTGTTTGAGTCTTTCCCCTGATGGAGCCATTGCAGACCCCAGTGGTCGGGTTGACTGCTGGGTGTGGTGGCGCCCTCTCAGATGGCCTTGAGTCCATTCCCTCTGGACTGCATTGGTCTACCCTCCTTTTGTCTGCTTCCTGCCTCCATCTCATCCCAAACTTGGTTGAACTGCACCTGGACACTCCACCATCGTTGCCCCTGTTTGACGGCCTCTCTCTCCTGGATTTCCATCTGCCTTTGGATCAGTTCATACAATTGATCAACCGCTCCCTGGTGGAGGCTCCTGTGACCTTCATCAGCAGCTGAAGTGGTCCCCTCGGGCACCCAGAAAAGCCCCTGGGTGCTGATGTGGGGCACTGGCCTGGTCACTCTGCATGGCCCTCTGCGCACTCCTGGTGTTGAACTGCCTTGGTTGCTTCTTGGTCTCCAGTCTCTATGAAGACGAGACGTCCCACCACTGCCACCAAATGTTGCGCCGCCACCCCCATATAAAGAGCAGAGGTGGTTTGGCACTGTGATGGTTTTGGTCCTCGATAAATTGTTAGAAAACGTCAGAAAGTATAGCACCTGCACTAGCAGCTCTGTGAGGTTTAACTTTGAGCAGTGATTTGAGCTACATGCTAACGCAGGGTTGCCAACTCTCACTCTTTTGGCATGCTGTTCCAGTATACATTAACAGGCAGCTGCCAGTGTGCAATTTCGTGTCATACTATTCCTGGGTGCATAAATGTGGGTAGGAGCAGTGACATTGAGACATTTAAGGTCTAAATGTCTGACATTCTCAGAATTTTGACACTGTTTCAGGTCTCCAAATCTCTAAACTGGCCAAAGATTTCATCATGTGTAAATGGTACAGTATAAACGGCCTGTGAAGGGGTCATCTATCTTCTTAACTTCACCTTCCTCACGTTTTATTTTCCCTCACCGTTCTGTTTACAGGTTGTTTGACAGCTCCAATGAGGGCTTCAGGAACTGGGAGTTCATGACGGTTCATTTCTGGGGTGAGAGGGCAAATGGCACATGGTCTCTGGAGATTGTTGACTCACCATCAAAGCTACGCACTGAGGTGCTGGGTAAGGTCCAACAGCACACTCAGGCATACATTTAGATTTACTATTACTATTGAAGCTGATGTCCTTATCTAGAAAAAAAAGCTTTATTTGTTACTTGGCACAGGCAACCTAAAGGAATGGACACTGATCCTTTACGGCACGTCTCAGAACCCGTACCAGCCCTACAGTACTCAGCACTCCCGTTCAAGGATGCTGGAGATCCCGGTCCCAGAGGAGATCCTGGAGGAGCCAGAGCTGGAGGAGGAAGACGAGTACAATGGTGAGAGACTCAAAGTAGCGTAGTTCATTTTTTCCCCAAACTTTCACATCTAAACGATTAAAATATTTGATTGCGATCATTCGCGATGTTCAAAATGTACCTTAAAGGGAAATTTGTCAAGTATTTAATACTCTTATGAACATGGGAGTGGGCAAATATGTTTGCTTTATGCAAATGTATATATGTGTTTATTGTTGGAAATCTATTAACAACACAAAACAATGACAGATATTGTCCAGAAACCCTAACAGGTACTGCATTTAGCATAAAAAATATGCTCAAATCATAACATGACAAACTGCAGCCCAACAGGCAACAACAGCTGTCAGTGTGTCAGTGTGCTGACTTGACTATGACTTGCCCCAAACTGCATGTGATTATCATAAAGTGGGCATGTCTGTAAAGGGGAGACTCGTGGGTACCCATAGAACCTATTTTCATTCACATATCTTGAGGTCAAAGGTCAAGGGACCCTTGGCCATGACAGTTTTTCCTCGCCAAAATTTAGCCTAAGTTTGGAGCGTTATTTAACCTCCTTCACGACAAGCTAGTATGACATGGTTGATACCAATGGATTCATTAGGTTTTCTAGTTTCATATGATGCCGGGATCTACGCTCTAAAAATAACAAGTTGTGTTAATGCATTAAAGAAATTAGTGGCGTTAAAACTAATTTGCGTAAATGCGCTATTATCATGTTAACTTTGACAGCCCTATTAAATATATCATTGTAGTTACCAAATCAAAAATTTGTCAGACATATTTTCTCAAGGATAGAATAATGAATGTAGCATGGAAAGAGAGTTATTAGCTGTTTGAAATGATGATGATGGTGTTGATCATAATCAATGTGTTGTTCATCCAGGACCGTGCCACACTGAGTGTGGAGACCAGGGCTGTGACGGACCAGACATTGACCACTGCCTCAACTGTGTCCACTTCAGCTCAGGCAGCTTGAAAAGTGGCAGGTAAGAGTTGATAGAAGGAACTGGAACCAGAACTACTCAATATAGTTTTATTAACAATGGATCACATGACTATGTGCAATGTGAAAAGGGTCACTCGTAGTGACTAAAGTCATATACTTTTAGCCGCTACTGGCTGCTAATTGTTAAGTGTTGTTTAGACATGTGCTCTGAACAAACGATATACAAAGTTCCAATAGTTTATAACATGGAGTTTATTTACCGATCATGTCCATCCTTGTCTTTGTGTCACTTCTAATACGAGACAAGACCGGTCTCTTGAGAGCTCCAGGCAGCTCATAGCGGTCTGTGAGTGTGACCGCCCGGCTGGCGCTAGCTAGCTGTAATGGCAGTTTGTGGAGCTTCTAAACTCCGAAAACGTTGGAGCAAAGGTTCAATTTGCCATCTAATCCATTTCTCGCCTCAAAAATTCTCAGAAATTAGTTTATTGATGAAACAGCCACGAAAAGTTGTGACTATAGCCTGTACCGTTCCATCGCTTTGCATTTTGGGAAACAGTAGGCAAGGTAGACTGGTCCGATACATACTGGAGATTTTTTCCAAATCAGTACGACATCTGGGTACTTTTGGCATACTGTAGATTTTGCTTTTGTTCGCATTCTGCATGCTACATTTTGGGCGAATCAGTACGTACTACTAGTATAATATGAGGTTTCGAATACAGGCTAACTGTCTTTGCACCGTCCCACCTCTGTGTGTAGAACCTGCGTGAGCCACTGTCCAGTGGGACACTACGAGGACATAGCGTCTCGTCGCTGTAGACGCTGCTATAAAGGCTGCGAGAGATGTGTTGGCCGATCGGCCGCCGACTGTCTCTCCTGTCGAAGAGGCCTTTACCTCAACACGCTCAACTCCAGCTGCATCGATACCTGTCCCCCAGGTCACTTTGCTGATGAGAGTAAGTCAACACGTCCACTGTGTACACCGAACTCAGTCGGCCTTTTGTTAAATATCTGTCATGTCATGTAGATCAGATCAACAGTTTTGCTCCATGGACCATTCTTATATGTTGTCAGTGTGCTTGCGGATCAGCCGATGGATGTGTTGGAGGTGTGTGTGGTTATTGAGTTATAAAGGTTAAGCTCTAGTTCAAATGTTTTGATATTATAACACACTGGGGGTGTAACGATTCATCTACTACATCGATGTATTGATTTATATTTATATTTATACTATCCAACTACATCGATAGGTACTCGGCAAGTTGTCCTTCACGGGGGACGTATATCGATCTAAAACTGATTTGCAAGATAAATAATCGTTCTATTATCATGCTAACGACCCCACAGAGGTTAAATTCCTGGGTTCCCCTAACATTCAGCCAGAACTGAAGAAGCTTCTTGAATGAGAAGTGAAACGTCTTCAAGAATCTAAACCAAGTCCAGCTGCTGCTGATTTAACCCTTACTTGGATACCATGACCTGGATGACTGAGAACCTTCACAAATGTTATATTGATGTATTTTTTAGCACTTTTAATAGTAAAGAAATGTTAAACGTTACTCCGCGTTTGAGTCCAGCGTGTGGAAACATTTTGGCTTTTCCAAAAAGGGAGATGTCCTTCATAAATTGCTGGCTGTTTGCAGAATATGCAAAGACCAGATAAAATTCAACGAGCAATCTTTCCGGGCACCTATTGACTGTGGTTTAACCTGCTGCTTCTATTCTCATTTTCAATATTGCTCTACCTTTGTAGTGCAAATGGGAACATTAGCAGCAGGTTCATCCACTATCTACCAACCTGAAGAAATGTTGGTTGCATTTTATTTGTTGTTAAATATTATTGCTCTACCTTTTACTTTGAAAATGAGAACAGAATCAGCAGGTTAAACCACTGTTTATTTAACTTGAATAGTTTATTATATTTTTGTTAAATATTGCACTGCCTTTTATCTTGAGAACTGAAGCAGTGGGTCCTGAAGTAGCACTTTTTATTATTTTCAAATAAAATTTGTATGAATTTGCCATTAATCGTTGTGTTTACTTGTTTATATCTATAATTAATTTATCCCTGATTCCCTTACAAGAAAAACTTTGATGAATCCTGACCTGCTCTGTCCAGTATCAGATATTTATTTCAAAGTCACTATGATTGAGTTTTTGGCAAAACCAAGTTACTGAATCGATTTCAAGACATTGAATGGTAAACCTGACGTATCGTATCGTGTCGTATCGTGTCGTATCGTATCGTATCGTATCGTATCGTATCGTATCGTATCGTATCGCTCTCGATGAGCCAAATCGTCCTTGAAACGTATCAGAACCATGGAAAGTGATACGTATTGTATCGTTGTAAAAACAGATCGTTACACCCCTATAAAGCACACACACTAGGAAAATCCTGGAGCCCTAATTTAGTAATTAATTAAATTAATTCACCACTATATTGATGCGTGTGCATGCTGTCTATGCCAGATCAGAGACAGTGTCTGAAGTGTCATGACACCTGTATGAGATGCCTGAGGTATGCGGACAGATGCACTGCCTGCACCGAAGGCTACAGGTATGGAAAGACACTAAGACTGCCATTCATATTCAAATTTGAACTTCTGTTTAAAACAGTATTGTAATATAGTTGATTTTGGTCTCTAGTCTGGCAGGGATGACTTGTATTCCTGAATGCACCAATGGGACCTTTTTCAACGTGGAAGATATGACCTGCAGCCCATGCCATTCCTCTTGTAGGACTTGCACAGGTCAGTGTGTTTGCAAGGTATGTGCAGTTTCTACAGAGAAGCAGCAGAAATAAAAACCTCCTAGTGATGATGCAAATGCTCATTTAAAAGCCTGAGGTAAACATGACCTGTGGCCTAGCAGGCAAAGTTGAAGATATTGAGGTATAGGTGGGAATATAATTTGATCATGTCTTTCTAAAAGCGCTGTGTGCTCCTGATAACGTGTCATGCAGTGACCTGGAGGTTTTCACCCTGCATGGCATTAAGTTTAATACGTGTGTTTGCTCACCAGGGCCGGGTATGGAGGAATGTATTCAGTGTGCTGACGGCTACCTGCAGCAGGAGTGGAGGTGTGTGCAGACCTGTACTCCTGGTTTCTACTCTGCAGAGGCAGCAGGAGTCCCCCATAAGATGTGTCACAGGTGGGTGATTCTCAGTCTTACAAATATCACTGTTTCATCCCTGGATCATTTAACATTGTCAGGCTAATAACAAAACTGGTAGAGTGAAATCCAAAAGCACGAAAAGGAGGCAGTTCAACAGTCAAGTAAAGCTTTTACTTAATGAAACAGGCAGAGGTCAATACCAGGTGGTCATTATAAGATCTGGAGGGAGCAGAGGTAGACGTGTGTCTCTGTCAAACTTTTGTGATTTACTGAGCCTCTAATTGTGGGAAAAAAGGCACAAACTACTGGGAGTAAATCAGTGCTAAACATTTGGTGAAGATAAATTCTCAAAAAAGGGTCTCAATGGCTGAGAAAACAACACAAACATGCAACCGAGCGCAGGACAAGGACAAGGATAAAGAAACAAGCGTGCTTCTGAAGGACATGAAAGTGATTCAGATGAAGATGGATAACATTGAAAAACAGTTTAAAAGCAAGGTGGATGGACTGTATGGTTCACTGGAAAAGATCCTGAAAGGAGAACTTAAGAAGTGCGTCAAAGAAATACAAGAAAATATTGATTTAGAAATCGGTGCACTAAAAGCACGCTTGAAAAACTTCAATCAAGCAACTCAAGCACTCCCACCAAGTTTGATCCTGATGTGTTCATCGTCATTATGGGTTTACCATACCACGAAGATTTAGCTGGAAAATTAAAAGAGCTTTTGGAGGTCTCAACGCAGCGATTGCGAGCCAGAGGCCCCTGGGTGGTAAAGTGGAGTTGAAAGAGAAAAGGTGGCCGTGCTGCGTGGGAAGCACAACCTGAAATCCAACCCGCAGTTGTACAAAAGTGTACATCCGATCGGCAGTCGCACACTGATCGAATCATGGAATCAAACTTCGAAGCGCTACTTCGGGATTTACCGGCGGGGAAGGATACTGCTACTCTGGTTTCTGCCTTTGTCTTTTCTTTATTTTCTAAATAATGGTGTCTTGTAAGCCCGTTTGTACTGGGCATATTATTTATGCAGGACACAATAATAAATAAAATAAAATCAAACCAGGTAATCAGTCCAATAGGCAAACAAATCCGACGGGGGGCAACAGGCAGCAGGCAAGGTCCAGGGATCAGGCAGAACAAGGAAACGCTGGAAAGCTAGGTAGCAAAAACTCTAGACAATCTGGCAAGTGACTGGTGAACTAGGATGAGTATCTCCAAGAAACTCTCTTTATATAAAAGTAAATTAATTAAATGTGTGTTTGTTTAGGATTTGATGATTCCAGCTCTGTACTGCTGGTTTTGATCTTGCTTTTGTCTCTCAAGGTGTGAGGAAAACTGTCTGAGCTGCAGTGGGCCCGGAACTACGTGCACCAGATGCAAAGAGGGTTACAGTCTGGTCAGCAGGACTTGTGTTGTGAACGCATCCTGTAATAATGGTGAGTTTGAAATTACAACCCACATCAGCTTTATTCACTTCAGGGCGATGCTGTGCACCCCTACTGGCAGTACTGGAGGAGCTCTGTGAACGACCTCCATGCAGCTTTTTCTCTCGCTATAATTAAATGACAGCTCAGATCTAGGCTTTATTTTTGACTTCCTCGATCATTTATTTGATCTATTTCATGTTTGCATAATGTCAGCTAGTGTAACAGCTACCCTCCCTGTCTTGCATCTGATTTGCACTCCAAAATTATTACTATTGGTTGTCTGTTGTATGTATGGATGTACAGTATGGACTGGGAATGCTACAAATGAATTGCCCCCTTGGGGATAAGTAAAGTTGTCTGAACTGAACTGAATTGAAAATACTTAAAGGTACCCTGTGCAGTTTTTGACCACTAGCATGTTTTTACATGTGGCGTGTGTCCCTGTTTTGTTTGTGTCGTGCAGACGCACACGGTTGACATGATTCATAAAAAAAAATTTAAAAAATCTGGGTAACACTTCATTTTACAGGTCCGATAATTTCATGTTAATTAGGTGATAATTAGCAAGTAACCTATTTGAAATTTCTTTGGAATTACTGCCAAATTACCCCAATATTTACCTCAAAATGTATCGATTTACTTTATTATGAACATTATTTAATAATTATATTCTCTGCTTCTGTCTGTCAGCTGATGAGGTGTTCTGTGAGATGGTCAAGTCCAACCGTCTCTGTGAGAAGAAGCTTTACCGTCAGTTCTGCTGCCGGACCTGTCTGATGAACGGATGAGGAGGCGGCCACCTCCAGAGATACCTCCTCCTCTCCCTCCTCTCCTCCTCTCCTCCTCTCCTCCTCTCCTCCTCTCCTCCTCTCCGTCCTCTCCTCCTCTCCCTCCTCTCCTCCTCTAAACCTGAAGCGTCATCGTGTTGTCAAACCTACGTCAGTTACAATCATTCATAAAGAACTAAAAATTACTTTTAATTTGTACAGGGTATAACATGTTTGTAGAATGAAGCTCTTCAGTTGTATTTTTGCATGTTGTTGAAGGCAGGAGTGATTTTCATAGAACATTTTGTAAACTGTAAACAATATTATGTGGACAATTACTATGTATAAAACTGCATTATAATGGTTGTGCTTTTTACAACACAACGTACTGTTTAAAAACACTGCTTTTATTCAAAGATAAAAGGTAAAGAATGGAGCTTACACTTGTTTTATTTCTGGTTTATCAAATTATTTTACTTTCTATTCCATGTCATGGCCTCAGTTTAAAGCTCTGAGCTATTTCTTGTTATTTTGAGCTGAATATTTTCAGCTCAGTTAAAATGTAAATAATAAAGCACACTGAGCTTTTTAAAGTCCTGCGTTGGTTTACAGTAACTGCTATGACCTCAGCTTTATTATATTTATATTAAAACATGATGATATCTCCCCATGCTAGCTCTGCTATTTTTAGCCCTACAGAGCATTTGAACATATTTCAGCTCATTGTTGGTTTTCCAGCTTCGCTTTTGTAGTTGTTTTTTTTCACTCTCACGGCTCTCATCAGCGTCATTTCCAGCAGCAGCAGGCAGCTGTTTTCAATGGAAAAGCTCTGATGAACTCACCAGTGTTGCAAGAAATGTTGGGATTTGTGGGCCTTACATGGACCTGGAGGAGGAAAGCCCTCCCAGTCCTGTTAAATCTAGGACCAATCTAAAGCTGGAGTTAAGATACTGGCATCACATGAAACTAGAAAACCTAAGGAATTCATCGGTACCAACCGCGATACTATTAGTCAGTCACATATTACAGCCTTCAGAGAGCCACATGTTCTGACACACAACAGCTGTAAACTGGTGGAGTGACCTGAGGTTCAATTTCTGGAGATGAAGCAACAGGAATGTGTTGTTTCTACGTCCTCTTGGTGTCCAACTTGAAACCGGCTCATCTGAGACCCAGATCTGTCTGCTGTCCTCTGTGTGCTGATGATGTTCCTGGTAATGATGAAGATACTCTCCTTGTTCTGTCTTATATCAGACCCTCCTGTCCTGTTAGTGTCTACTGAAGGCAGGCAAGAGAGGACACCAATTAGTTTCATAGTAAACACACGTGCCCGGGGCAGTCCATTCAATGTGTAAACAACTGATTCCATTAACATCAGATTAAAGAGCCTTGTCAGTTAATTGCTGGTACTTTTACTGTGTCTGAGCTGTAAACATGTTCCAAGGTATCTCCAAAATATCCCCATGAGCCTGAACATACAATTACAATATCTAATCCACATTTGTAAATATTTGGTTTTAGCAAGAAACTGAGATATTTGTTGTCACTCTTTAAGATTTGACCCACATTTCTGACAATGTGTGGGCACGAAGCACTAAAAGGTCATGAAAACGTTATGCTGAATTTGTGTTAATGACTTGGCTTTCTGATTGTTATATTTATATGTAATAGCTAACATAGATTAGTTTGAGAGATAGAGACAGTTGAGTCAAACCCTTCAAGGAACACCACCGCCCTCTGCAGGCACAATTTATTATTTATACCATTCTGGCATTTATATTTAACACACTTAAAGTGGCAGTAGGCAGTATATGTGTGGCATCATTGGGCACAAATTCATATAATAACCTTTCAGCATATTGTAATTCAAGTGTTCTGAGAGACAATTAGACTTCTGCACCTCCTCATGGCTCTGTTTTCAGGCTTTAGAAAATCTAGACCGTGACGGAAGACTTTGGCAAAATCATTTATTTCCTAATCATTTGAATTGTGTGTTTTTATGCAAATAACCACTATAGATGACAAGTAAAAGGGTAACATTTAGAGTTTTTGATGTTGTAGCACAACATGGAAGTGAAATCAGCGTTCTGTTTATTTAAATGTGAATTTGCAATAAAAATATTTTGTCCCTAAAATCTATGAATAATAATCGGGATAAATAATCTCAATATTTATGAAAATAATCGTGGTTTAGCATTTTGGCCATAATCGTGCAGTCCTAATTTGACCTACTATGTACTGGGACAAACTAAATCTTTATAGTGTGGTAGTATGGGTGTTTTTTCCTGTGACAGCACAGTTATAGTGTTGTGTTGGAGCTGGTTATCTGGAGGATGCTTTCAGTTCTTCAGTTCAACGGTCAGGATGTAACCTGTGTGCTGTCAGCCACTTAATGACGGCAGGATCTTCTGGTAAAGCTCAGTCATGTTGATTTCCTGGAAGGCTGCGGTCAGCTCTGGCAACGACTCATAGTTCTTCACTCCAAACCCCTGGAGACTGAGAGAGAGAAACCATGTGAGAGCTGCAGTAATGCTGCCGTGTGTCTCTGTTACATCAGAGTCATACTCTATGTCTGAGATCCATACCCATGTCCACAGGAGGAAGACGAAGGGCTTTCAATGAGAACCTTCATCATCCTCTCTTTGCATTTCTTGCCTGAAGAATCCACATCCACCTTCACCGTCTTCAAAAGGCGGCAAAACTCCTGAAGAGACACGATTACAGTCAGAATACACTCGACACTCTTTGGTTATACAGTTGTTTCCTACACTGGACATAGTTTCAGCCAGCAGCTCTGGCTGCTATCAGTAATGCTGGATCGAAACTGTATGGATTAAGATCCACAATAATGCTGTAAAGAGATGTAATAAGTGCATATTGAACACATCTTTAAATTTACCAGACATGGTCCTACAGTATGTCCAGTATACAGGATATACACCGATCAGCCATAACATTATGACCACCTTCCTAATATTGAGTAGGTCTCCCTGACCCCTCGAGGCCTGGACTCCACTAGACCTCTGAAGGTCTGCTGTGGTATCTGGCACCAAGCCGTCAGTAGCAGATCCTTTAAGTCCTGTAAATTACGAGGTGAGGCCTCCGTGGATCGGACTTGTTTGTCCAGCAGATCCCACAGATGCTCCATTGGATTGAGATCTGGAGAATTTGGAGGCCGAGTCAACACCTCCAACTCGTTGCCATCCACATGATGTAAAAGAAAATGTCACTTAATTTTATGGCTGATCGGTGTATATTATTGATGTTACGTGATGTGCCGAGGCTTCGGAGCGTGGGTCGAGTAATCCAGGAAGTTTTCTGTGAAACGCGTATCGAGGTTTGTATCGTTTCGAAGCCGAAATACAGTTGAGAACTTTATTATTCCTGAAGAAAAACAAATAATGTCTCCCATCTATTATTTTCCTTTAGTTACACAGGCACATTCACTTCCCTCTGCCTGGTTAAACCACTGCCACACATCTGGAATATATGTACCTGTTTTACACTCTTTGACCAGTAGATGGTATCATTTGCACATGAAGCCCAGGTGAAGCTTTTTGACCCTTTTGCAAACCAATTTGCTGGAGAGCTTCAGTGCTTCATGAAGCTTCATCTCGCAATCACTAATATATATACTGTCTGTGCACACTGTATACAAGACGATACACAAATAAGTACTGTGTCTACAAGTCTTTGTGTGATGGCGTGTTAAACATGTGGGTCGGTACCTTGATGTTGGGTCTGGCTCCCTGCAGAATAACCAGTATACATCGTCCCAGTAATAACCTCCCAGTGAGCTGCAGCTGCTGGGTCCAGCGCTCCAGCAGACCGATATAACGATTTCGAGATCGGATGTGGTCCAACGACAGCACCGCGGTCCACTCCTCCTCCGTTTCTCTCTCTTTCCCGTACTCCTCGCCACCTCTGCAGCTCTCTGTCACTTCCACACACTGCTATTTATAACACAGATCAAATGTTTATTTGAGGAGCATCTCTTTAATGTAAACATATTGGGTAACACATCAATTTACAGGTCCGCAAATTTCATGGTTATTAGGTGATAATTAGCAAGTAACCTATTTGAAATTTCTTTGGAATTACTGCCAAATTACCCCAATATTTACCTCAAAAGTTATCGAAAATTACTTTATTATAAACATGATTTGTAACAGTCAGTAAGTTCACTTACCTGCAACCACTCCACTAGCTGATGCACCATCGGTTCTGGTGGTAGAGCTGCAGCTTGATCCAGCAGCTTCTGTCTGATGTCGTGACACTGAGTCCTCGAGAGGCCGGTGGAGGAGACGGAGATGGCGGGGGGGCAGGAAGGGTAGCGGGGGTGCAGGTGGAACAGCAGTCTCACGTCCATCCCTCTTTCACCTCCTCCAACGGTGCTGTTGATCTGGACCGTGAGCCCATCCTGAGCTAGAAGGCGAACAGAGTGACGTTGCAGCATTAACACACAGTAGGATTTGGGTTTTTAATGTCTAATATTCATATTTTTTAACCCTCTGAGAACCCCCCCGATCCTGACTGACTTTACTGTCTTTCACTCTAGTAGGTTTAGTGTTAAGGCTAGAGTGAAGCTAAGAAATTTTTGTCTGCATACTGGGGTCCCTAAACAGTCTTGAATTACATAAATTGGGTATCACTGTAAAGCTGAGACTCTTGTGGATCCAATGAGGCCAACTGTATTCATGTGTTATGATGTTAGTCCCCATAGGAGACATTTCATTGTAGTGAGTAGTGCATTTTTGATAGTTTGACCTCACTGTATAAAATGACCTGTGTTGACCTCTAGGATAATCACAGCCTCATGAAACTTTGCAGCCACAAACTAGAGACCTAGAGCATTCAGAGGATGGATGGATCAAACTAGAGACCTAGAGCATTCAGAGGATGGATGGATCAAACTAGAGACCTAGAGCATTCAGAGGATGGATGGCTTTCCTAGCTAGATTGACAATAAGGGGGTTTCTGAGCAGTTTACACAACAGAAGTGCTCGCCATCCAATCGCCGAAAAATGCAATTCTTGCAGAAATCTCCAAATGTCAAAAGTTTTTGATCCCAAATCACAGCATGGCTTTTTCTATGGTGTTCCTCAAGGTCTTGGTGTCTTAATGTGGTATTTTGGAGGGATTATTGATCATTTTTATCAATTCTCGAGTGGGAAAAAAAATGTTGCACCAAATCTGTGTAACAAATGGTATCAACCCAAAAACTGCTGCAACAATTTATGAGACATAGTAGAGCATGGGGATGGTCATCATATACTTCTATCATCATGTTCTAAACCCTTATACACTTTAACAATTCATTTTAAATAATTAATTCATGTTTATTTCTGATTTATGACCAGAACAACTTGACACACAGTGCTGAGCTGCATATCAAATTAATCCCCAGGTTCTCAGCTTTCAGATGATGTTCACCAGTAATATGTGACCTCTACTGTTGACCTGCTATCTCCCCCTAAAGACCCCCTGTATAGCCCCCTAAAGAAGACTAAAACAGGTTGTTTACTAACATGGTTCCTACCGTACCGGACTGCTGGAGGAGCCTGAACTCTCCTTCTCCGCAGTAAATGGACGATAACACGGAAACTTCTTCAACAGCAGCTTCAGACATGATTAATGAATCTACATCATGTCTTCATGTCTTCACGTCTTCTCCACAACAGCGTTAAACATGTTTCAGTGGATTCAGTGCAGTGGATATTTACACATGTCCGCACTTCTTTGTCGTCCGGGTAGTTGCGCAGACCATGTTAATCAGTTCCGCGCCGCAATCTATAGCTACATCTCTCTCTCTCTCTCTCTCTCTCTCTCTCTCTCTCTCTCTCTCTCTCTCTATATATATATATATATATATATATATGCTTCTTTATTTATTTATCTTTGTATTATTTATTACTTATTTATTTATTTTTCTGTTTCATTTTTAAATTTTCCCTTTTATTTCTATATTTCTTTCTCTCTCTCTCTCTCTCTCTCTCTCTCTCTCTATATATATATATATATATATATATATATATATGCTTCTTTATTTATTTATCTTTGTATTATTTATTACTTATTTATTTATTTTTTTGTTTAATTTTTTAATTTTCCCTTTTATTTCTGTATTTATTTTTATTAATTAGAGCATGGGGATGGCCATCATATACTTCTATCATAATGTTCTAAACCCTTATACACTTCTACAATTCATTTTAATTCATTCATTATTTCATATTTATTTCTGATTTAGGACTAGAACAACTTGACACGCAGTGCTGAGCTGCATGGCCACTATCTTGTGTGACAGACAGAGATGGACACAAAGGCCAATAATCTGCGGTTGAGTGTGCATCTCTCCCATATATGAAGTCAATGCAGCGACTAACAGTGAGAATAGAGGAAAAGAATGATGCTCTTCTCCTCCACTTCCTCTCTCCAGCGAGGTAGAAACATGAGAGTGTTCATTACGCTTTGGTGATATAGCCATCCCGCCAGCAATTGGGCTATCGGGGGGTTATCAAAGATTTTCCCACAGATGTTAAAGTGGCAGTAGGCAGTATATTTTTTGCCATCATTGGGCAAAAATTCCATACTAACCTTTCAGCATTTTGGAATTCAAGTGTTCTGAGAGAAAACTAGACTTCTGCACCTCCTCATGGCTCTGTTTTCAGGTTTTAAAAAATCTAGCCCGTGACGGGAGACTTTGACCAATCACAGTTAATAAAAGGGAAGCAGACACGAGGAGACAGACCCTGAATGAATCCACAACTGGTGGAACATCCTTGTCCCGCTGGAAGATGTCAGCAGTGCAATATAGGCCGTAGGTGACTGCAGGGGGTTTGGCCTACTACCGTTTGGCGTAGTGTAAAATGGGCGCCATGGGTGGGCAGTTGAAACAGGGCCTCTGTCTGGCACGTGGTTGGGCGATGAGGCCAGCAGTGAAGTCTTCCGTGAGGCTCTATGATGGAGGCGGGGCAGATGGCGCCAGCCAAGAGAGCAGAAGCGTCTTGACCATCCAAGGCTGGCATCGGAGAGGAGCAGATGCCACAAAGCTTGCTAGTTGCACCCGCTGCAATGTCCATAGCTCCTTTATTGTTAGTCAGTTGTGTCAATTGTCTGAGTTTTGTCCTCTTTTCTGGTTAATTCTAGAACAAAATATTGTAGTACTCTTTCCATCCCTGATTGTAACTATAAATAGTTAATAAATCATGTATTAAAGTGACAGTAGGCAGAATATTTTTCACATCATTGGGCAAAAATGGCTTTTTTGGTGTCTTAATATGGTATTTTGGAGAGATTATTGATCATTTTATCAGTTCTTCAGTGGTAAAAAATATTTATTTATTCTCTATTGCTCTATTTCAACTCTATTGCAAGTTTTTAAACATCCCCTCACTAACCAACCGGCCCAGGAACAGCCACACCTACCAGGAAGTGTTGGGTGTAGTAACATGAGAGGCCACTATAATGTTCATCATCCAGTGGGCTATATATCCTAACAATATATGGGTGCTAAAAAGCAGTATGAAAGCATTTATATGAAAATATAAAAAAAAAAAAAATACCCTGAAAGTTTGGTGACTGATGGAGATGTTTTGATGAGAGGACTGCTCTCTATGAATCTCAGAGGATGCTGCAGCTGCATGTTGTTTGCAGCCTGTTTTTTGTTTCAGCTAGATCTGATGTGAGAAAAGCAACATGCAACAAGCTAAACTTCACTATGTGTTGAACCAGGATGCCTCTCAGATGATGCACACACGCTGCTGCTCGTGTTGCTCCTCCTCGACAGACTCTTCGATTCAACAGTATAAAGAAGGGACTTCAACCGGAAACCAAACTTTTTTCTACCAACTTTTTTTTTTTTTCTTCTTCTCTGAAGCAAAAGAGGAAAAAAAAAAAGAGACGACCCTTTGCATGGTGTCATATACTGCACGGTTCCTTATTTTCTTCTGTTGGAAATGTGTCAGCTGCCGAGCAACAGGGGAGAAGAAGTAGACCGTTTGTGGAGAGGATAAAGGGGCGACGAAGAGGGATTTCTGGGCTAGTCAACACTCACATAACGGATTCTGATCCTTTATCATGGAAGATGTGAGTAGTCAGTCCACACTGTGTGTCCTGCTTCGCTACTTTGTATCACTTTATGCCGTCTTTGCTTATGCATTGTTGCAGTTTTGAGATACTTTGATGAGAGTGAACACTTCAGTAGACATTCATGATGAGTAAAAAACACTCTGCAAGGAAGCGACCAAGTTATTAGTGCAAAGTTAGGGCCCATAGAATAGCCTAATAGCAGGCTAATTAATGTTAGTGTGAGATTTTATTGCGATATCAGACTGTCTGATGCAGGCTTCTGAAGTCAACATTATTTGGCACAAAGCACCTGCCCACCTGTCAATCTGTTTCATCAACTAGTTGGTCAGAGACCATAAGAAACTCTGGCTGAGACAGCTGCAGAGAGCCGCCAAACTCCATTTAAAAATACTGCTTTTTATTATAGTGCCACGTGTGGATGCAAACTTATAACCTTTAAAACACAAAATCAGACTTTGTCAGAGTCAGATGTGTCCTTTGGTGAATTCGGCATTATTACAATCCCCATTTAGCACATATGTGAATTGCATTTCAACATTTAGTGTTGGGTTACACATGCACGCCTCATAACGGTTCGGCAACATATCTAAAGGTGGACATTGCACAAATGAAATATACCTGGTGGATTGTACCTTTGCCGAATCCACTATGATGGGCGAATATGACGGGAAAAGTGTTAACAAATGCTTAATAATGTTTCCTGCTTTCATAATAACCAATTAAATTGTGATTTGCCATATTTATGCATGAGGCTTGGTTGTCAACAGGGTAATAGAACAGTGTTAAACTAACACTCGATATTTGATTTGTGCCATCAGATTAGAAGAACTAATACATTTGATCTTAAAACATATACTACATACTTCATACATGACCTACATTAATGTAACAATTGATTAGCTGCACACCTCAATGCAAGTTTGGCATTTTGAGGAAGCCAACTTGCTAGAAAAGGAAGTCAAGTATAGAGACACAGCCTACTCTGTTACCTACAGTATGCAGGGAAGTTGTTGCAAACATTTTCAAGCATGCTGTGCCCCGCCCTTTGATTTATCAAAAGCTATTAAATTTAGCTGCCAGAATCTGATAATTAAATGCAGCCTTTCTTTCACTCTCCAGTTCAGAGCAGACTATGAAGGCTATAAACCATGAAACAGCTACAGCCCACATTTATACTACAAGAATACGTTCTTCTCCCTTATTCTCACACCGTCTTCCACCATAAACGATGTGTGTTGGTAAGTAGTGAACACTGTGAGACAATTTTAACTGTGACTTAATTCAAATTGAAGTCAAATTAAGGCTATAAATAGAGCTTAAAGCTGCAGTATGCAGATTGGAGCAAATATGATTTAAAAAAAAGTTATTTTTATAAAACAGTCACTATATCCTGACAGTAGTGCATGAGACAGGTAATCTGAAAAAAAAATCATGTGCCTCTGTGTCCTCCGGTGCTCCTAATGGCATCTGCAGGATTTCACAGACCGGAGGAAAACAACCAATCAGAGCCGAGCTGGAGCCTTGCCGTCTCTGAGCAGCTGTCAATCACTCGCGAACTCCGATCAAACGGTCAAACTAGGCAGCGCCAAGCCCCCAGGAAGAGCGCCGGTCGTTGATGCCAATTTTCGTAGTGTCCGTCACATAATACCATTGGGCCCAAAAATACTTTTTCCCATAGACTAATAGCTGAATCCAGAGTTATTTCCCTTCCTCCGTTCATGTGAATGAGACCCAGACCGAGGCTGGAGCGAGGGCTGGGAGGCGGAGTTAGCAAGCCGTGACGACAGCGTGACGGCTGTGACTCCGTGACCGAGCCATGTGAACGAGCGGATGCTACTGCGCCTGCTACATGGGCACAATGGATGCGGAAGATCGCCGGAATATCCGGGTACTTTTCCAGTCGGAAGTCAAGCCATTTCGGTTCCATGCGCCACTGAGCAACTTTCATAGGAATGAACGGGCCCCGCCTCCAACGCGGTATCCAGTTCTCTTTATACATCCATGGGCAGCGCTGATCAAAATATGAATCAATATTCTCTTACTGTAATGCCTATTTCTCTCCTCAAATGTTCTCAGAATCATCTTGTAGTGTACTGTTTAGCTGTAAAATGAGAAGTTTGTGACCCGTCAGCCATGTTGATATGATATCAGTTGAGGAAATACCAAGCACAGCCCACCAGCCGGGGTAAACTTTCTCATTTTACAGCTAAACAGTACACTACAAGATGTTTCTGAAAACATTTGAGGAGAGAAATAGGCATTACAGTAACAGAATATTGATTCATATTTGATCAGCGCTGCCTAGTTTGACCGTTTGATCGGAGTTCGCGAGTGATTGACAGCTGCCTCTGTTGAATGAACAGCCAATAGGAACGCTCTCTCTCTCCCAAATGACCTGTGATTGGCCAGAGTCTTCCGTCACGGGCTAGATTTAAGAGGTGCAGACGTCTAGTTTTCTCTCAGAACACTTGAATTACAATATGCTGAAAGGTTATTATGGAATTTTTGCCCAATGATGCCAAAAATATTCTGCCTACTGTCCCTTTAAACTATACAAATGTTTAAATAGTTTCTACCAGGTATACACTTTAAGAAATAACACAGTCATAGTTCCAGATTTGTAAGTGATTCACCAGAATCTCTCTGGTCTCACAACAGAGCTATGAGGTCATGGTGGTGGGCTCTGACTGATGACTTTCAAAGGTTGCAGCTTATATTACATTTTATGCATCTGTCAGTTCAGCATGTATTTTGTGGATGGCGTCGTGTCAGGATTGGAATCTGAGTAGATGCTTGTGCAGCAGATGGTGGAGGGACTTGAGTCCTGCGTTGCATTTGCTTTTCAATCAGCATCGCCTGTCAGCCACCAGATCAAATGAACACAAACATCATTTTAACAGTATAATGTAACACATCAACAATCTGAAATGGGAAGTCTTTTCATTTAGCTGTGAAACATTTAAATCATACAGAACAGTGTAGTTTGCCAGAAACAGTAACTTAAAGTACTTTGTACATGGAGGAATGACTTTTATGAAACAGGTTAGTGCTTTATATGGCAATATCTGTGATATTGGAATAAGACAGATTTAATCATTTACTTTAAACCTTATGAGCATTTTGTGATGTGAGAAAGGAGAATATGACGTCCAGTGTGGCTGGGGATTCCCACAGTGCAGATGGGCGAGGGCCAGTAGAACTTAAACTGCCTGAAATGGATCCAGTAGAACATGTAAAAATATGTCAGCATTCAACACTGCCAATTGGAGTCTGAGGCTTGATGTATTTTGCTGAAGTTGCACTCAAATTAAAATGCTTTTTCGTAAGAAATTTGGTCAAAATTGTAAAGAAAAAAAACAAAAAACTAGGGCTGTCAATCGATTAAAATATTTAATCGTGATTAAATAAGTTAAATGTTTTTGCTAAGACATTTGGTCAAAATTCTAAAAAAAAACCTAGTAAAACCTTGTTAAAAAAAATTAAAATAATTAATTACGATTAATCACATGATTGCTCATCGTTAATCTCTTCAAAATACACTTAAAATAGAGATTTGTCAAGTATTTAATACTCTTATCAACATGGGAGTGGGCAAATATGCTGCTTTATGCAAATGTATGTATATATTTATTATTGGAAATCAATTAACAACACAAAACAATGACAAATATTGTCCAGAAACCCTCACAGGTACTGCATTTAGCATAATAAATATGCTCAAATCATAACATGACAAACTGCAGCCCAACAGGCAACAACAGCTGTCCTGCTGACCTGCCCAAAACTAGCTTTAAAACTGAGCCCGCTACAACCTAAAAATCGCAAGTCGCATTAATGCGTTAAAGAAATTAGTGGCGTTAAAACGAATTTGCGTTAACCTTCACTGCTCTAAAAAAAAAAGGAAAAAAAAGAGGAAATTAGATTAGATTAGATTAGTTTATTCTGCAGTGAGAGGTCTTAAATGGTACATAACTAACGCTGCGTGGGTTTGTTGAAAGAAGCCTGTATCAATGTTCGCAGATTATATAATATACTGTAAGTATGACTTCACTACTGACTGACGCCCCAGTCAGTGTTGTACCACGCTGTGACATAAATGTGTGCAAAATACTTTTTTAACCTCTTTTGAAAAGTAGAAGAATGTGCTCAGTATCTGCGGTGTAGATACTGAGCTAGTTTGTATTTTCTATATTGCTGTGTGGATATTGTACAATAGCTAAACTGAAACTAGTACTTGGTGTTTATGACTGGAAAGATTGTATGAACACCCACTTCTCGGCTGGCTGCCCATTAACAGCAGTCTGGCTCTTCTCTGTGTCTATATTTTTTATTTGTCACTTCCCGTTCTCCTCTGCTCTACTTCACATTCTCTTCTTTATCTTCCGCCCCCTAACCCACTGTGGCCCTTCCGTGATGATCATTCGTCCCAGCTCTGTGAGTCATCCTTTTATTGCCATCTCACTGACCTAGAGTGCATGGTGTGACGTGTCTGCCTGACCCATTCAGCGAAGAGGAAACAGACCGCCACATTATGTGTCAGGCAGAAAACAATTAACCCTCTCTCATCATGGTCCTGCTATCCAGGCCGCTGCTACACAATGATGTGTGTGTGAGTGTGAGTGCATCGTCTTTCAGGGAAAGTGCCTCTATGAAAAGGAATAGTGAATGCATCTGTGTGTTCTTGCAGGAACAAAAAGTCCTCAAAAGATGGAAAATGTTCATTTGGAAGACATTTAGCTCTTTTCTACTTACTGCACAAGGGGTTAATTTATAGGATTAATCAGAACAAGTGAAGTAATGCTGTTGTTTGCTTCCTTGATATACTTCTCCATAATTGTCACTATTTGTTCTTCATAATATCAGGACATGTGGGAGGACGTATTTCAGGGTTGTGGAAGTAAAAGTCCTGTTCTTTTACAATGTCAGGTGATTGACAGATGGAGTATTTCCACAGCTGGGATGGGCATGAAGATAGGGATGTAAAGGTGAGGACATTTTCCCACCGGTTAATAAACTCGTGACAACACCGGTGTTACCGATTACACTGGACATTTTACAAGAAAAGACAGCGCTCAATATGTGTAGCACGCTTACTTTTATCTTTACCGTCGGGTGGCTGTGTGTCGGGCCTCTCCGGTAGAGGTTTTGCTGCGGGGCCGCAGGGGTCTACGTTGCGCCTCTGCACCGTGCACATCGGCTGTGACCGCTCCATCCTCCTCACAGCGATGACCTCATTAACGTTACGGTTACCTTACAGCATTCGACACCAAATCCTCCGCCATCTCTCGGTCTGTCAACTCTCTCTCGTTCCATGTTTGACATCTGACTCCTGCTACTCGGAGCTGAGACTCCGTACGGAGCAGATGCATTCACTTTCACTATCTATTGATAACGTGTCACTGATACACCAAAATGAACTAAATGGGTTTTATTTCTGTAAAAAAAGCAAAACGACGGTGGGGCGGTGGGTACGTAATGTAATCGGTGCGTGTTCGACCACCGCATAACGCCGGTAACACCAACTACCGCGACAAGCCTACATGATGATGATTAACTGATTCATCAATCGTTTATGAATTGTCAAAAAGTAGGAAAAACGACGCCCATCACACCAGGTCAGATAGTTCTGCAGTAAATGACTGATAGATAGATTGAGATGTAAGCAGTAACTTAGAGATCTTGTACTAATGGTCTGTTCATTATTCTGTGTGAATCTGGATGCTTGCTCAGTTTAGCTCCCCCTGTACTTACCTGGTCAGGTGGTAGGTTCCAGTTAGGTGAGGCTGAGAAGATAAAATCCCATTCACTGGAGTAAGAGGGTGGAAAGGAGGTGGCAGCTTGCTGTGAGGCTTTTGTTTGGTGTTCTTTTGATTCAGTTTAAATGTAGTTTCATTGAATTTCCCGGGTTTCATTTTTGCCCTTTGTTTCAGTGAACTTTTTGTTAATAAGTGCCACTTTATTTGCACTACTCCTGCTCATTAAACTGGTTCTTCAACATCCCTTTTTAAAGTTCCTCAGTGCCAAACAACCTCATTTGCCCTTTATAAGGGGTGGCAGCGCAACACTATGTCATAAGACTTTATTGTGATAGGAAGAACGTGGGTGTTATGTGTGCACAACGTTCACACATGGCCATAACCGCATTATAAAAATAGATTTCCTCCCTGCGTCAGTAATCGATGTGAGAAAATAACTGAGAAACACCCACTGCTACACACCACCATCGGATGAGGTTTCAGTTTTGGCCTGTAATGTGAACTTTTTCACTCATTGACCTTCTTTCCACTGAGCTCTGTGGGTCAAGATGAGTTCAAGGATTGTAGTCTGGTCAGTTTTAGCCAATAATTTCAGTACCATTTGGATTTAGTTAGAAGTATACAAGTAGAAAGTTTATCCTGTCTCCACTATAGACTGTAAATAAAGATGGACGACAAGACAGCTCCCCAAAAGTGATGCCAAAACATCTGGATCGCCCCCCTGGTGGCTGGCTGCAGTATAGGTCATAAAGCCCGCCCCCTCTATGTTAGTGGATGGGACATTGGCCAAACTAAAGAGTCAAAGCACACGTCAAATAAAGATGGTTTCTGTCATTTGAGGTAGTTCTTATCACTGTGATGTATGTTCAAGTGTTCAGTTTGGTTTTAATTAGTTAATTGATGCTCTAAAAAGGGGGTGTGACGTCATGATTGACAGCTGCTCTGAGTGAGGTTGTCTCAGCCGGAGACTCCGGATTTATACGAGAGAGGAGATGAAACTTTAACTTTCCATAACAGTCACCAGTCTGTGTAATAGAACATGAGTCAGTTTGATCATAAATATAGTTATAGAGATACTTATAGTTAGTTGTTGTTTCTTTCTAGCCAGCTGCTAACATAGCAGCTAGGTGGCTAACGCTAGCAAGCTGCGGCCGTGCTCGGCTCGTGATTGGCTCGGGTGGGTGTGTGGGCGGGACCTCAATACCGCAGCTACAGCCCGCCGATCACTACTGCGCAGACACCAAATGACGTCAAAATTTCAATCGTATCCGGGATATTTTGGCTTCACTTTTGTACGTGGAGACACGTCATCCATCTAATGGTGCCTTCAAATGAAACTCGCGAGCTCGTGTTTACAACATGGGAAGTCGTGTACACGATATGCTTGGCATTCAAGTGGTTAAGTCGTGAAGAACACCGCTGCTAAGCAACGGCAATATTAACGTTACTGTCGGCGTCTAGAAGCCACAGAGGCTAACAATTTAGCAAGCTAGCAAACAGGTAACATAATGTAGGAAATGCAAAGGTATAATGACAGAGGAGAAAGATGAGGTCGTTGGGAATATCAACATTTTACTCAGACATATTATATAATTACCAAGAAAAACAATATATGACTAAAATTACAATATAAATGTATTAACTTATTATGTACCGAAAAATGAACTTTCATGGCCTCCACCATTTCTGACAACTTCAACAAACACGTCACAAGTCGCGAACTCTTGAAAGTGAAACTTTCCACTTACGAGGTCGTGAACACGGTAAACCCCATTTGAAGGCACCGTATATATATATACAGTGTATGGTCTCCACTATAAGTGAAAGGAAGCGTTGGGGTGTGTATTTCATGGTTAATTATAAGGATGGTCCATACTGACAGTATGCTATATGACAGTAAAATAAAGAACACAACTTGCATTGATGTCAGCGCCTTTATGCTGTTGTTGGCTAACACTTCGGAGCTTTTGGGCCCACCTGTGGTCTGGGGTGTGATATGTAGAACAGAGGCCTTGTTGTCACAGCTTTAAACATGTAAGTTAGAGGGAAAGTTTCAATATACAGCACGTTAGAATGCATACATTGTGCACAGTGATTGACTTGATCCCAGTGCAAGACTGAGCAATGAGTAAGCCTGCATCTGTTTCTGATAGCAGGGTGTGGACAGTTTCATCAACGCTGCAGTTATGTCATTTATTGCAATACATTTGGTTGTGACAACATTGGCAGCAACGACACTAAAACAGGAACCTCACGATGGAGACGAGCATCTTTGAGTTTGACCTTTTCCACTAGAACTTTGTTGTTTTTCATTTCAGCTTTTACAGATTTTTATGTGCAGCTTTTGTCAGGAAGACGTGGTGACATCACGGATTGGCGAGTAACTTGTGTTTCATTTAAAGCCCCCCTCCAGTGTGTTTTGGCATTTCTATGATATTTCATATTTATTTGAGTCATTTCCTGACTAAGTTGATTAGCCACACTGTTTGCCAA
Source organism: Sebastolobus alascanus (assembly GCA_916701645.2). Taxonomy (NCBI): domain Eukaryota; kingdom Metazoa; phylum Chordata; class Actinopteri; order Perciformes; family Sebastidae; genus Sebastolobus; species Sebastolobus alascanus. The sequence continues at coordinate 4,823,378 of CAKAOJ020000027.1, read as the reverse complement.
ACTTTTTTGCCAAATAACTTAATTTTGTGCCCAAAGTTAATAAAAAGTACATTGTTGCTAAAACGAGAATATGACGTCTGACTATAATAGAAGTTGCAAGTCAGACGTCATCCTCGGCTGCAGGTTCACTCATGCTCGTTTGAGTCTGAGCAGCAAACTGATAAATCTGTTTATCTGTCAGTTTGTCTGTCTAGCAAGTTAGCTAGTTAGGTGTTGTTAACTAGCTCAACTTGTTGCATTAGCTAACTGAGTGTTTTTCATTTTATTTTTAGTTTCCTCCACCTTAGTTTAGTGTGTTTATTTTCCCAATGGTGTTTGTGTGTGCTGTTAACGGTGCAATCAACACACAGAATTAACACAACACACTGACTGTCTCTCTCACTCGCTCTCTTCTTTACCGTCTCCTGCTGGAGATAAATTAATGGAAAGCAGCCGATATCGGAGGTTTGTGGGACTCTAACAGGTCCGAACGACGGGGAGCACAACTTTCAGCCCAAAAGAAAACAAGACAAAAAAGTCCTGTTAGAGAAATAAATGAATCACAGTGCAGCCCGGAGTGGTGTCGGTGTTGGGAGCTGAGGCGAGAGCGGCCGGTGCTGGTGGACAGTGCACCTCCAAAACGCCCCGAAACTGCATTTCAAACAGCGGACCTCAGCAACGTGTCTATCCGTCCTCCGGTGCGCTGTGACCGGCGTGCGGCGGTGCGGCTCCTCTGTGCAGCAGCAGCCAGAAGGCCGCCTCGCCAGGAGGAGACGGTGAAGAAGAGAGCGAGTGAGAGAGAGTCGGCGTGTTGCGCTAAGTGTTGTCTCATCTTGTGGTCTGATAAACAGTAAATTTATCTCAGCTGGGTTGAGAAACGATGCAATCTGGTTGCCATGGTAATTAATTCTCTGTTTGAGAAAGAACATTAACCAAAAGCCAGGAAGTAAAACTGGCTGGACGGGGGGTTTTAAGGCTAATAACTGGTTAATCGTACCAGCAAAACAACATATTTGTCCAGCCCACTGTCTTCTCCCAGCTCGGGTGGGGTTGGTGGGGTTAAAGTGTGAGCTCCAGTGAGGCTTGTGGTGACTTCATGCTGGGCAGGTCAGCATGAAAATCAATGAATGCCAGATGCTCCCTGACCTAAAACTTCATCAGAAACACATGTCTGCTAAGGTGTGCCTCTTCCACGAAACCCTGCGGTCGGTTTCTTCTTCCTCTTTTAAGACCCAGCGTACATGAGATACCTTAGCTTTAGCATGTTGTAATTTTTATCTCTGTGTATAATTATTTTAATCTGCACATAGATGACGATTGACGTGTCAATGTTCACCACGACAACCATAACCGATAGATTGTTTGAACGTGTGTGGGTAGTTTTGGGTAAAAGGTTTAGTCAGGTCTGTGTTTCAGTGCAGAGCAGACTTCCTGTTAGTCCAAAACTGGAGTCCCTTAACCTATATCTGATATCACAGTGCAGAGCTATAGTAGTCAGTAATCTCTCACTGCTGCTCTGTTGCAAAGGTTTGATCAGCGTGACGCTGTACTGAAGTGTTCTACTTAGCCCCATTTTTTACCCATGTCAGAGGCCTGCCAAGGCCTAAAGGGTGCTTCCCTGGACTGCACAGAGAGGCTGCTTTGTCTTTATGTGGTGAACGTATATCCTATTTGCACTATCACTTTATTTTAAAGTGGTTTTATAAAGTAGCTTTTTCATTTTTTGCCCTTCTCTGGCACGTCTTTCCTGCCTGCTTGGCGCTCCTTCTTTGCAGCTGCGCTGCTGTTTACCAAGTAGAAGCACACTTGCAGTTACAGTGAAAGTGGAAAAACAGTTTGATGACCTCCCACCTAATCCCCCCAAAAAAGAAAAAAATAGATATCCTGTGGAAGTTCCTCCAACAGAAACAAAGGCTGGGAATTTTGCAGACACCTGCACTTCAGGCGGTGTTTCAGTCACCATGGAAATGACATATCTGGGTTTACACAGAGCTTACTCCACAAGTCTATATGTAGACACAAGTCTTTATTTCATGGAGGTCAGCAGCCACAGTAGTCTGCTCGGATTCACAGCAGTTACAGTAGATTATAATGGGGAACAATTTTCACTGGGAAAATGATCAAAATTAGATTAGATTAGATTCAACTTTATTGTCATTGCACATAGTACAAGTACAACAAAATGCAGTTTTGCATCTAACCAGAGTGCAAACTAGTAAAGTGCTGACAATATATACAATGAGGATATATGTGGTGTATGTACATAGGCATGTACATATATACAGATTGTAGTTAAGGTGCAAAGGATCGACATGAATAAGAGTTTAACTATAAGTTGCACACTGATGAGATGTATAAACATTTTTTATAAGAGTATTACAAAGAATAAATGGTATATACAGGTGGAGTTATATTTATATCTGTACACAGAGAGGTTATGTACATAGAGCTATATGCATATGGGACTAAGTGAAAATTTATGAGATTAATATAAGAGAATAGATTTTATATATACATGTGGAATCATGATATACTGATGAGCATAAGTAGAAGTGGGTTATGCTGGAGGAGTGGTTTGAGAAGTTTGTATGAATGTTTTCTTTTAAAGAAAATCTCTTTCGGTAAAATTGAAATCTTTTTTTAAAGGTGTTTTTTGCATCTTCCATTATTCCCAAAACACACTGGCATTGTTTTGTGAGTATTTAGCTTGTAGTGGTTGAGCACAGCAGCAGTCTGTGCCACTTTCGTTGTGGATGTAAAATGTTTCAGTTCCCTTATATATTGTTCACAGTTTCATTATTTATCACACTAGTGAGAATGTTCTGTGTTGCCTAGCAGCTGCTGCTGTAATGCTCTTTATGTTGTGCCCTGATACTGCCCCTTTTTGGCTGCTTTGTAGACAGAAGCGACATTGCTATCACTTAGGTCTACTACCCATCTGTAGACAAAGGCCCAGTTCCACTCCGGTCCCTACAACGTCCCTCTCCGTGGTGGAGTGAACTCTGTTTGTAGTCACACTCACAGCTCAATGAAGCTCCTTCTTTAAGGTGGAGGGTATCAATACAGCAGCCACTTCAGGACCAACTTCCCCCTCTCTCCAGCAAGGAAATAAATATCAGAATCAGAAATACTTTATTGATCCTCGGGGGGGAAATTGAGTTACGTTCTGCTCCCATTCTAGAATATAAATATAAATATGAAAAGAAAGAGAAAACATAAGAAAATATAAATAAGAATTATATATAATAACTGTGCAAATACTAATGCTGAAAAATAGGATCTATGCAAATAATATAAATGCATGCATTTATAAAAATAAAAATAAGAATATAAGTTTAAATGTTCTGTATAAATAAATGCAGTGTTGATGCCGGAGTAAAACAGATTATTGCACTAAATTATTGCACCGTTAAGTCAGTATTGCATAGTTGAAGATATAATTATGGAGTTATAGCTCCTGATAGGGGTAAAAAAAGAAGTGGGTGGTTGGAATTAGGCCAAATAGTGATGGGACAAAACATGTCGGAGGCTAATGTGCAGAGCAGACCACCAAGTACATATACTCTCCAAAGGTGTTATAGTCTGAGGTGAGATGTGTCAGAGGTGCTGGGTACTTAAGAGGCAGAAATGAAAAAGTCTAATAAGAAGTGAGAGATGCAGCTCTTAACAGATCTCAGCCCCAGTTCTCTAACACCAAACGACTTCTGCAATAACACCACACTGTAAGCAGAACTTGGCTTTTTCTCACTCGCTGCACAACCTCGATCTGAGCTTAAAGTGATCAAACAGCCACATTTCTTCTTAGACTTAGACTTAACATCACAATGTCTTACATCATAGAACTGGGAGTGGGTGGAAGCTGTATTTGGTAAATAAAGAGCAACTTCTTAGAATTTAGGAAATAATTGGTCACACCGCCCTATTGTTTGATGTTAAATATGTTTAATATGTAGCTGTTTCTTTTATGGAAATCACTTTAACATATGTGTGTCAAAACTGGAAGACGTCATTTCATAAGCTGATGTTACTAATAAGTAATTTACAGTACTGTGTCACACACACATTCACTCACTCGTTACACTGCTGTTAGCATGAAGTGCAACACACCGGTGGCTTGGAACAACCATTGTTTTCTATGTAAGACCCATGGCTGGATCAACAAAATTGGCACCTTTAGTAGGTAAATTTTGTTTATATTGTGCTCAGATGAGGTGATGCATATTCCTAAATACAATTTGTGGTGCTCAAAAGAAAATGTTTGCCCTGAGGCTCTCTAACAGGTTCAGTTCAGCCAGCCAATACAGCGATGGCATCTTCACAGGTTGACGAAGTGAAGCCAAAACATCTGGATCGCCCCCTGGTGGTTGGCTGCAGTACAGGTCATAAATCCCGCCCCCTCCATGTTAGTGGATGGGACTAAAAAGTCAAAGTACACGTCAAATAATTTTTTCCCAAAGATGGTTTCTGTCATATTAGGTAGTTTCTTATCACGCTGATGTTTGTTCAAGTGTTTTTCTGATAAGTTTGTTTTTAATTAGTTATTTGATGCTATAAAAAGAGGGTGAGACGTCATGGTTGACAGCTGTGATTGACAGTCGCGCCACTGGAGACTTGGGAATTGTACGAGAGAGGAGATGTAACTTTAACTTTTCATAACCGTCACCAGTCTGTGTAATAGAGCATGTGTCAGTTTGATCATAAATGTAGTTATAGTGATATTATGGTTGGTTGTTGTTGTGTCTTTCTAGCTAAACAGCTAACGTGGTGCTAACGTAGCAGCTAGGTGGCTTACGCTAACGAGCTGCGGCTGCGCTCGGCTCGTGATTGATGTCAAATGACGTCAAAATCTCAAGATGGCTGCTCCCGTATCCGGGATATTTTGCCTTCACTTCTGTACAGTGGGAGGAAGTGGAGACGCGGCGTACAGTCTGTGGTTGACAAACATTAACGTGTACACATGGATACATTACTGTTCTACTTCCTAGTGTTGAACTGTCAACTGGCAGTTGTTTGGCATATCCAGGCTAATGTACCTTGACAACTTCTGTCTTTCGTCTGTGTGCTACGGGTGTAAAATGACGTAACACTAGTGCTCCATGCAGCTAATGTGTGATGCACATAAGTCTGCAAGAGATAGCTGCCTTTTAGCTGTTGATGAATTAGGATTATACTAGCGCTGTCAAGTGATTGAAATATTTATTCCTGATTAATCGCAAATTAATCACCCGTTTTTTTTTTTTTATCTGTTCAAAATGTACCTTAAAGGGAGATTTGTCAAGTATTTAATACTCTTATCAACCTGGGAGTGGACAAATATGCTGCTTTATGCAAATGTATGTATATATATTATTATTGGAAATCAATTAACAACACAAAACAATGACAAATATTGTTCAGTAACCCTCACAGGTACTGCATTTAGCATAAAAAATATGCTCAAATCATAACATGGCAAACTGCAGCCCAACAGGCAACAACAGCTGTCAGTGTGTCAGTGTGCTGACTTGACTATGACTTGCCCCAAAACTGCATGTGATTATCATAAAGTGGGCATGTCTGTAAAGGGGAGACTCGTGGGTACCCATAGAACCCATTTTCATTCACATATCTTGAGAGGTCAGAGGTCAAGGGACCCCTTTGAAAATGGCCATGCCAGTTTTTCCTCACCAAAATTTAGCGCAAGTTTGGAGCGTTATTTAACCCCTTTCACGACAAGCTAGTATGACATGGTTGGTACCAATGGATTCCTTAGGTTTTGTAGTTTCATATGATACCAGTATCTTCACTCTAGCTTCAAAACTGAGCCAGCTACAATTGTAAAATGACAAGTTGCATTAATGCTTTAAAGAAATTAGAGGCGTTCAAACGAATTTGCATTAACGCGTTATTATTGCGTTAACTTTGACAGCCCTATTGTGCATATTTTACAATATGCTGGTATGTTAAGCTATCAAATCAATACTTCAGTCCTATTCCAGTACAGGTATATTGTGCAGTACCAATTAGTAACAATGACAAAGTGAAAGTGATAATGCCTGACAGTCTGCTCGTACACTGGTGTGTGTTTTGACTGTGATTTCCTTCCTCTATCATTGCAGGGTGCAAAAGAGGATCCAGCCCAGAGTAAAGAGCCAAAGTTCCTGGGTAAGGCTGGCTGGGTGAAGAGGGCCTACGGCAGGCTGTTGGCCAGCTATAAGGACCGCTACGTCCATGTGGAGAAGACAGAGATTGTGGTGTATGAAAATGAAGTACGTACATAAGTTATATCTCCATGCAACCCTTTCACTAATTTGCACCATATTACTGTACAGTGTCATGTAACTGTTGGAATATCATATTCTGTTTTCATAAAATCACAAAAAGCTCTCAAGATAATACAGTCACACAATTGTTCAGAATACCGTGGCTACAAAGACAATACAGTACTCGTTAGTAGGCTGTTGGTTCTCTCCTTGCAGGATATGTTGATATTAATCAAAAGCTAAAAAGATGTCATCTTTAGGTACAGTAACACTTCATTTTACAGGTCCGCAAATTTCACGATAATTTAAGTGATAATTAGCAAGTAACCTATTTGAAATTTCTTTTGAATTACTGCCAAATTACCCCAATATTTACCTCAAAACTACTTTGTTTGGCTGTCTTGACTTGGGACTTGACTATGGACTTTTATTATTATTATTTTATATCTATTATAAATATTATTTAATAATTATATTCCTCTATTTCCTGATAGCTGGTAATTTATTTAATACATTTCCAGGAAAAGAATACAAAGTTAATTGATATGCTTTATTTCCATGTCTGCTGATAAATAGATATTAATAAGCAAATAACTTCTTTGAAGTTTCTTTAAAACCTCCCTGAATTATTACATTAGCTACCAGGTTACATTTGTGTAGACAATAAGTCACAATGGTGAGATTTGTGTCTGATCAGAAGTGTCTTCTATTAGTTTTGGTTTTCCACCTCTGATGAAGAGCAGCACACAGCCGCTTCTCAAGGGCCCTATTTTAACCATTATATGCTATTTTAGAATATAATTATTAAATAATGTTTATAATAAAATAATTTTTGATCAATTTTGAGGTAAATATTGGGGTAATTTGGCAGTAATTCCAAAGAAATTTCAAATAGGTTACTTGCTAATTATCACCTAATTACTGTGAAATTTGTGGACCTGTAAAATGAAGTGTTAACCATCTTTATCCTGTAATTGAAACGAGAAGCTTGCAGATAATTCACCCGTAACTTTGTATTGCAGGACCTGAAGAAATGCTTAGAGAGGGTTGACCTGGAAAACTATGATGAATGTCATGAATTAAAGAGTCCGTTCAAGAAGAAGCACAGACTGGTACTGATTCGATCATCAAAGCCTGGAAATAAGGTGAGCTGAGAGATGCTTTGGGTGAAAATTAGGGCTGTCAAAGTTAACGCGATAACAACACGTCAGCGAAAATTCGTTAATGTCACAATTTATTTTTTTAACATATTAACACAAATTGAGATTTTAAGGTTGTAGCGGGCTCAGTTTTAAAGCTAGAGGGAAGATACTGGCATCATATGAAAATAGAAAACCTAAAAAAATCCATCGGTATCAAGAGGTTAAATAACGCTCCATACTTAAGCTAAATTTTGGCGAGGAAAAATTGTCTTGGTCATTTTCAAAGGGGTCCCTTGACCTCTGACCTCAAGATATGTGAATGAAAATGGGTTCAATGGGTACCCACGAGTCTCCCCTTTACAGACATGCCCACTTTATGATAATCACATGCAGTTTGGGGCAAGTCATAGTCAAGTCAGCACACTGACACACTGACAGCTGTTGTTGCCTGTTGGGCTGCAGTTTGCCATGTTATGATTTCAGCATATTTTTTTTGCTAAATGCAGTACCTGTGAGGGTTTCTGGACAATATCTGTCATTGTTTTGTATTGTTAATTGATTTCCAATAATAATATATATACATACATTTGCATAAAGCAGCATATTTGTCCACTCCCATGTTGATAAGAGTATTAAATACTTGACAAATCTCCCTTTAAGGTACATTTTGAACAGATAAAAAATGTGCGATTAATTTGCGATTAATCGCCATTAACTATTTTAATCAATTGACAGCCGTAGTGAATTTAGAGCTTTGTGTATATGCCATGGTAAGAACTTAAATCCCTTTTTTGGCTTGAAAAAAAAGTCACAGATGCATGTGAACCCTGACACACATGGTAACAGGATGTGTACAAAATCTGATATGTGAAAACAGAAGTTAGAAATCATGAAGTTTAATCGTGGTTTAACAAGCCTGATGTGAAGAGATAATTCGTTGTCCACCAACTGAACACGTTATTAGAAAATGATTCACTTAAAGTAAAAGTAGTAAACATTTTACTACTTTTCCACTTTAAAGCTGCACAAATCAGTATGTTATATTAACAGTGGATAAAATGAGAATAATTAATTATAATGATTTATCTCAGGAGTTGGTGGAGACTAAAACAAAGCTAAAAGGAGATTGAATATTTTACTTGCAATCATCAGGTGGACTTAAACACCGCTCAGAATAAATGCTGATATTGCTTCCTGTCTGCTGGATGTGTAAAGAGGAAACTGTTTGCCAACGCGTGCACTTTAATATTTATTTCCCTATATAACTTTACAAATAACACATTTTTCTTCTTAAAACAAGAAGTTGAATTCACAATAAATAAAATACTTCCTTCCTCAATTCAATAAAGTCAGGTTTCCCCCCCCCCCCCCCTACTGCTACAGCCTTACATGGTCTGGTTATGGTGGCCAGTGTTAACAAATAATAGCAAACTTTAGATAGAAATTGCTGAATAACAGACATTATTGAGTATGCAGGACCTTTTCAGAACAGTTTCAATTAGGCTGTGTGCTGTTGTGAGCTGTTGTCACTTCCTCATTGAGGTCAGCTTTAACAAATTGAGTTTGAGTCTGAGGTCTGAGCCCTCTAGTGACAAGCTTCCTTTACGCCACTGCTGCTACCACACAGTGTTGCAGTCAGTTGGCAACCCCCCGGGTCTGAGAAGTGAAGCCAACGCGTGCGTGTGAGAGAGGTACACATTTACTTCACAAACACACAGTATTGCTCTCTTGTGCATGTGTGTCACTTTTTCCCTCAGTGAGTCTGTGAGCAGTGAGCAGGCTGAGGAGTGAGTCACACTCCAGTGTGCACAGATGTTTCAGTGTGTACAGATGTTACTGAGCCCTGAGCTGTGTCTGGACATACTGCTGTCTTTACTCATCTCAAACACCACCAGTTCCAGCTGCTCTCTGGTCGTGGATCCACAACCTGTGATGGGTTTTTTGATTATAGTAATAGCATACTTTAAAGGTTAGATAACCAGGGTCGGCACCAGAGCATTAGGAACGAACTTTATTAAGTGTATAATTAACATTATCATGTCTCATGAAAGAAATAAACTATGACAAAGAGGCGTATACATACTGTCACTTATGCGTACAGGCATACACGTGCTATTACATCCACAGAAAAATCTTATAAACTAAGATACACAGCTGGAAATCCGTTAAATGTTTTGCTTTAATAAACCTGTAACTTTGGGCCACCTTCACATTATCATGTGTCATGAAATAAACTATGACACAGAGGTACAGGCGCTCATCTACATAGTGTCACTTGTTATGCAAACAAGCATGCACACACTCCCACACATGTTATACGTGCACAAAACCAGAGGCTATAAACTCAGATACACAGCAGGAAATCCGTTAAATGTTTTGCATTAATAAACCTGTAACACTGGGCCACTTTCAATGGTTACACAACTAATTAAAGGATAATGCAATGATGATGCAATTACAACCATATGCACGCTCATCCAGAATCGTAGCCACAATTACAAACGTGCAAATAATCCCGCTCAAAGTGTAGCCAAAGCAGGAGAGACGTTTTATCAAGGTGCATGAGTGGATTTATGAGCTCACCACTAGAACAGCTGGAGTTTCCGACTGTGAGTGCATAATCTCCTCAACACAACTTCTTTCCATTCGTTTCGCAATTTTTGAGTGAGATCATGCCCATTGGCTGGTCATACGATGTGGACATATAGTTGTTTTTAATCGGCTAGGGAGGGGGGGTGATTTAAAGGCTAGTACTATAAGAAATTACTTCCATTACCCAACTGTATGACTTCATTTTACTTATAGCTGTAAAAGTATTTGAGTTTAGTTTTTTTTGTCAGGAGAGAATTCAGCTGACGGGGCACAGTGATCTTTTTGGACGGGCCTGGACCCCCCAATGCCCGCCCCTAACGCCGACACTGTAGATAACCTTGGTAAAGACAATAAATTAAAGGCAACCTGTGTAGTTTTTGACCTCTGTTAGCACTATGGAGCCACTAGTTCTACTTTTCTTGGCAGAATTATGAAAGCTGAGACTAAACCAGTTGTGTTGGTTTCCATTGTAATTTTCAGAATAAAGGGAAGTAAAAAAAGGGAAATGTTGCTACAAAAGATTGTTTTACGAGTTGAAATACCATCGTTGGACATTTTAAAACAATCCCCTATTTGTAAAACTCTGAGTTCCTGAATCCGCTGGTAGTTTGTAGTCTATTGGGGTTGTTCAGGGTGAATGCAGTGAGTGGGTCTGACCAGGATGTGAACAGCTACTTGGCGGCCTCTTGGATTCTCCGGGGTAACCGTCCCCAGCTCTGGCTCTGCATGGCTGGGCCATGCCAGAAAGACTTTCTTAAAGCAGCGCAGCAGCAGCAGCAGCAGTGTGTCTCACAACCAGCCAACCTGTGGCTGCTTTCCACAGTTAAGATACTTTAAGTTATACATGTATAGTTAATGAGGCCTACAGCAGTGGTTCTCAAACTTTTTCTGTCATCCCCCTCTTTGGAGGAAGAAATATTTTCATCATTTTTGTCAATCGATTAAAATATTTAATCACGATTAATCACAAAATTTACCTAAAAGTGAGATTTGTCAAGTATTTAATACTCTTATCAACATGGGAGTGGACAAATATGCTGCTTTATGCAAATGTATGTATATATATTATTATTGGAAATCTATTAACAACACAAAACAATGACAGATATTGTCCAGAAACCCTCACAGGTACTGCATTTAGCATAAAAAATATGCTCAAATCATAACATGGCAAACTGCAGCCCAACAGGCAACAACAGCTGTCAGTGTGTCAGTGTGCTGACTTGACTATGACTTGCCCCAAACTGCATGTGATTATCATAAAGTGGGCATGTCTGTAAAGGGGAGACTCGTGGGTACCCATAGAACCCATTTACATTCACATATCTTGAGGTCAGAGGTCAAGGGACCCCTTTGAAAATGGTCATGAAAGTTTTTCCTCGCCAAAATGTAGTGCAAGTTTGGAGCGTTATTTAACCTTCTTCCCAATGATTTAGTATACCATGGTTGGTACCAATTGATTCCTTAGGTTTTCTAATTTCATATGATACTGGTATCTTCACTTCATCTTCCGCATCCATTGGGCCCATGGAGCAGGCGCAGTAGCGTCCGCTCGGTCACATGGCTCGGTCACGGGGTCACAGCCGTCACGCTGTCGTCACGGCTTGCTAACTCCTCCTCCCAGCCCTCGCTCCAGCCTCGGTCTGGGTCTCATTCACATTAACGGAGGAAGAGAAATAACTCTGGATTCGTGCATTTTACAACTTTTAGGACCTAATGATTTAAATAAAAGCTATTAGAGTTTTCATAGTGGGAAGTTGATTTACCTAAAAAAAAATTATCCGCTGAGTTACAGACGTCTCTTTCCCAAAGTGAGTCTATGGGAAAATGGTCTTTTTGGGCCCAATGGCATCACGTGACAGACACAGAAGTTGAGTACCGCCGTTTGGCCACTAAGGAAATTGGCATCAACGAGCGGTGCACTTCCTGGAGGCTTGCTGTGCCCCACACTTTGAGAACCACTGGCCTACAGTAAATGTTTTATCTTTGATCATCAGTCTTGTTTTGTAATGACTGTTCTGTATTCACAGCTGACACGAGTCATCTCTCTGCTCTCTGTGACTGACAGGTCCATGATGTGAAGTTCCAAGCTCAGACCGCAGAGGAGAAGGAGGCTTGGATTAAAGCTCTGGTTGACGGCATCAATCGAGCAAAGAACAAAGTCTTTGATGAGGTAAACATCTCTTCATTTCATCCTCACTGAGTTTTTAATACACGTTCAGTGGAGAAGGGAATGAATGAGCTTCATGTTTTCACAGGTGACGGTCGATGAGAGCAGTAATTTAGACCATGTTACCCGAACGAGGCCCAAAGCGAACCGCAACCGGCGGCCACCGACCAGGATACACATGAAAGAGGTTTGTGTGTGTGTGTGAGAGAGAGAGAGAATCCATTCATGTGTGTGTGTAACAAGACACTGTGTGGTTAGCTCTGTCGCAACAGTAAGTCACTTTAGATTTGTGTTTCAGCTCTGTGTTGAGTTTATTGTTTGGATGGGTTTCTTATTGGTTCAGACACACACACACAGGAGGTATGCATGTGTGAATGTGTGTAAGTCACTCTGGATAAGAGCGTCTGCTAGACGGCTGAACTAAACTAAATCATTCCTGTTGATTTCATCCCAGATATTTCTAGCTCCCATAAAGTATTTTCACTTGGTTCTGAATTTCAAAGCTGGCTTCTAATAATAGTTACTGTTACTGTCTGTTTATTAAGCATATTTAAAATACTTTATTACACGGCTGTGTTGAATATTCGATTCTGATTGGTCAATCACGGCGTCTGTTATTTCTTTATAGCAGACCGTTGCTATGTATAGCAGACCGTTGCTATGTATAGCAGACCGTTGCTATGTATAACAGATCGTTGCTATGTATAGCAGACCGTTGCTATGTATAGCAGACCGTTGCTATGTATAGCAGACCGTTGCTATGTATAGCAGACCGTTGCTATGTATAGCAGACCGTTGCTATGTATAGCAGACCGTTGCTATGTATAACAGACCGTTGCTATGTATAAGAGACCGTTGCTATGGGCGCAGTTCTGATGTCGGACTCTGGTGGACCGTTTTTGTGTGAAATTATTGATTTCTTCAGTAAGTAGGCGTGTAATAAGCGGGATAATGTACAGCTAGCGGGTCTTTGTTATGAAAGAATCCCCTTCAGGGCGATGAGAGACTCCTCCCCTCCCTTATGTTTGTATAACAGCTTTAGCATACTTGCCAACCTTGAGAAATTTGAGTTTCAGAGACTTTGTTTCCAGCATTCTGGTGAATAAAAGGGTAAAAATAATGAGTACATTGCAACAGCAATGGTTTGCACCACGCCACAACGGCTTTTCGCTGCATTGAGCAAAGCCCAACGTTGGGCGCTGCACGCTGTGGCGAACGCAGCTTAAACATGAGCTCAAACTGCGCTGTGTCGCGAGCATAGACTGCTCTCTTCCGCCGGTAAACGACAGTTGTTGTAGCTCTATTGTTGTCTGGGTGGAAACAGTAGGGATTATACACACTGTTCAGTTCCAGAAACAGGCTTAGATAACGAAAAGGAAAAACAAGTTTGAAGATTTGACATAAAACGGTAGAAATATGGGAGAATTGTGACCCCGAGGGCGATGAAAAACGGGAGACTCGTGGGAAAATCGGGAGGGTTGGCAAGTATGCTTGATGGTATATTGGCTTTTAATTTAACTAAATGTCTTGTCTGTGTGATGTGTTTTTTGCCCTCTAGGTAGCTGATGTGTCGTCTGACGGTATCCTGCGTTTGGATCTTGATCTTGAGGATGCCATAATGCCTAATGGGACCCATCGCGCCAGTGTTGATGGCACTGAAACCCCCAAAGAGGCAATCAGAGTCCCAACTCCTCCGTCCAATGCCAGTGAAACTGCAGAGAGACAGTCCGGGGCGAGTGCTGAAGAGGAGGCTCAGACTGAGCCAGAGGTCAGTCCCCAGAAAAAGGTCATCAAACCCCCCATGCCCCCGACCAAAGAGGCTAAACCCAGTCCACCACCTGAGGATGAACCTGATCAGGATGATGGTCCAGAGAAAAAGGTCTGTATAATGCGATATAACCATTATCATTCAATGCAAAAATATTTGTGTCTTTCTGTTTGCATAATCTGTAAAATATGATTTAATGTTTTTAAGGTCCTGAAGCCTCCTATGCCTCCGTCTAAAGAAGCCAAGCCCTGTGCTTCACCTGTGGAAGAAGCTACAGAGGAGGCCAAAGCTGAAAAGAAAGGTCCACCACCAACCCCTCCCATCAAACCCAGCTCCAGCAGCTCCATAAGCAACCAGGCAGAGGCCTCACAGTCCAGGCCGAACTCCCACCCTCCTACCCCGCCATCCAAAGAGAAGAAACCCTCCCATCCTGCTGTGGAGCCGGACCAAGAGGTTCAAGACACGACCGATGAGAATAAGGAGAAGGAGGAGACAGGAACAGATGAGGCGGACCAGTCGGTTTCTAAAGATCTACCTAGTGATGAAGAACCTGAGAGTCCCAGCGCGGAGGGACAGGCTTCTGGAGAAGAATCAGAGGAGACTATATGTAGTGGCATAAACAAAACATCCGACGATGAGCCCACAGAGCAACTCAGTAAGAGTCCAAGTCCTCATCTAATCCCCAAGAAAAAGCCCGTTCAGCCCGACGCGCAACACACGGACGACAACACGACTATAACGCAGACTAAAGAGGGCCAGGACCCCGCTGCATTACTGCAAACAGCCTCAGATACCTCAGCCAGCTCTCCTCAAGCAGAAGAGGCTCTACCCAAGAGTGAAGACACCTCAGTGGTTGTCCCTGTGAGCGACCCGGTCGCTGACGGCCTCAGCCTGAGTCCACTGCTCTGTCACCTGCCCGGGGAGAAGAAAAAGAAGGCGGAGGAGAAATCTGTGGACAGCGGTCAGCACTCGGACGACGACAGCGAAGGCTCTGGGAGCGAAGACACACCGGCGGCTTCCACGGCTGCGTTGAGAGGAAGCAACGCCGGGCTGGATGTGATGGACGCCAGCGAGGACGTTCAGATCCCAATTAGTTTAAGGCCCAAACAGGCCCCACCCAAGCCTCAGGTCAGACCAAGGGTCTTCCCCTCTCGGCGCTCAGAGCCCACTCCTCCTCTCAAACCCTCAGTCATGGTCAAGTCAGCCTCCATCGGAGATCTGCTGTCTGACTCCTCAGTCTGTATTCAGGCGAGGCAGCACACCAGAGCTGTGGCTGGAGGAGGCGACGCGGCCCCTACCGATGACGTCAGGAAACTTGAGACTGAAGTGGCGCTGGAGATGGAAGACACGAGGGAGCTCCTGAGCAGAGTGTCCCAGTCCGGGGGGGGAGGTGACGGGGAGGGAGCGCCAGAGGACCTGCTGACCAAGGCCATGGAGAAGCTGAAGAAGGCCGACCATGTCCTGAGGGAGGTCAATAAACTGAAACTTACAAAGAGCTCAAGTAACAGGAAGAGCTGGTGAACGTCAGTCACAGCAGATTGACTTAGAAAGGACCATTCGCTAAACCCGTCTCCTCAACAGTTCACATTTCAGAGGGCAAAATCAACAGGTGCCAGCTAGAAATGAGAAGCTTCATTTGTGTTCCTCCGACTGAAATCAAAGACCCACTGGTTCCCTGCAACCCTCTAAATCAGGGGTCAGCAACCTGCAGCTCTTCAGCCCCTCTCCTGTGGCTTTGACAAAAAATGTATAGAAATGAATAATGGTTATATTTTAACATTTTAACTCTCATTAATCATTGTTGTAGACCTAAAGTGATTCTTACATTCACCAACTGCAAACATGTGTAGCCTATACACATATAACTTTTCAGGAAGGCTGACCCGAATGCTTCGAAGCTTCGACCGTTGCCATGGTAATCAACCTCCAAATCAGTATTCGAATGCTTCGTTTTCTCATTTTTTTATTTTTTTATTTTTATATATGTAACATATTAAGTATGTAATAATACTGTATAAATCCCAAAATAGCCCATAAAATAAGGAATAATCCCACAACATTATTCATTATTCATATTGAACATAAATTATTATTAGATATTCTCAGATGGATATCGCTGTTCGTTGTGTGTAGAGGTGTGTGTACAGTACAGTGGTGCAGCAGCGGCACTAAAACAGGGGAGATGGAGACAGACAGACAGACAGACAGAACGTGTCAGCCTGCCGCCATGCTGCTCCGCAAAGCTTCGAATACCTTCGAATATTTCTCACCGAAGCTTCGAAGCCCAAAAACTGGTAATCGGGACAGCCCTACATTTCAGTCAACTAAACTGTGTGTCATAGCCTACGTACGTCTACGGCCCGGCGTCTTATCCTTTTATGTTACCAATCCACACGTGTTGGCTAGTCTTGAGTTTCTCTAGCTACAGTAGGCTTCCAAATCCAAAAAAAGAAAAGTCTCAGAGGAAAATAGAGAACTTAATAGTGCGCGGACAAATTTGTTTACTTTCTGCAACAAGAAATTAGCAAACAACAAGAAAAGTAATTGAAAGACATTTCCAGAACAAACACATCGTCAAATCACTAGAGACGATTTTTCAGTGTTCGGTCTCTCGTTTGCACTTGGGTCCTCACTGCATTAGACTTTATAGGCGATTTTTTTTTTTAAATGTTTTTGACAAAAATGACTCTTTTGATAGTAAAGGTTGCTGACCCCTGCTCTAAAGGATAGCGAATCTACCTAAGAGAAAGGAGAGCCTGACAGGTGTAACAACGCTGGCTTAAGGGGGGGTCAGGGTTTAGCGAACAGTCAATTGATTGAGACCAGAATGACAGAAATATCTCATTTTCGATGGTTATGCGGCACATGCAACTGTTTGCTCAGAATTAACTAAGTGCAATTATTTCTAGTTTAACTTTCTCTGCAGCTGAAAATAATGCTTAACGTTCTACTGTGTATTTTTTGTATTTTTTGTTAATATTGGGTATTTTCAAGAACTATTACTTGAAAGTTAATTAGAGAATTAATAATATAATGACAAAGCAGTACTGTCAATACGTTGAGAACATGCAAAAAAAAGTACTAAAAAGTGTTAATACCAAATTACACAATTGTTTTAATAGTTTACTCTTCTTTGTGGATTCAAGAGGCTTTTTCTCCTATTTTCAGATACCATGTTCTTGCTGGCAGTTTTTTATATTGTAAATACTTTATACTTTTACTACAGCATATGCTGTTTATTGTTGATGAGGAAAGATGTACCAACCTAGCTCAGGAGTTTTCTGAAATTCATCTTTTCAGTTAGTCATAAAGCAAAATGAAGAAGTGCTACTCCACATGGAATGATTCCAGTTTTGTTATTAATGATATGTTTTTCATACTGATATTGTACATAACACAGAACGCAGAGCTTGTAGCAGCCCTTTTGGCTCTTACTAACCCTTCTTACAGTTTAATTTTACATTCATTTGATTTTATGAATATGTGATGTTCCTCGCAATTTGAATCATGAACTCAGAATTTCCCCTATTTTTGTCCAATGCTTTGTTATTAAAATGGTATGACGGTAGTGTTTAAGACTATTTTAAATATGTCACGCCATTTAGAGTATGCAAAAATATTTTCTAACATTAGTTATAATTTTGTACTCTTTTGATAAAATTTGCTATTGCCCAAATAAACAAAGGGAAACTATCTGTTTACGTTTTGTGTCTTTAATGCATTATTGTTCTATAGGTTTCCTTTTAGAAAGAGACAATACACCATAAATTGATGGAGAGAAATTCACCAGAATGCAGGAAATTAAATGTTTGATGCTCAAAATTCCCAGACCCCCCGCTTAATGTGTGTTCCCACCAATGTTGAAATGAAACCTGCGCCCTCTTGCTATGATCCGGGCAGAAAAGGCCACATATCAAACCCATATTTTAATATGAAGACCTTTAAAATGTGGACTACTCCTCCCACCTGTCTGCTATAAAGTTTGGTTTCTGGGAGTGTGGCCATATATGCAGCCTTTTTACATTTCAACGAGCAAAGAAATTGCAATTAATTTACTGTACAGAGTCCTGATTGACCTGTTAGAGGTGATGAAGGTAAATGGGAGAGTAATGAAAGGTAATGAAAATAGCTGCACTGCTATGGAGTTACTTCTGTATCTTTATTATGCAAGCAAGCAGAATAGATTTGACAGCAAAACTATCGACATGCAATCAAAAAAAATATTTTATTGCAAGTAAAATGCATCCAAATGTTTTGTTTGTTGTTGCATGAAGACAATGGACTAGAAGCGCTGCTGGGTCTCTGTGGTAATCACATACAGGTGCTCTTTGGATCCTTCAGGTGTATTGGGCTCATTCAGTCTTGTGAAGGGTTCATTGCATGGGTGGAATATGGTCTCAAAAAAGTACAAAATGCAAGTCTCCCCCCAAAATAATCCACGGCACACTGTAGTGTTTGATCAAAAATTAAAATGCCTTTATTTTACATGGCAATAATTGTTATTGTTGATTATGTTGGAGGGAGACTTGCATTTTGTACTTTTTTGAGACCATATTCCACCCATGCAATGAACCCTTCACAAGACTGAATGTTTTGTTTGATGTTGTTTGTTTGATTGGATGATAAAGACACAAAAATAACTCGACAAACTGCCACAGTTTCTAAAGAAGGATGCTTCGACTTTAAAAATTGACTACAAAAAAAGTATACATTTTATTTTGAAGGCCATGACCGGAAGTCATTCATTTCCGTTATACTCAGTGTATATACTGAGCTTGATATAAATAACTGAGGCATCGCGTCCAGCCTCCTTTCATCTGCTGATAGATATATTCATAATAACACTGGAATAAGAGAAGAGATGAAAGCAACGAGTCAGAGGCGCCTTTAAACAGACAGGATGGAGGACGAGCTGGTGTCGGAGGAGGAGATCTGTGAGTAGGAACCACTGAGCTTCAGCTTCAGCAGGGTGTTGACCAGGGAGGGACAGACAGGCAACTAACGTTACTATAACAACCCGACAGTATGGAAGCTGTACTCCTGTAGTGTGTTACATTGTATCACTATCAGTTTAGAATAACTGTTACTGACTTACTTTGACTTACTGGACAATATGTGACGTTTTAAAGTGGCAGTAGGCAACAATTTTTTGGCATAATTTGGCAAAAATTCCATAGTAACCTTTCAGCATATTGTAATTCAAGTGGTCTGAGAGAAAACTAGACTTCTGCTCCTCCTCATGTCTCTGTTTTCAGGCTTTAGATAAAATCTAGCCCCGTGACGGCAGATTTTGACCAATAACAGGTCATTTCAGAGAGAGAGAGCGTTCCTATTGGCTGTGCTCCGGTCATGTGACCAGAACTTGGCTTCCTTCAACAGATTTTACAATGGCGGCTGCCTCACAAACTTTCTCATTTTACAGCTAAACAGTAACTACAAGATGATTCTGAGAACATCTGAGGAGAGAAATAGTCATTACAGTAACAGAATATTGATTCATATTTGATCAGCGCTGCCTAGTTTGACCGTTTGGTCAGAATTCGCGAGTGATTGACAGCCGACTCTCATAGACGGCAGCTGACAGCGGACCTTGTTTTTCTCCTGTAAGTGAAATCCTTCAGATGCCGTTAGGAGCACCGGAGGACACAGAGGAACTCAGAGGAACATGATTTTATTCAGGTTACCTGTTTCATGTACTACTGTCACGATATAGCGGCCGTTTTCTAAAAATAACTTTTTTAAATCATATTTGCGCCAATATCGCATACTGCAGCTTTAAAGGTCCCATATCGTGCTCATTTTCAGGTTCATACTTGTATTTTATGTTTCTACTAGAAGATGTTTACACGCTGTAATGTTAAAAAAAAAACTTTATTTTCCTCGTACGGTCTGCCTGAATATACCCGTGTTTACCCTCTGTCTGAAACGCTCCGTTTTAGCGCATTTCAACGGAATTGCGTTGCTAGGCAACAGTTTGGGTCCATGTTTACTTCCTGTCAGCTGATGTTATTCACATACACTGCAACAGGAAATAAACTGGGAAACATTTAGAATGTTTATGTATAAAACCGTGTGATGATCTATATATTGTATATTTGTGACATCACAAATGGACAGAAATCTTAACGGCTTGTTTCAAACGCACAATTACTGAATACGGGCTGTGTGTGTTTCTCCGTATATTGAGCGTTTTGATAGTTTAACAGTATTTATATAGCACTTAAACCTGCTTTATAATATAAAATACATGAAAATCTCACTTTTTACAATATGGGACCTTTAAAGATTGGGAAAAAGGTTGTCACAACTAACTTAGTATTTACACATTTCTTGAAGTGAAGTCTCTCCCCGTATGAAAGACAAGCTTATGAGGAATTGCGTGAGTTGCTAGGAAACGTCGTTGATGCCTCACATAACGGTTTTCAACCGTTTTCAACCTCATCTCCATCATGTGCCTGTCACAGGCTGACGGTGTTTATGTAGGCTACACACCGTGGAGGATTGTGGGAGGTCGCCCACTGACCTTTGTTAAAGCAGCAGTAGGCAACACGATTTTGGCATCATTGGGCAAAAACTCCATAATAACCTTTCAGCATATTGTAATTCAAGTGTTCTGAGAGATAACTAGACTTCTGCACCTCCTCATGGCTCTGTTTTCAGGCTTTAAAAGATCTAGCCCGTGACGGGAGACTTTGACCAATCACAGGTCATTTCAGAGAGAGAGAGCATTCTTAGTGAAGGTACGTGTCCACAGGCTGCGTCCTTTCCACGCTTCCCATTCATTGTCTATGTAAGCATCCCTGCAATGCATTCTGGTAGCGTGGCGGCGCGATTCGAGAGACGGACCATCATGTCGCCCGCTCCTCATTTGCATAAAGTTGAAGTCTAGGCTACTTTATGCAAATCAGGGGCGTCCGACGCGACTCGGGGCCTCTGGAAACTTCCGAGAAACCTTTAAACTAAACGTTGTCGATCCAAAATAAAGACAGATTCAGCAGCTGCATGGATTATTTCAGACATCAAATGTTTTCAGAAACACATTTCGGTGAACTATTTTTGTGATATAAAAGAAGAAAGTTTCCAAACGAGCCGCCATGTTGGTTCCGGTTTGAAAGCTGGGAGCAGCAGCCCACAGAGGGAAAGCGTTCGTCCAATCAGGTGCCTTGTGTCTAGTGGCAGCCCATCAAGCGTCCAATGCTGGGAAGCGAGGCGATCCCTCGCGATAAAAAACGCCCCTGTGGACACGTACCATGAGTGTTCCTATTGGCTGTGCTCCAGCTGGTGGGCGGTGCTTGGTATTTCCTCAACTGATCTCAACATGGCTGCACAAACTTCCTCATTTTACAGCTAAACAGTAACTACAAGATGTTTCTGAAAACATCTGAGGAGAGAAATAGTCATTACAGTAACAGAATATTGATTAATATCTGATCAGCGCTGCCTAGTTTGACCGTTTGATCGGAGTTTGTGAGTGATTGACAGCTGCTCAGAGACGGCAGGCTCCAGATGAGCTCTGATTGGTTGTTTTCCTCCGGTCTGTGAAATCTTGCAGATGCTATTAGGAGCACCGGAGGACACAGAGGAACATGATTTTTTTCAGATTACCTGTCTCATGCACTACTGTCAGGATATAGTGACTGTTTTTTAATCATATTTGCTCCGTTTCTACCAAATGCAGCTTTAAATTCTTGTCCAGCATGCAGTGGCTTTCACACCTGTCTGTATTCATCTGCCAAGTGCAATATACCAATGTTCAGTGCTTCTTAACACTAGCCTACTACAGCCAATAGTGTATAGGGTTAATACCTGAGTCTTTGAATACAGTGCAGAGCAGACTAACACTAATATCCCTCCTCGTCTATCATCCCTGACAGTGCTGTGGTCAGAGAAGGAGTTCCACGATGCTACGAAGAGGAACGACCCCGGGAGAATGCAGGAACTGATCAAGAAGGGCGTGGACGTCAAGGCCAAAAATAACGTGAGCCTTCCTGAAGGACAATCATTGAATAGTATTTTCATTTTTGAATAGTCAGTATATTTAAGAGTGTGGGCCTGCACTGTGAGGAGCTCTCAGTCATGTATCTCTACCTGTCTCTGTCCAGATCGACCGTAAAGCGCTGCACTGGGCAGCAGGAGCTGGGAACGAACAGGCTCTACGTCTCCTACTGGACCACGACACCGACGTCGATGAGAAGGACACCGTATGTACACCTTCCAGTGGCCATTCATTCATTCATCCTAACATAAGAATAATAATCCACTAGTATGTTATCTCACTGAGCGCAGGGTATACACAGGTACATGGAGTATACTCACTTATATTTTAGTTGGCATTGCGTAAACCCACTTCTAAATCCCCTCTGATGCACATCACTCAGTAGAGTCCTGTAATAGCCAAATCATAAGAGACAGTCCAGCACATGAATCAGCAGGGAGTATACTGCTCTTTTCTTACTATCAGAGCTTTGCTGTTACTGTATGTAACACTTCTAAATGTTTGTCCACAGTTTGGCATGAATGCTCTGCTCCTGGCCTCCTGGTTTGGTCATCTAAAAGTCCTCCAGATCCTAGTGTCCTGCGGAGCGAAGCTCAGCTGTGAAAACAAAGTAAGAGCTGCTTCATGTCATCATCACTACAGACTCAAACTACGAGATAACTGTCTGACTGATATCTCTCTGTCTACGTGTGTGTGTGTGTGTGTGTGTGTGTGTTAGGATGGTCTGAGCATGCTGCACTGTGCTGCCCAGCGAGGCCACATCAGAGTGTTGGAGTTCATGATGGAGGACCTGGAAGACATCTGTCTCGACAGAGTTGACAAGGTGACTCCTAGCTTGGCACTATTTTATATTTACAGACAGATGTTGTTCAAATGGTGAGAAAATAACTGTCCTTGTGTAGAATATATGAGTCTAAATCCTCCCTTTCTTTCCATGTCTTTACTATAAGTGAGGTGGAGGTGAATGGAACACGACCCTTTCATGTGAACACCATGTTTATAGAGTATACCGTAGTCCCTTTAATCGCCGGTATGGCGACACGTTTTGACAAATAAACGCAGGGTAACTTTTGTCAATATGGACATGTTACACATCATTAGATCGGTTAGACTCTCCACATTTCAATCGAAATAAAAAGTGGCGACTCCTGACCTTTGAAGCGGTCATGAAGTCAGAATATGTGTCCATTCCTTGATTATTCCTTTAGTCCGTAAGGGTTCACCAATGAAAAGAATCAAAACCGTTTTTTCATAAAAATGAATCCAAGTTGTGAATATTGTCATGTGAAGTCCACTAAGAAGTACAGGTGTCCCCACCATTCTTTGTTTAGTTTTCATCCCGTTTCCGCTCCGTTCAGCAGGCCGGCTCGTCGCTGACGGGCAGCTGGGTTTTAACAGGATAAAGAGAGGTGGTGGTGTGATGTGCCATAAAATGAGCGTTGTTGCTAGATCAAATTATTCGTAATTGACATGTTATTCGATAGTTTCATACTGGTATAAATAATCAATTTGATAGTATTTCTCATCTTTGCTGAGCATGAGTTTTGTGCGAAAGGAATTAAAGGCCCGTCCCATATAGACGCCTTTCCCAAATATAAGCGGGTTGAGTTAGGTGATTGAAGCAAATAATAGACCGGGCTGTTTTAGGGTATGTACTGTATAGTAGCTCCTGTGTGTAACCTGCTGATGTCTCTCTGACCAGTCAGGGAAGACGGCGCTTCATCTGGCTGCTGAACATGGACAATTTGAAGTGGTGGAGTTTCTGATTGGAATGGGCTGCATACATGGTTTAAAGGACAAGGTAGTGACACACACACACATATCAAATCAGTAATTGTACTCAAGCAGTAACAAGCAGACACAATAGGATGTTGTGTATGATGAAAGAAGAAAATAGGAACTAATTTTAGTGAAGAGCTGAAATGTTATACTTCAGTATTTGCTTTGTTATGCTGCAACAACCACACCTCGGCTAAGCTCATACGAGTTGAAATGCAAGTTTTAAAGCCGTCTTTAAACCAACAAACAGCATGAAGGCGGATGTGTTCTGACTTTAAATCCTGTGTACACTGAGCAGGGATATAAACAGTCCTGTTACTGTTACTTCCAACAGCTGCCTCAAAGTAAATACACTGCAACTGCCTCTAGTCATGGTCCAGCTGAGCTGAGGCTAAAAGCCACGGTTGGTGGTTACCATAAACATTCCATCAGAGTTAGTTTGATTTTCTTGTACTTTTTTCTGTAATATTTATATTGAACTTTTTTTAGACGTAACAGACGTACGTGCAGCTCCAAAGTGTTCAATAAATTCTGGTGATCCATTCTTAATCTGATCTAAAATGTTTTCTCTGCTGTGTTTATGACTTCAGAACAGGTGAAAAAAAATCTTTCTAAGTTCCTTAAAAAATCATTTCAAGTTACTTTTGTGAAAAAAGGTTAATTTGTCAGGATTAATTTTTTGTTTATTGTTGTAATACTCATTTCGGACACAAGAGGCTGAAGTGCATCACTACCCCATGTTCTACATAGGACTAAAATATAAAATAGATATTAGAGAGGGAATTATGACCTGTTTAACTTCCTAACAGCTTACCAAGATTTGTATTAATCAAAGCAAATATCTAAATAATAGTAATAATTTGAATTGTGTGTTTTTATGCAAATAACCACTATAGACGACAATAATGTAATAAAGTAGAGTAGGGTTACCCGGAAGCTACGGTCTAATTCGAACACTGTAATTTACCATGCATACTGTATAATGTTTTTTATTTAAAATATATCGAACATTGAATGACATCAGATTTAAAATGTTATTCCTTCATTTAGCGCAGAGATTTCAAAAGTGGCTACAGCGGCAGGCAGTGAAAAAAGGTCATTTCAGACCCTGCTAACAGCCCCTCTTGACATGCTTTGGTGGATATAGTGTGTGTAGAGGAAGCTGAGTTTCTGGTTGTAATGTGTTGTTATGTCTGGACTACAGGAAGAGAACACAGCCATCCATCTAGCAGCGAGGTGTGGCCACACAGAGGTCCTGCTGAAGATGGTGGAGACTGGAGTGGACGTCGATGAGAGAAATATAGTGAGTGGATGGCACTGGGCTTCAGACTTTAAGGCCCCACTGGGCTGCAGACTTTAAGGCCCCACTGGGCTGCAGACTTTAAGGCCCAATTTATGTTACTTAATTAGAGGGACTGTGGTGCATAATAGCAGCCTGTCTGCATTTTCTCCACGTTACCTTTTAGTTTTACAGAAGCATTTTTGTCAGTTGTGCTGGTCACAGTAGTACTTAGTGTAGTGTTTACTGTAAAATTAATGTTTTCTTGCAGCATCAAATACACACATTTTGTCTGTGTGGAGAAATAAAATGCAGTTCAAGATCTATCTTTTGAGAAAATAATAAAACCAAAAGACCTGCAAAAGGTTTCACCTCGAGAGGCATGCAAGAATAATACAGTTGGTGGTTTACAGAGTTTAAACCCTCTGCATGGTGTCGATATGTGTTTAGGTATTCGGTACATAAAGGTGATAATAGCTTACTTCACTATAATTGGCTGAGACTCTTTTAAGCATATAAAAGATTTCCTCAGATCTCTCCTGGAGACTGCAGAGACTACTTTAGTGAAGTTATTAACCCTTATTAACCTGTGAATCCCTTTAAAAAGTTGCTCTCATGTCCTTACAGGACAAAAATGTCTGCATCAAAGACTTGCCAAATTATATATTAATATTATTTTCCACTTTCACTGAGTTAAATAATTACAGTCCTAATCCAATTTTTTGTCGTAGCTTGCTGACAAGTGTATCAATGTGAAATTTAAATATAAGTTTTGGTTCCAGCCAGATGTCGAGGTATTTATACTCTGAAACCCTGTCAATACTACATCTATTCAGAGTGGTAATGTGCAAACTGTTGTCCACAATGTCTCTGGCTCTACAGAATAACATATATTTCATTCACACCAGTTGTTTTTAAATTTATATTTGAATAACTTCAACGGCTAAAGCCTGATAGTTATCTGTACTAAAAAATATATATATATATTCTAAGTATATAAAATATAAAAACCCCATCACAAACAAAGCCGCAGCATGGTATCATCAGTGTACCTGTTGTGTTTGTAGGATGGTCTCACAGCGTTGCACCTGGCAGCTGATGGAGGTCACTATGAATGTGTCAAACTGCTGCTGGAGTCCAGCTGTAACGCCAACGCACAAACTAACGTAAGCTTTGTTCATTCCATGTCATATATCATCTGAAACATGATGTTACAAATATATTTTTTAATCTTTTGACAGTCTGAAAGACCCTGAGTTTAAACTTTTCTTCTGTCTGCAGAAGAACATGAATGCTCTCCATTACGCGGCTCAGCATGGCTTTGACAGAGAAGCCTGTCTGCTGCTGGAGGCAGGAATCAACAGAGATGCTGTAGACAATGTAAGTGAGACACTGTAAGGACTTATTTCTTGGTTTGTGTGATGTAGTAGAAAAAATTGCCACCCTGGCCTCTTTGGGTTGAAAAATACAAGTTTGTTGCGCTTCTGGCCACCCCAAATCATCGCAGGTGATTCTTTGTTCAGGTGGGCGCTCTTTTTATTCACAAATCAGCTGAAATGTTCTTATTGTCTTCTCTCTTTGTTTGAAACAGCAACACAACACAGCGCTCCACCTAGCTGTGTTCAACAACCACACAGAGGTTCTACGGCTGCTGATAGATGCTGACTGTGACCTGGACATCACTGACGGTGTGAGTACGCACCTCTACAGCTCTACTGGTACACATTAAAGAGCATAAAAGACCTCCGTGTGCCCACATTCATTGTGATACATCTAAGAATGCATTTACATGACGTTGTGTTATGTGGCTGACAGAGACAACAGAGTGCGTTGCACTTAGCAGCAGAGCACGGCTGGCAGGACACGGCTGAGATGATGCTGATCTCTGGTGTTAACCTCAATCTGACTGACAAGGTAGCACACAGCACACAATACAGCTTTTATCCTTCTAGTTTTTCTACTTTTTATTATAAGTAATAGATGGGTTTTTTTCTTGGTATTTTCTTTATGTGTAGTAGTGGAAGAAGTATTCAGATCATTTACTCAAGTAAAAGTAGTGATGTCATCTAGCAGAGTAATGTACTTCCTATGCTCTGTGTTTAACTGACTGTGTGATATACACAGCAGGGGAAAACGTGTCTGGAGGTGGCGGCCAGAGGAAACCACGTCATCCTGGTCGACATGATCATCAAAGCTGACCGGTTTTATAAGTGGGAGAAGGTGAGTTTATCCTCATTGCATCTGGACCGGCAGTGGCTCAGCAGGAATACCTTTATTAAATAGAATGACAGACTTTCTCTTCTGGGAAGTGATGCTTTTTGGTTTATTTAATAATCTTTTATGGGACACTGCTCTAAGGCGTTGTCTTTAGTGTGTGATTGACAGGTCAGTAATCAGCCAATAGTGACGTGCTGATCCTGAAACTGAGCTTCTAAATCAGATTTAGTGCAGCAGCTCCTTTCCTGTAATTTTGTAGAGTGATATTCGTCTGTTACCTTCACTACGGTTTGCCAAGGTTCCTGCTTTGCCCTAGCAACCACAGCCATGTGGGGTTGTAGATGTGCCTTGGGGTTGTTGACACTGTTTACCTTGGTTTTATCTGCATCTAGTAGCACTACCCTAACCCAAGATAATTCAGAGTGAGCTTTGCTGGTTTTAATAGTTATTTAATGTTAACTTCAGATGCTTTGCACAGTACACCACATGTATATATACATGTACCCTTTGTATGAAAACCTTCAGGATCAGATGAGCCGTGAGCAGGACTCCTGGGTGGCGAGGCCTCTGAGCTTCAAGCAGGACCACCAGCCAGAGACGCAGCACCTCCGGTCTGTCCTGTGGAGCCTGGCCACCAAGCACCTGTGCCGCGGGGAGTGGAAGATCCTGGCACAACACTGGGACTTCAGCGACGCACATATACGAGCTTTAGAACAACAGTGGACAGGTGAGCTATGCTGATACAGGAACATGGTTTAAAACACAAATTAGACAAATGGCCATTTTCAAAGGGGTCCCTTGACCTCTGACCTCAAGATATGTGAATGAAAATGGGTTCTATGGGTACCCACCAGTCTCCCCTTTACAGACATGCCCACTTTATGATAATCACATGCAGTTTGGGGCAAGTCATAGTCAAGTCAGCACACTGACACACTGACAGCTGTTGTTGCCTGTTGGGCTGCAGTTTGCCATGTTATGATTTGAGCATATTTTTTATGATAAATGCAGCACCTGTGAGGGTTTCTGGATAATATTTGTCATTGATTTGTGTTGTTAATTGATTTCTAATAATAAATATATACATACATTTGCATAAAGCAGCACATTTCTCCACTCCCATGTTGATAAGAGTATTAAATACTTGACAAATCCCAGATTTGCGATTAATTGCGAATGAATATTTTAATCGATTGACAGCCCTACTTTTCACTCTTCATCTTAACTAGGACTTTACAGAGATATTGATACGTGTTATAATTCTGAATTGAACCTGCAGGTATGAAAAGCTTCAAAGAGCATGGTCACCGAATGCTGTTAATCTGGCTTCATGGAGTGGTGATGGCGAGCGAGAACCCCATCAAAGGCCTCTACGAGGGGCTGGTGGAAATCTCGCGGACAGACTTGGCAGGTGAGCCCATCAAACTGCATCACGGTTTGTATTCATGTTTAACTGTCACTGCTATACGGAGGCATCAGAACGACGATGGCGGAGCATTGTATTAAAGCTACTGTGTTCCTGAACTCGTGGTGTATTGGTAACACATCTGTAACTCCATCCAAAGACCAGTAAAGTGGCATTTATTTAGGTCTTTCTGTGCTGGTCCATTTCCTGTATGGCAGTCTGTGAGGTGGTGGGTGGGATATGTAGGTTTGTGATGTCTCCTTGTTGTTTTTAATCATCCAGAGTGCATCCGGCAGAAGGCGAATGCAGAGTCCAGCTCTCCCAAAATGTGCTCTGCAATGTGATCAAAACTGAGAGTGAACGCGAAGGTAGTCTCACATAGCCAGACCTATCTCCACAGCGCTGTGTCAGCACTAAAGAAAGGTAGTATCATTCTGCTATAGGGGGAAAAAACACTCTGGCTTGTTTGTATTTCTTTAAACCAATCACAATCGTCTTGGGGGGCGCTAAGCACATTATGCAGCCACAGTGCCCTTGTAAGATAGCACAGATAACGGAAGGGGAGGAGAACGCCGCGTGAAAGGCAACACAACAAATCCACTTCACATTAGAACTCTATTTAACTGTAAATGCCCATGAAAAAGCTTTATATCATCCATGGCATGATCTGTTTACATACTCACACATTGAATATACCGTGATTGTTCTGAGTTTAGTTCACAGAGATTTTATTTTAGGGTTAGGCACAATGATGGTTGTAAACCCGTAAAATACCTGGTGAAAATGTAAAATAATATTTTATTATATTTTTGTTTGTTTAATGCATGCAGCGAACACCTGCTGGCATCACTCATACTGTACTGTTTCTCTATGCTCTGTACACCAAGGGTTTCTCAGCACATTATCATTCAACCTAATATGATGTCATGCTTTCTCCTGCAAAATTCCTCTTTCTTAAAGCTGCATTGAGTAATGCAGAGGAAGCCTGACCAGGGTGACTGTTGTCAGGCTATTAAATAGGCGTTATCAGTCGCTATAAGCCCCATAGATGTGGGTCAATAGGGGCCTACTACACCCACTAGTAGGTTTTATCATCTATTCACATGGTAGATCACTGAAAGAAGGTATAAAAGAACCGACAGCGACCTCTAGCGACTGCAGTAATTACTTTCATCAAGGAGACCGGAGTTCGCATCCCGTGTGAAACCAACAATGTGTAGTTGTGTTTTTGTTCGTAGTTATTTGTTTGTGTTCAAAATGTGACGTTTCATTCAGTTTTACAACATGTTAGAACGTGTTACTTTTAAGTTTCACTTTCAATTTTACAATGCAGTAGGCGTAGTAGGCCCCTAATGACCCACATTTATGGTGCTTATAGTGACTAATAACGCCTATTTAATGGCCTGATAACAGTGGAACTGGGTGCTAGGAAGGTGATCGGATTAAGCTCTTTATTACACAGTGCAACCCCACGTACATGTGTAACAAAAATGTAAAGAAAAACAAACAAACCTGGCTTAACGGAGGAAAACTGGGCTCAGATGTAGTTAAGGCATGATCACATGCACACAGCTATACAGACATCTAGTGATGTTCTGCTATATTTTACACAATTTATTCATATGATTATTCATTTCATAATGCCTTTTTTATTTATTTGATATTGAACACATACTAAACATACTCACTTTGGAAGATCTGTGGACGCTGTTGACAACTTAAAAAAGCAGCTTAATGTTTCCCCTGTTCTGTTGTGTCTCTGTCTGTTTTATTCATCTTTTATTGTGAAGTGCTTTGTGATGTTTGCTCTAAGGCGGCGGTGCTATATAAATAAATATTTCCAGGGAGAGAGACGACACCAGCTACACACTGCGGCAGCTTTCACATCAAATACACTGTACAGCTATGATTCAATCATATAACCACAGAAGCACATGGAAATATTCAGATAAATGTACCAGCATCTTTATTATTAATCTTGTTGTTGTTCTAAACATTGATGTCAGGTTTTAAACCACAGCCAGAGTCTTCTCTGTCTCCGTGGGGGACGGAACTTCAGGCTCTGCACTTACTGTCTTTGTGGCCTTATAGAAAATAATGTTTCATTCAGTTTTGGCCATAATTGTTTGTAGAGAAAGAGCATAACGACAACTTCATTCCATTAGGACGAGCAACATGATCGGCCTCGGTTTAGTCCTCAGTTTAACCCAGTTATCTACAGTTGGGAGGGAAAAGACGGCTCGGTGTTGACATGCTGCTCTCAACATCCATTAGATTGGGCAGTGCTAAGTTTTGGTAAAACTTTAACCTACTGTCCTAACTACAGGTGTGCATGCATGCTATAGAGTTTAATAGAGCAAAAAATAATTAAAATGGACATTTTGAGTGTGTTTGCCTTTGTTTTCACGTCCCAATCAAGTGTTTTAGATCAGTAGTTCGCCACCTGAAGCCCATTAAAGGAACAGTGTATAGCATTTAGGGGGATCTGTTGGCAAGTAAGGTAAGCCAAACACTGGCTCTAGAGAGAGGGACATTCACGTTTAGTTCTTCTACACTCTTGGCACACAGGAGAAGTTTCAGTTGGTTGCAATCTGCAACCTCACCGCTAGATACCGCCAAATCCTACACACTGCACCTTTAAGGGTTCACGTGATAAATTTGAGGTTTTGCCTGATGATTAACAGAAAAATACTTTTATGCTACACAAAATTATATATTTTTTTTTCCGATGTTCATCTAATGTTTCTTTATTTTCTTGTGAATTACTGGATAATTTTACTTCTTCTGGCAGCTAAA
Source organism: Sebastolobus alascanus (assembly GCA_916701645.2). Lineage (NCBI taxonomy): Eukaryota > Metazoa > Chordata > Actinopteri > Perciformes > Sebastidae > Sebastolobus > Sebastolobus alascanus. The sequence continues at coordinate 4,792,013 of CAKAOJ020000027.1, read as the reverse complement.
AAATACTCGAATGAAACAGAGGAAAAAAAGCTCTTTGGTTGATCTGGTCATAACTAGTAAACATATGCAACGTCTGGTGGTGGGTCACAAGTAGACGCAAGTTTTATTTTGAGGGGTCACCAGCCAAAAGGTTGGAAAGCACTGTTCTAGATAACTGGGTTAACTGGGAAGCCTTTCACTGGCATACAAAATGACACAAGAAATGGGAATGATGGCCAGAACTATGAAAGTAAAATATCCAGTCTATAAAAAATAGAACTTATATGTGTATATTTACAGGGACACTATGTATTTTAATGTACGGTGTAAATAAGGTTAATGGTGTATAAAAGTCATTTTAGCATGAAGTGAATACATATCTCTTCTCAAGTACCTTCACAAAGTAATGACATCATTTTTGTATTGATTTGTATGATAAATCTAATGTTTTTATAGCACTGTATTGTGGTATGCCGATGTACTGCTGCTTTTTGAATGATGATTTGAAGTGGTTTAATCAAGAACAGGGTGTTGTGTGTTACGTTAAGAGTTTGGTTGTCAAGCAGCTAAATCATATGTATAGGTGGAGTATAAATATTAGTTGTGTTTGCATGAGTTAAAGATATTTTGTGTGTAGACAGTCACCTTTTAAAAAGCCTGGCTGGTCCTTGAACCCCTCATGAGTGATTATTGTATAAAGATCAATGCAATAACTAGATTTTTCTGTACCAATGCAACTTTCTTTTGTATTATTGATGTATAAACTTCCAATGCAACTATGTACATGACATGTTCATTAGATCAATAAAAACTCCACTTTGAAAACAAAAGTCCACGTTGTAATTTTCCCCTACAGAGCTGGACCATCGCTCACTAACGGCAAACAGAAATAGTCTGATGGAAGATTAAAAAACAAAGATCTACTGATGGTATTGCAGCCTGTCATGATACACAAATCAAACATACACCATCATTCAATGTTTTTATTTCATTTAACCTTTATTTAACCAGTAAGTAAAAACTCAATGAGATCAAAAATCTCTTTTCCAAGAGTGTCCTGGCCAAGATAGGCAGCAGCACAGTTGCACAAAAAGTAGGTTACAAAAAATAATTACATTGATTTGACAGTTTGCTTCAGCAAAACAGAAATCAAGAGCATTATTAAGCAGAAACTGAAGGAAAGGTGGCAGAAACAATGAGAGGAAGAGGGGAAAGGACGGTGGTTTTACAGAGGAAAGTTCAAAGGAAAGTGGGAGAAATGAGGTGTGTAGGAAGGAACAGGAGAGATGAGACAATAATATCAAGACTTAGATTTGGACACACTGGACTAAACAGCACCCTATATAAAATAGGTAAACATGATACAGGTAGATCTAGTTACTGTGCGAAAGAGGAAACTGTGGAGCATGTATTGCATTGTGAGCGATATGAGGAAGAAAGAAAGCATTTAATTGAAGGCCTTACAGAGATTTTTTTTTTTTTAATACTTTATTTCAAAAGTTCAATACAATATATTTGCATGTTCAGATTTTTCATTACAATTCTGCAAAGATATTTTACAGTATAAAAATAATATAAAACTAAATTATACAACAAATAAAATGTAAGGAAATGATGAATAAAAACAAAAAAAACAAACAAACAAACAAAAAAACATTTGGGGTCTGTAAAACAATTGGAGCCTTACAGAGATTAAAATATAATATATATATATAATAGATATTCTACAAAATAACTCACTAAATGAGTGTTATAGAATATTATTTAAGTATCTTAAACAAATTAATATGATTGAAAACACATCAGTTTATTTATCTATTTATTTTTGTAGTATCTTAAACAAATCAATATGATTGAAAACATATCAGTCTAGTTATTTATTTATTGTTGTAATATCTTAAACAAATTAATATGATTGAAAACACATCAGTTCATTTATTTATTTATTTTTGTAGTATCTTAAACAAATTAATATGATTGAAAACATATAAGTTTATTTATTTATTTATTTTTGTAGTATCTTAAACAAATTAATATGATTGAAAACACATTAGTTTATTTATTTATTTATTTGTGTAGTATCTTAAACAAATTAATATGATTGAAAACACATTAGTTTATTTATTTATTTATTTTTGTAGTATCTTAAACAAATTAATACGATTGAAAACATTTTATATTATTTATTTATTTTTGTAGTTACTGTTTTTGAATATTGTAAATACTAACCAGTCTGATTCACACTCCAGACCAGCTGGTGGCGGTAATGCATCAAATCGTTGTTTGCCAACCGCCAATAAACCTCCAAAAAAAAAGAAGAAGAAGACGAAGAAGAAGGGTTTTGTCGCGTTCCATTCTGGTTCTTGTTGTCCGTTTCCGATCTTCCTCTGTTGTTGTCCTAGCTGCAGTGCTTTAACTGCTCCGCCACAATGATGAGCACAGTTCTACAGACAGCTGAAGCTGGAAGCGGAGGTTTGTAATTTATCTCAAACATTTTAGACTGATGCCGAACCATGGATGTATTAACAGAACTACGTTTGTGTCCCGTTGTGCTTAACGACGGTTGCTAACCAGCTAACTTTGAGACTACTAAGCTAGCCAGTCAGCTAGCTGTAGCATGCTAACCTGCTGGAGTTCTGTCGCCAAGTTCCTGACCTTATTCGCACACTATTGTTGTCACATAACTAAATACTTAAATTCACGGGATTGTATAAAGTCTTGTTTATCCGTTTTCAGGAAACAAGAGGGTTCCGTGTCCGTTACACGGCTGTAAGCGGGTTTACTCAGACCCGACCGCTCTGGAGAGCCACATCAAGGACCATGAGATGTCTGCTGAGTCTCTCCCAGGTGAGTCTGTCTCTCCCAGGTGAGTCTGTCTCTCCCCAGGTGAGTCTGTCTCTCCCAGGTGAGTCTGTCTCTCCCAGGTGAGTCAGGTGAGTCTGTCTCTCCCAGGTGAGTCTGTCTCTCCCAGGTGAGTCTCTCCCAGCTGAGTCTCTCTCCCAGGTGAGCTCCCTCCCTGCTCTGGAAGTCTGTGTGTGGGAGATAGCAGGTCAACAGTAGATGTCACATAGAAGTGGTGTACATCATCTGAAAGCTGAGAACCTGAGGATTAATTTGAGATGCTGCTCAGCACTGTGTGTCAAGTTGTTCTAGTCATAAATCAGAAATAAACATGAATGAATGAATTATTTAAAATTAATTGTAAAAGTATGTAAGGGGTTAGAACATTATGAACGAAGTATATGATTTCCATCCCCATGCTCTATTATGTCTCATAAGTTGTTGCAGTAATTTGTAACCATTTGTTACACAGATTTGGTGCTAAATTTGACAATTTTTTTCCACTCAAGAATTTATAAAAAAAAATGATCAATAATCCCTCCAAAATACCACATTAAGACACCAAGACCTTGAGGAACACCATAGAAAAAAGCCATGCTGTGATTTCTTTTGACGTTTAGAGATTTCTGCAAGAATTGCATTTTTCGGTGATTGGATGGCGAGCACTTCTGTTGTGTAAACTGCTCAGAAACCCCCTTATTGTCAATCTAGCTAGGAAAGCCATCCATCCTCTGAATGCTCTAGGTCTCTAGTTTGATCCGTCCATCCTCTGAATGCTCTAGGTCTCTAGTTTGATCCATCCATCCTCTGAATGCTCTAGGTCTCTAGTTTGATCCATCCATCCTCTGAATGCTCTAGGTCTCTAGTTTGTGGCTTTAAAGTTTCATGAGGCTGTGATTATCCTAGAGGTCACCACAGGTCATTTTATACAGTGAGGTAACGTTTCAAAAAATGGTCTCACTACAATGAAATGGCTACTATGGGGATTAACATCATCACACATGAATACAGTTGGGCTCATTGGATCCACAAGAGTCTCAGCTTTACAGTGATACCCAATTTATGCAATTCAAGACTGGTTAGGGACCCCAGTATGCAGAAATATTCAAATACACCATTTTAGAATAGGTGAAAATAACACATTTATACTGCATGCAAAAAAACAGCATGTTTTTTGCCCCAAACTGCATGTGGTTATCATAAAGTGTGCATATCTGTAAAGGGGAGACTCGTGGGTACCCATAGAGCTCTTTGAGATATCTATAACTGTTATTTAGGATAGTCAGAACTGAATTACAGATATCTCTAACTGTCGTTTTGACCAGTCAGAATGACATTATAGATATCTTGAATAAGAATTCTGACTAGTCAAAACACAATTGTGGATATCTGTAAAGTTAAGTCCGGATAGTCAAGCTTAGCTATTAAATGGTAAAACGGCTTGCCATAGGAGATGAGAGGGGGAGGGGTTATGAGAGAAGCTGTGCTGTCACCTACACCACACCAGGTAAACACTGTCTGTCCTCTCCTCAGGAAAGGTCTTGCTCTGCTCCACTGTCGGCTGCAGTGGTTCCTTCCCCAACATGCAGAAACTGATGGAACATATGAGGCATCACCACAAACCCAACATATTCTTCCTGTGAGTTGGTCTTTATGTCACTCAGTGCTTGAAGTGGAAAAAAATAAGTGCCAGTGCTCCTATTCATTTATTTAATTATTATACTTGCACTATGCATCTTCTATAGTAGGCCTACTATACTCCAATAATATTCCAATTGGAACATTAGAGGGTTAAGGTGGTGTGTTTGTATATTTACTCATAGTGTTAATAGTTAAAGTGCTTTCCTGTGTTATTTGTAGCCTATAGTATCGCTCTATAATATAATATATTATAGGATGCCTATAGCCTTGAATCAACAGCAGCCAGACAGACAGGCAGGTACACATGCAGAGCTGAGGTGTGTTGAGCTATTCATTCAGGTTTTAGGAGCAGTGTCCCAGTCAGGCTGCTCCTACATATTATACAGTGACACATTCTGAATGTATACAGTGAATTAAAGATACTAGGAGATATTGGGTTTGGGGGTCCTCTCCCAAGAAAATATGACGGTTTTTGACTTAAAACTATGCAATTTCACATCATTTTGGACCATTTTTATTACTAGATAGATAACTCCCAACAAAATTAAAAACAAACCTTACTATAGTTGAATAATTATTTTATTATTTACACATATCAAAGCCTTCATCTGAGCATTTAATTCTTCTGTAAATGTTTGCCCTGTAAAGTCATATTCTATTAATCAAAAGAGCAGATTCATAAAACGTTTTCACATTTGTTTCATAAATAAAAAAAGGTTATGATGAACAGTTTACTAATTATTTTACAAAATGGAGGTAAAGGATGTATTGTATCTATAAATTACTAATAATTAAAGAGTAAAATGTAGAAGTGCGTACCGGTGAGTACCGGCCCACTTCTAGCACTGATTTTACTGTCCTGACACTCTCAGCTGACATGCAGTGTATTCAGTCGTAAAATGTTTCATACAGTGTATTCAGTAGTAAAATGTTTGAGTATGTAATGTTGCTTCTTCTTCTGAAGGTGTGAGAGCTGTCGCACAAAGCTGCGATCCTACCGTGGCCTCCTGACTCACCTGCACACCTGTTCCAAAGTGCCACGGGGCAAACCAAAGTCGACTGAGCAACCAGCTGCTGTGACCAACCCAAACATGACCCCCATGGCCGTGGACCAGAAGCCCCCATGGCTGGACTCAATGTCTACACCCGAGCAACTACCCCTTCAAATCCCAAACCCAGAGGATTCCCTCCTTGCTGCTGTTCTTAAGCCAGACCCCGATGCCCCCCCTGTCCTCGGCCCCCCCTTCTCGTCTAACCCGGTGACCTCCCCTCCCCAGCTTGCCCCCCCGCAGCTCACAGAGGCAGCTCCCCTGCCTCAGCTCAAGAGCGAACCCTCCGCTGTGCATGTATCTTTAAACCTGGGTGGCCCAACAGCAGCTCCTGACACCCCTGATGTCCAGGGTCAGCACCTGACACAGACCAGGCCCTCTGACCTCCTCCACCCTGCTCCAGGATCAGCTCCGCGCTCTCCTCCTGGGACCTCAGCTGTCTGGAAGAAGAATCAAGGTGAGCCTTTCCTCTGTAACCTGCCAGATGTGGCTCCATGTTTCCTTCCACAGTGTCCTTAGAGTACGTTCATGATAATATCATTTAAGAGACTAAATTGGTCATCTAAGCTACATGAAGCTGCAGACACTCACTAGTGCTCACATTTGACTTCCTCAAACTGTGTCGGCTAGGGCTGTGTATTGGCAAGAATCTGGCTATACAATACGTATCTTGATACAGGGGTTACAATTCAATATATTGTGATATATTGCGACTTTTTAAAAATCTTATTTTAGGAACATTTTCACAGTATAAAGAACACATCACCATATACATAAAATCTGAGTAAAATAAAAAAATGTATGCAGTCTGAACAGTGGGATCTGTATTTATCACAGTTCCTGTAACATCCAACATCATAGCACTATTTTGAGACGGCACATCTCTTTGCAAATGAAATAAATTACTGACTGAGTTAATCGTTGCACATAAACTATTTAAACTCGATACAATGGTTTTGAGAATCGATACCGTATCACAAAACATAATATCGCAATATTCAATATTTTCTTACACCCGTAGTGTCGGCATGTGTCAGGGCCTTTAGTTTACAGTTAATTCAAGCTCATGTTTGGGTGCTGTTTCTGCGTAGTCGATTATTATTATAATTAATCAATTTCAGGTCTGAGGACTGAAACATTGTTGAACAACTGTACTCACTTTATTTACAAAGAACTTCGTAGTAATTATAACAAATTGATTGTTTGCAAACTTGTTCGATTCCGAATGCAAATCAAAATCTTCGTATCAATAATGTGAGGCGTTGAGAAAGAATCGACTGAATGAAGCTCTTTCTGAATCCCCAGTGATGTTTGAAGCTTCTGAAGTCATCAGTCACATTTCGTTTGACTCGAGCTCTGACACTATGTATTGATGGGAGTGAAACCAGGTTCGAAGCTTCAGTATCATCCGCCCATCTATAGGTCACAGAGAAACAACATTTTGAATTTGAAATTGGTCCTTTGCTCAGACATTTTGTCTGTTCATCCATCAGGTATGGCCTGCAACAGACGCGTCCTTTGGGAGCACACCAGAGGGCGCTACACATGTGTGCAGTGCGGCCACACCACAACCAACCGTAAGGAAATCACTCAACACATCAACGCTAAACACGGCGGTAACAAACCTGCAGAAGACACAGGGAGCTCTGGTGGTGCCACTAACACATAGTGTTAGCAGGAAGCCGCATTCACTGAACTGTGCATTGTGGAGGCATATGTTGTGTTTTTGTTGTCCTCTTCTGTTGATAGAAGTTTCTGTCAAGGGTTTATGTTTAATACATGTTTATTCTGAGTGAAGAGCCTGCAGCAGTGAGTGGTAGTGATCTTAATCATTTTACATTACTCTATGCAGTTCCACAAGGACTTTACAAAAGAGTTTTTGCTTCCTGGCACACATACAAAGACTTTTCAATAAATATGACACTCACTGCAACATGTGTGTCCGCCACACATATTTGAAGACTTGACATAGTTCATTACTATTACCACTATCTCCATTGATGATGGCTTTTTATGTTCAGGTTCAACCTACTCAGAGTTGATTGACTCTGAACCAAAACTTCTGAGTTTCCCACCTCAGGATTAGTCAACTCAAAGTTCAGGCTTAGACTGGGGCTGCGGTTGAAAAGTCTTTTTTTCTTAGGAAGGTTCCTAACGGAGTGAAATGACCCAGAAATATCTCAGTAGCAGCCATGATAAGAGCTGTTTGAATTCTCTAAATGTTAAGGAAAGGTGCTTCAATGCTTCCTTTATTATCTCCTTTAGCGTAGGATACACTGGACCATCCTTTACCAAAGGAAAGGAGATGATGCCGTCCCACAATTCCTTGCGGCCGCAACTTTTAAAGCGACGCACCATTCTACCGTTCATGAAAACAAACGATATGCTTATCTTGCATAATATTTCCATAGTCATATACTAATTGGGATTCATGTTGATAAATATGAGTAGACAGTGACAACCATTTCGTTTCACTTTATTTCTATTTATTTCAAACATAAGTAAAAAACAAAACAATAACAAATAAAATGAACAGTAAACATTTAGCAAACAAATAATCAACATAAATAAATATTACGTCCGAAAAGGAGTAGGAAGAAATATACATTTAATGGTTCTACTCCTTCACCATAACTCAAACAATAACTCATTATTTATCATATAAACTTTGTGGTAGCCTATAGGCTATTCCTTTTTTATTTCAATTCCAACCTTGGTAATGAAGTGATATTTTTCACCGGTTGTCCACGTTAGGTAAAATAATCCTTTATTATATGTTGATTTAAAGTGTTCCAGCAGCAGAAGGACCTGCAGTATCTCTCTTTCTAAGAGCTATTAAATAACGCACGGGGGAGAAGTAGAGACTTTTGTAGTCCATCTTCGGAACATTGTAGTTTCACCACGGCAGACTCACGTCACTAACATCCGCCGTCGCATCATAATTACGAAGCCTATAGTGGAAGTGCAGTCGGATTCTCTGAAAACCACGGTTGTCTTTTCCTAAGTCCTTCTGAATTCTCCTTCACACCTTTCCTTCACCTCATGACCTTTTCCATCGAGGTCAAGGAAACGTGGTTAGGAAAAGTGGTTAGGAAAAGACGTTGGGACGTAATTTTTTTTTACTTTTCGACCGCAGCCTCAGAGTTTGTTAAACCTGCTTTCTGAAACGGGGCCCAGATGTTGTTTAAAGGACCGGTGTGTAGGATTTAGGGGAATCTGGATGAAATGAAATTGTTTTCAATCACCTGAAACTAAGAATCTCTGTGTTTCCGTTAGCTTAGGACGAGCCCTTCATAACTACATAGGGAGCAGGTCCTCTGTACGGAGTCGGCCATGTTTCTACAGTAGCCCAGAAGAGACAAACCAAACACTGGCTCTAGTGAGGGCATTTCACATTTTATGTTGAAGTTGCAGCTTGAATTTGCTCTTATACACCCTTGGAAAGAGAGAGGTGAGGGGAGGTATTCAGTTCGTTGAAATCTGAAACCTCACCACCAGATGCCACTAAATCCTACACACTGGTCCTTTTAACTTTTGCTTCTCCCTGCACGTGCTTCACTTGTGTAAACTGTTCTTTGTACCATGCCAGTTGAAGGATCAGTCTGCTGTTATTTTGTGTCACAAATCGATGAAAAGACCAACAATGTGGTCTCTCAATACCCTGTCTGAGGCTCCAAGCCCATTGGTTCCCACTTTAAATAAAAACAAATATATTGGTTCATTTTTATAAAAGGTTCAGTAATTTCCTAAAACAGCTGGTCACTGTAGTTTGTAATCAAACAGGAGGAAATAGTGCATTTGCTGGGGACTACTTTCAGCGGTGGATTAATCCACATTTGATGCTCTAGTGAGTGATTTGTGGCAGCTGTACGGTGTATTTGGGATTGAGTCAAAACAAACAAGTGTGTATGTTCATGATAATGAAGGGACATGTCACCAAGCGTAACAGTGAGGCTCATCGATGTGTTTAATAGTTTTTGGACGACAATGGAGCTCTATGGCACAGAGGAAGAAGATATATCAGGCTTTGATACACACACAATACTAGTTAGTAGATACATTCATTGTTGATTTGGTCTTTTCATGGGATTAGTTGACAAAAAGAAGAACATTGCCACCAGTGTCAGCCCTGTCCTTTAACTCAAACTGTGTCCAAGCAGCTCTTAGATGCTTGTGTGCTGGATCCTTCTAAGTGCATTTACCATTTCACTTACTTCTACACCAGACACCTTTTACAAGAAAGACGAGGTCAAAAAAAGCAGTTTTTATTTGGGTCAGTCAGAATGAGTTGATACAAGCACTTGGCTGCTCAGAGTGCCAAGAGGTATTGGTCAGCTCCGGCTACCCTCCATGCCTCTGTACATCCAAACATGCTCCTGAACAACCATCACCTCGGAGTCCTTTTCACTAGCATTACACGGCTGAGCAGTGAGCTTTATGATAATTAACACAACAAGACAATACCACATGACAAGAGGTCCCACTTGATCACTAACGTGTGAATTATTAGACATTACCACATGCAGACTGAAGTGCGGTTTTCAACAAACGAATCTCATCACATGGATGAAGGGGAGTCATTGTCAATAATCTATATTAAAAAAAAAAAAGGAGGGAGGGCGGTTTTCACATTGGTCATCATAACATTATCCAGACAGGTTTGACAGCAGGAGCCATCCTCCCATCACATTTTGTACATGTGGGTTTTAAAAAGGTTAATGCTCCATCTCGTTATCTTACAGCCCTGCAGTTTCAATCTGTAAATTTCTGTTAATAAAACCTGCTAGAAATTAATGTTTTTTTTATTTCACATGATTGCAGGTTGTCAAGAAGAAAAATAAATCCTCATAGTAAACAAGTGCATACAAAAAAAAAGATTAAGTGCCGACTGTCCAACCCCCAGATCAGGCAATGTTGACTTTGTTTTATTATCACAACTATGTTCAGCTCAGTTCTCTTGAGGCTTTAAAAAAATCTCTTCTGGTCAATTGCGTACATCTTTCCTGCCGGAAGCTTCCGGAAAAATAAACTGTTGCCTCTGCTCATGTTGCCCTGGAATGAAAAGAGAAGACAGTATAGTTTAGTAGTGGCCCGTCAACTGGGAAGATTCATTCAAATGAACTTATTCCATCTGTGGTTTGATCAGACTGATGCTTTTATATTGTAAACTTCTGGAGAGAGTGTCCCAGTGGAGCAAACCCGTCCCTTCTCTTCTCAGGTCAACTGACAAAAATCCAGTCAATTCAAAAACCTGATCAGGACTTAGAAAGCCTTTTCTGTTCTCAACAATTATGTTGACTTTTAAGCATGTAATAGACTTTAAAGGGGACATGTCATGAAAAACTTGGTATCTGGTAGGGCTGGGACGATACACCTATCTCCCGATTCGATACTATCATGATACTTGGGTGCCGATTCGATATGTATTGCGATTTTTAAGTATTGCGATTCTACAAGAATTGTGATTCGATATTATGATCCATTGCGATTTTTGTTAACTTTTTTAACACTAGACCATGGGAAAAAGTTGAATCATACACTTCTAGGGGCTTTTACTTCGGAAAATTCTCAAATTAATAGATTAAAATGTTTGATTTTCAGAATTTATGTAGTCAGATGTCCTGAAGTCAAATATATCAGTCAATGTCAGGAATTATTTATTACAGACCCTCCGCCGTTTTCTACTTTGTCATTTTGGGCCGGCTGCGGTTTGTTTTGGTTAAAGAACACTGAACTGATATGTCGTCACGTTACTCAGACTACAACAATAAAAGCGGTAACTTCCTTCTACCTTCGCATGGACTCAAATGAAGCAAATATATCGATTCTGGCATTTAAAAAAATTGATTTAAAAATCGTAAAAAAAAAAAAAAAACAAAACTAGTGTCTGCACAGGTGTTTGGTCTGTAATGTTTTACCTCTTTGCTTAGATGCCTCCAGCAGTCCACCCAGGTGGGATATACTGATGCATAGGGAGGCAGGCCTCCAGCAAGCCTGTGAGCACAGAGCAAATATAAGCCTGCTTTTTCAAACACTTAAGAGGATTTACAACAGCACATAAACCGCCAACTCACCCGCAGTTATTGACCGCCATGAGGTTTGACACCAAAACAAAAGGGTATGTTAGCATACTGGCGAAGAACTGGAAGGAAAGAGCAGAGGAGGAATGTGATCCAACTACAAGCTACAGTTTTGTTTATATCTGCTGGTGTAGAGGGCCATGTTAGTCATACTTACGCCTGTCACAGCCTGAGAGCAGTTCTTGATTTCTCCCGTGTGACTCATCTGTACAGAAGAACAGATTAACAGCGTTAACTATGTATTTGAGCCTGGACTCAACACAGACCCTCAGCATGGAGGGGCAGTGGTGAGGAGAGTTCTGTATGTCAGGTGTTTAGTGACACACAACCAGGGCTGTAGTGGTAAAATAAACCTCACTGAAGCTTGAGTTTTGAATTTAGTTGGATTTAGATTATGGCTAAAAAAAAAAATTCTAAGTTAGACCATATCAGTTTTTCTGCCTTCACCTGACTCCTGTCTGTTCTCTTTGCGTTTCCCTCTCTGTAACGGAGGCCAGGGGTTCTGTTAGGACTGGGACGATTCACCTATCTCCCGATTCTATACTATCACGATACTTGAGTGCCGATTCGATATGTATTGCGATTCGATATTGCGATTTATCGCGATTTTTGTTAACCATTTTAACACTAGACCATGGGGAAAAAGTTGAATCACACACTTCTAGGAACTTTTACTTGGGAAAATATCTAAATTAATACATTAAAATTTTTGATTTTCAGCACATATATAGTCTGAGATGTCCTGAAGTCAAATATCAGTAATTGTCAGGAATTATTTATTAAATTTTTTCCAGCAAACCAAAAATCAAAGACTAAAGGCATTTCCGTCACAAATTAGTGATATTTTCTATTTAATTTATAAGGGACATGTAATGTTTTATACTTCTGGTGAATATAATTCAATCAATCTTATTTCCATATATGTATTTTGTATATACAGTTCTCGTTAACACCTTATTTTGACCGAACGTTACCGCAATACGATAACGTTTCCTGTCCGTGACAGAGTTAGCATGCAGCTTTAACCATAATGTCTCGCTCTGCTTTTCCTGCGATGTGTGAAACCCAAAGTGTTTCCATACTTTACTGTATGTGTAGTGTTTACCACTTTGGATTTAACATGTGAGGCTGCAGGTCGTATCCACGTGGACCCTCCGCCGTTTTTTACTTTTTCGTTTCAGCTCACGGCGGCTTGCTGGTTTGTTTTGGTTGAAAGATGTGGAGCGGATACGATGTCACGCGGTAACTTCCTTCTACCTCCGCATAGACTCAAGTGAAGCAAATGTATAGACAAATTGACAAGTTCAAGTGAAGACATTTCTTTGTTATCATAATTCAAATTATGCCTATTTTATCTATTGCTCAAATAGCTAATTAACTTGGAGCTTGCGGTGATTATGGGCCATGCCAGTAATTTAAAAACGCTATTATGGGAAAAATATGCCTCAATTTTTAATGACAGTTATTAACACATCCAATAATTAAATAAGGAAGTTCCTTGAAATTTGCATCCCTACACTGAACTGTTTTGTCTCCTGTTTAGCACGAGTGGGTGGTTGGTTGGTCGGACTTCAGTTAGAGCGTGCTAACAGGTGTACAGTATGCATAAAGACTATTTCTGTACATTTAGCCTCCACTACAGCCCTGGAAGTAAATGCTACCCGACAGGTGTATTTCAGGGCAAGTGGGTCCTTAAACCCAACCCCTATACAGAAAACAGAACCCTTAACAGGTCTAAGCAGTGTGAAAGAAGTGGTATACCGAGTCATCAATGGCGTATGTATTGATGAGGTGAGCCAGCAGGTTACAAATCCACAGAGACAGGATGTCACCAAGCAGGCGAGGAATCAGACCACTGGAAACAATACAAAAAAAAAAAAACACACACACATTTTCTGATTAAATCATTAATATGAGGAAAAATAATCACCATACTGGATATAAGATCACACCACTGTAAAATAATAAACTAACACTACAATTCAAGGATACAATCCAGTTTGCCACTGAACCATATGCATTAACACAGCTAAAATGATTTAATAAAAATATTAAAAATGCCAAAAATGTCCCTAGTTCATCAACATAGTGTGTACTGTGCACATATGCAAGCATACAGCACCAAGGCCAACAATCTACTGGGGCATTTTGCCTTTAAGTGATGAAAACACACCAAGATGATTCAAAGTTGACCATCAAGGCAATGCACCAAAAACCTGGCGTATTAAAGTGAGTCAAACTTACGCAAAGAAGCCCAGTATGCCTTCTTCTCTGTAGACGTTGACGATGGAGTCAAACACCCCACTGTGAACAGAAGAAAATATATATATTTTTTGAAGTTTTTAAACAACCAAAATGGCTTTTCTCATTGAGGTTTGTGTCTAAAACAGGAAAACTTTACCTGTATTTTGTTTCTCTCCCAATAAACTGGACCATACATCGCAAAGTAATCACTGAAAAACAAGTCGAGGAAAACATACTTGACATGCAGACTAGTGTCTCCCCACACACAGATTTCCCAGATCCAATAAAAACATTCAAATACATCACAAGTGAAACCACTTCAGAGCTCTAACATGGAACTTAGTATCACATGCATAATGCTGTATTTAAAGCCAGTCAAAGCCATCGGACACTCATGACGTACCATGAAAGGGATGCGTGACAACGGTGGCGCAGGAACGAGCTATCATCTCTTTGGTTGTCTGTGGAAGAGACAAAACAATCAACTGAGATGTATGCATGAAATATATCAATTTAAAGGTGCAATGTGTAGGATTTAGTGCCATCTCATCTAGCGGTGAAATTACAACCGGCATTTGAGTTAGCTCTTGTTTGGTGTGTTGCTTTTTGGTGACTGAACAGCGTGTTACCTCGTTAACAACGTGCTGTAGGGAGCCCTCCACAGCCTTCTGCTGACCCCCCAGTACCTGCACAACAGAAACTAACCTCAGCATCATCTCTCTTTAAAGAATATTTTTGTAATGGTACAAACAATAAATCAGAAAAAAAGCTCTTACCTGAAGTGTGCCTTGTTCCTGACATTTCTGTAAGGAAACTAGAGGTTAACATGATAAAACTGCCCTTGTGAATAAAGACTTATTAGTTACATTAACATCCTGGCAAAAAAAGGAGTTTATCCTACATTAGTAACATTAAATCAGTGCCATATCCAATATGTATAATAACCCATTTACACCAGGCATTGATATACATCCTGGATGTTCACTTCTGTTTGTTCTGCGTATAAATCTGGATTTAAAAAGCACCCAAGGCAACGCTGATGATGTGTAAACATCCAGCAACACACACGGAGTCTAGTAGTGCAGCCCACTATACATTAAGGGGCACTATATTGAAATATTGCTGCTTTTTTGCAAAACTTTTCATTGAAAGCGCCTACAATCAATGCGAGGTCATTAACAATATCAATATAAAAGCAACTATGCTGATAATTTATCTTTTTTTTTAAGCAAAAATAATAAGGGTCTAATTTGCTTTTCTCAGCTTTATATCATAAATGAAAAATCATTGGGAACTCTAGGAAAATTATACCAGGCGTTTTTTCATTATTTTATAGAGTAAACGGAGGAAATAATCAACATCTTGATGGATAAAGTCATTATTAATGGCAGCCCTTATTTTTAAGTTTTGAAAAATTGGAATGATATATTTGCAATATCATGTAAACACATATCATAAACATTTTTTAGAAGGACCCCATGACTTCGGTTGCTAAAAAAGGGTGACCTAGATATGTACTGAACAGGAGATTCTACAGTTGAATTTTTTTAACCTGGACCCTATTTCGGCATGTTTTTGTGTCTGACTTATAGCAATAATAATCTGAGCCTGTCTGAAAAAAAACAAGCACCTTTAGTGGACCTAACGTTACACTGACGCTGCTCACAAGGCGGCCGGATACAGTGTTATCCCTCAATACTGGACCAATTTCAGAAAGTGTTGTCCCCATTAGTCACTTAGACACGAACCAAAGGAAAAATAGGGTCCAGGCTGAAAAATACTGAAGTTTCCCTTTAGTTATCGAGCGACAGATACACCAATACCGAGTATTAGTAATAATACCAGACAGATTTTCTTTGGGTTTTCATATTTAATTCTCTATTATTGTAGAATAAAAACCAGGCGTTTTTGCCATCTGAAAATGAATTGTTTAATCTCAGTACAATTATATAGCTATATGTAATTAATATAGCTGATAATGAATCAGCACTTACACAAAATAAATTGTAAAATTTCCATATGGCTATTTACATTTTTTTTCCCTAGCATTTCTCCATGCCCTGAGCAGCAACAACAACATTTTAATTAAAGTACACAATGTTTAAGGAAATGCTTTCAGGACGATACTAATTGCACTATATCTCCGTACAAGTATATCATTACATCCATATTTTCATCTGAAGAACAAGCTGTATGTGTGTGATATACATCCTTTTATGGAGCACTTGATCTATTCAGGCCTACCTGCACAACTCTGCTGTGCACAATAGTGCCGATGGAGCCAGCACAGAGCCTCGGACCGAGCCCGTTGAAGAGACCCACTTTTCCATCAATCTTAATGATGTGTTTTGCTGAAACATTCAGAAAATACACAACAGGACAAGTTATAAAAGGCCTTTGAAAAACAGTATGATGTTTATATAAAGTAGATGCCAGAATTGTCATTTTTAAAAACAGTATTTCAGATCTCACATTGTTACAGATTTTAGAAACAATGTGAACGGTGACCCATGATGTCAACATGAGCATTTGTCACAGTAAGGTTGTAAAAAGAGATGTACGCCACGCAGTGGTCAAATACAAACTCTGATTTTTCGGACTGGTTCATTGGTTCATTTGGGTTATTACTCTATCAACAAACATTTAAGTAAATTTTATCGATTTTTTTTTTTCAAGGTACTCGGTATCCGCCGATACCGCAAGTTCAGGAATCGGTATCAGGAAGGAAAAAATGGTATCAAAACATCTCTACTGAATGTAAACATAACTTTGTTTGCTTACAAGAAAACTCACAGGACACCTTTAAAGGGAAATTACAGCTCAGGAGACTTGTCCTTACTGTTTAAGTACAAAGACATTTACTTCTAGGGGCCTCATAGTCTTACTGACAAGCAGAAAAACTGCTGTCACATATTCCCACTGAACATCAGAAATGAATATAAATGATTAAAAAAAAACGGCATCTAACTGCCCTCAGTTCTGCATAAAGCACCCCAACTGAAGCCACTTTCAGACATGCAACTCATTTCGTAAAAGTTGCAATTTTACAAGTTGTTCTCATGTTTGAATAAACCCTCCAGTCGCTTTTTTGTAAAAGTCAAAATGGAATCTGACTGGGTCCATTTCAATAACACTTCCAACACAGCTTAGGACTGCCAGAGTTGTTACATTTAAGTAAAAGCTACAGCAGCACAAGGTTAGATACCCATAGAGAGACGTTAAAAGCACATCTCTCCCTGCATTCCTAAGAGCACTGTGATAAAGGTTACAGATTCCTTTGTGAAGCGGTCTCACTGTGGAGAGTCAGACTCACCATAAGCGAACAGTCCAGGCAGCTGGTAGACTTGTCTGCCAAACAGGTTCCTGCCCAGGGTGGGAGGGAGCGGCTCATGTCCTACCTAACAACACACACAACTCATTTATTTAAACTTTATTTAACCAGATGAGTCAATTGAGAACCAATTCTTATTTACAATGACGAGCTGACCAAGAGGCAGAGACAGAAGGCAAGGCCATACAAGATATTAGAACATAAGTACGATTAGTGCAATAAAACATTAAGCAAAATAAAAAACATCACAATATATACAGTATATACAACAATAGATATATATATATATATATATATATATATATGTGCTGTGTTCCAGAGAGGCAAATTCAGAAGCAGTAATAATAAAGAGTGATAAGCAATATGCACTGTAACTGTATGCACTTGCACCACAAACTGTGGCTCTCCACCACTTACTGGTTTCTTTTTAACACATTTAGTTGGCATTTTTGCCTCAATGTTTTTTTCACTTTGTCAGTTGAATTCATTTAGTTTTCACACTGTATACAAACGTTTCTCTGCACGCTGACTTTAAAACAACTTTGACTGTGAAGCTACAAACAAGTTGGCTTACTGATTAAAGTTGACTTTAGCTAATTAGCTAACAGCTAAGTGTTAGCTTACAAGCTCTTTTAGTGGGCCAAAGGGCGCCGGTCAGTAAATGACAGAGGTCCTTTAATACTGTGCTCACAATGCAGTCATTCATGTTTTATTGCAGTCAATAATTTGCTTTATTGCAGTCAATAATTTGTTTTATTGCAGTCAATAATTTGCCTTATTGCAGTCAATAGTTTGTTTTATTGCAGTCAATAATTTGCTTTATTGCAGTCAATAATTAGTTTTATTGCAGTCAATAATTTGCTTTATTAAAGTCAATAATTTGCTTTATTAAAGTCAATAATTTGTTTTATTGCAGTCAATAATTTGTTTTATTGCAGTCAATAATTTGCTTTATTGCAGTCAATATTTTTGCTTTATTGCAGTCAATAATTTGCTTTATTGCAGTCAATAATTTGTTTTATTGCAGTCAATAATTTGTTTTATTGCAGTCAATAATTTGCTTTATTGCAGTCAATAATTTGCTTTACTGCAGTAAATAATTTGCTTTACTGCAGTCAATAATTTGCTTTATTGCAGTCAATAATTAGTTATCACAGATAGTTAACGCTACATGACGTCAGCAGCAACGTAGAGGCTGTGACGTCAACATCAGATAGCAGCTAACTAGCTGTTATCTGTTAGCATTTCGCTGTATCTCTACCTAACAGCTCGTTAGAAAACACAACACAACATATATATAAATGGGGATATGTCACAGGACGAGTAAGTGTTCTTGTACATTGATAATTAACTTAGCAGCAGTATTAATACAGTGTGAACTTTAATAAGACACCTCACTTCCGGCTGCTAACAGAGTGTTTTGGAAACAGAAGGTCATCGGGACAACACACGGACCGATGAGGCAGTTCGTGTTGCTATAGGAACTGCTATGTGTATTAGAAGCCAGCTGAATTAAAGAGTACATGATAGTGATTCATTTAGTGACAAATAGCAAGAATTAACTGCGCTTTTATCAATGAAGCTTGACAGTTTCCACTTCAGGCTACTAGCTAGTTGAGTTGAGCCGTATTTACGTTACAAACGCGAGATAACGGTGACCAAAGCGGCTCCTTAAAACCTTGTAACACCTATCCCCAGCGGCCTCCTTACCTGGATCAGGACTTTAATGTACATCAGAGGGTGGGAGAGGACGGTGAGCCCTGATCCCAGCAGTACTTGGCCACACGTGTCCGCCATCTTTGGAGAGACAGTGGAGGAGCTGGGAGAGGAAGTCTTTCTTCTTTCGTCTTGCGTCAGAGGAGGCGATGACGTCCTTATTTATGACGGTACCGCCATCTAGTGGCTGCTGCTTGTTCCACTTCACAATGTTCATTCATGTTTTTTATATTACAGTTTTTTCTCATTCGCTTTGGCTCATTTTTTTTTAAACAATCTTAACATTCAGTGGTACCAGACAGTAGAAATATGGAATATATTATGTAACCTTAAAGTGGCAGTAGGCAACTTTTTTTTTTCTATATAAACACAGCAAAAACCTGAACATCTTGTAAATATACTTACTTATACTGCAGTGATGTAAATGTGTTTCATCTTAAAGCTCACAACATCCGTGTCTTAAATATTACAAAACTATAAGATTACGTTAAGATTTCAGACAGATACATGCATGTAAACCTTTAATACCACAATTTCCATAACAGTGAGAGTGGACATACTGTATGTGCTGAGTCTGGCATTCAGAGCAATGCTAGAAAAAAGGCTTATCAACTCTAGTATGTGCTACGTTTGATCACCTGTGTGTTTATCAAGCAGCTTCACTGGGCCCTGTTCATGAAGGCCACCAACGTCAGAATGACAGAGAAATATAGCTGATCACCTGCGAGTTCTGCTTCTAGATGAATGTTCAGCTTGTTTTTGGCTAAAATCTTTTGTTATGGTGAATGCTGGTACAACACTTCTGTCTTTTCAAGTCAAAAATATTAAACAAACAGACACGCTGAGGTTAAGATATGCAACCTCTTTTTATTCTTTTTTAGTATTTAATCAAGCGTACAAGCAGTTTTTCTTGTAAGTGCACATTTGTGATGATGTCATTGGACACTTTGCATTCCTCATTAGGGCAGCACACAAGTTAATTTCATCAAATACTGAATTAAAGCGCATTTATTTAAGCACAAGATGCATTTCTGGTTTTCCTTGTAGAAAAAAGCGTTGCATCAGTTTGCCTCATTTCTTGATTTCCTGTTGGAAAAAGAGGGAATTTGTTAAAAAATATTGAATGAATATGCGTACATGTGCACACAAACACATGCACATGGGCATGCACATAACGCAAGACAGTTGAAGTCCTTAAAGTGACAGTAGACAACAATTTTTTGGCATAATTTGGCAAAAATTCCATAATAATCTTTCAGCATATTGTAATTCAAGTGGTCTGAGAGAAAACTAGACTTCTGCTCCTCCTCATGGCTCTGTTTTCAGGCTTTAGAAAAATCTAGCCCGTGACGGCAGATTTTGATCAATCACAGGTCATTTCAGAGAGAGAGAGCGTTCCTATTGGCTGTGCTCCGGTCATGTGACCAGAACTTGGCTTCCTTCAACAGATTTTACAATGGCGGCTGCCTCAAAAACTTTCTCATTTTACAGCTAAACAGTAACTCCAAGATGATTCTGAAAACACTTGAGTTGAGATATAGAAATTACAGAAACATAATATTGATTCATATTTGATCAGCGCTGCCTAGTTTGACCGTTTGGTCGGAGTTCGCGAGTGATTGACAGCCGGCTCTCATAGACGGCAGCTGGTCAGCGGACCTTGTTTTCCTCCGGTAAGTGAAATCTTTCAGATGCCGTTAGGAGCACCGGAGGACACAGTAGGACACAGAGGAACATGATTTTTTTCAGGTTACCTGTTTCATGTACTACTGTCACGCTATAGCGGCCGTTTTCTAAAAATAACTTTTTTAAATCATATTTGCGCCAATATCGCGCACTGCAGCTTTAAGTTGCAGGTCTGTTGACAGTGGGATTATGCAATAAAAAAGCAATTTCGTCCTGATGGTCTAGTGGTTAAGACGACTATCACATAACCGTAACATCCCTGGTTCAATGTCCGGCCCCTCTCTCGCTTCCCATGCTCTTTTTTTTGTATAATAGCTTTTATTCATTTTTACCCTTTCTACCACCTGTATATCATAGGTTGATGTCTGTCTAACAGGAAACATGGATGCACATAAATGTACATCATGTTTCCTGTTTGTATCTGTCACTTATGGAGGATGGAACCTGTCAAAATAAAAAATAAGTTAATAAATAAATAAATGACACAATAAATAAATATGTCATTAAATGTAACAAAAATAATATTAAAATAATAATTAATTATAATACATTAATTAATGATAATTATTATAATAATTAATTGATAAAATGTGACATAAATTGATATCTGTTTTAATTTGCTTCTTTATTTATACATTTTTGTATTAATTCCATAATTTATTTATTCTTCTGTTTAACTTTCCCTTTTATTTATTTATGTATTAATTTTTATCATATTTTCAATGTATTTATTTATTTTTACATTTATTTTTTTAATTTTATTTATTTATTTGTGCATTTTTACTTAGTTATTTGTGCATTTATTTTGTATTTATTCTATATTTATTTTTAAATGTAGGAATTTATTTATGTATTTATGCATTTATTTCTTTAATTATTTCTGCACGATTTTCCCTTTGCATTTCACCCCTTATTTATTTGCCCAAACTTATTTATTTATGTATACTTTTCTTTATACATTTTTTTGTGCATTTATGCCTTATTATGCAAATGAAGGGGCTGTCACTCAACGTGAACCAAAGAGAAATAAGGGAATTAATACAAAGATAAATAAATAAGCAAGCAAATAAACAGAAATATCAGTTTATGTCACATTTTATAAATTAATTAATGGCTACATTTATTTTGTATTATTATTTTATCATCATTATTTTTTCTATATTTAATGACATTATATATTTATCGAGTCATTTATTTATTCATTTATTTTTTATTTTGGCAGGTTCCATCCTCCATAGTCACTATCTTAGGATGGCAAAATGCCAGAAAAAATACAAAATCTATGATAAAAATTGATAAAATTATTAAATAATAGCTACTAAAATGTAAAGAGAGGGAAACTTCCTTCAGAAGACAGAATGTACAGCTAGGTTAAACTAAACATTATACTTACGTTACATCCCACTGATGTTAGCGTGTACATAGCAAGTTCGAATAAAACATGCAAACCCACAACTTACTTTCATTTCTAGTGGAAATGTTTCCTTTGCACGGGTTCCGGGTCAAGTTTGGAAGCAGTCGCATCTGACATGAATTCAAAAAGACAGCAAAATCTTTAACAGCTACTTGATATCTTTATGGTGCTGCTACAATGCACATGGAAATACATCTGTCTGTGTTCAATCTGACCTAGTCTGTCCATTTCATCAGTAGAAAGATAGTATGAGAGAGTTCTATAGGTGGGTATCCAGGTAGGAAGACATGAGAATGTAGGTAGCTCAGAAGAAATAAATATAAGAAACAAGTAGGAAGTTTAGTTGGGGAGATAATAGGCTGCATGTTTAAAAAGGTACTTACTGCAGCTATAAAGACGGTTCACCCGAAGGATGTCATTAGGACTCATTTCGGTGGCCCTACCAATGGATACATTTGGGTTGGGGATGGGCACGATGGTTGGCTCCCTGTTCTTGGAGAAGGCATACCTATGGTGCAAATACACAGTAGTGATGACAGGTTTAAACTGTACTTTTATCACTTAACTGCACACAATCGTCTATTCACACATCCAGCAGACACAGAAGAAACATTATCATTCATTCATTAAAAAAAAATATATATATATTTTAAAGGACGAGTTCACATTATTTCAAGTCTGTCTTAAAACAATACTCACATGGCCATATGTACACTGAAATGAAATTGGAAAGTTAATTGGACTCTGTAATTGTTCCTGCTGTTCATACTGGCCGTGAAGAGATTGTGAGCGATGGGGGACAATCCACAGTGCTTGTTCTTTGTAAAAATTCATTCTAAAGTTCATCTAAAGCTAATATGAGACTTCAACAGTTTGAAAGGAGTATCTTCCAAAGTTATAGTCCTGTCAGTACAAAATTCCCTCTTTATTCTTTCATGGACAGTGTTTCCTTGCCTATGCCGGACACATACTACGCGAGAATCAAGCCAATTTTGGGCCCAATTGAGCTCCTCCTGACGATCGTCAACAAAGCCCCAATTTTTATGATGGTTCTAAAGATTATCTTTCCAGATATTTCTGTGGTGTGAGGTATGTTAAGAGTGTTTTTCACCCCCCCCCCCCCCCCCCCCGATCGGATCGGAAGTCCATCCTGGCCGCATCAAATTGTAAATATTAAATATTATCCTGTTGTGTGTGGGGAACCCCGAGGACAGCCGATGATGCAGTCACGTGGGAAAGAACAGTAGCGAAGAACCAAATCATGGCAGCTAATGGAAAACGCGAAGCATAAAGTAGTAGTAGATGGAGCTCAGAAATGGAGGACGGCGTTTATTTAACGGTCTCCATGACCTCATTCACTATTTTTCTTTTTTCTTCGTGAATTTTCAGTACAAAGTGCAAAAACTAACATTGCTAATTCTTCCTGCCCGTCGTCCGCCATGTTTGTTTACACCAAAATCCCGTTTGATCACAAGAGATTTTGCGAGATTTACGTTATTTTGAGTCTGGACTCCTGTTGTTCATGAATGAATCTGTTAGTGTGTGGTTGATATTTTGGCTAAATCATTGCTCACCACACACTACAGCAACCGAACTGTTAAATTTAACATAACATGTCGTTATGTGTGGGGTCTCTCACATTTTCAAAATCTGTTAAGATTTGAAAAATCTTTTAGTGTGGGCCAGACTTTAGCTGCTGTGGAGGGATAGTAGCAAAAAGAGGGAATTTAGTAGTAAAAAGGGTGTAACGTTGGAAGATACCCAACCGATTTGTTTATCTCCGACTGATCAAACCTCTTATTAGCTTCAGCTTAGCTTTAGAATATATTTTTGCACAGAATGAGGATGTGGATTATGTCTCTTTCATTGGAATTGCATTAAGAGAACCGTTTAACTGATCGGTCAAAGTGCTTATTATTAACGGTTAATTATTAACATCCCTAATTAGTACAGGATCTCTTCATGACCGGCATGGAAAGAAAAAGTAACCTGTTCAACCCACATATGGGCATGTGAGTACTGTTTTAAGACAGACTTGAAAAAATATGAACCTTTCCTTTAAAAATGCATAGTTGTTTTATATATATTACATGATTTCATAATTGTATAATGATACTGTTGTAGTTGAATATTATCATGTTCATTGAGTGAACGGAGATGCTACCTTCCATAGTGCATGACAGAGTTGTAGTCATAGGGAGTGTCAAGGTTAATTGTATCGATCTTCCTGAAGTTGTACTCCAGTCCTGCAGGTGATCACACAGCTCAATCAAATTTTGCCAGTGAAAATGGCTGAAAAGTGCAGTAAGTGAATAGTTATATCTGCTGGAAACTACACTATTTCTGTACATATGGTTGCTCTATCTAGAGGTGTAAACATGATTCATATCCCTAGCTACTACATACCTGCTAAAATGATATGACATTTATTTGTACCTAACATTTTTCACTTGAGAGTTATAGAGGTTGTATTAATTGTAACACCCCATTTTGGTTATTTATATCTTTTGCAAAAGTATTACTAAAATTCCATCTATATTTGTCATAATGAAAGTCTATAACACAACCCACCTTCAATGATGTTCTCCAGTACGATGGTAACATTGTTGTCCCTGTCGGACCTGGTCTGTTCATGGTTGAAGCCCAGGGCGTGGAGCAGCTCATGTTGGATGATCTCCTTAAAAACACAGCCCTGGCGACTCAAAGACACTATCTGGCCTCGACCAGTACGCCCAAGATATGAGTAACACCTGAAAGAGAAAAGTAAATAAAACTACCAAACAGTAAAACAGCTTAAGAAGCCCAATCAAAGTATCTCACATTGTTCACCCTCGACCTGAGACACTCGTGTTTGATGAAAAGCCTTCAAGCTCCGGTGTAAGATCCTTGGGATCAATAAGTCTTTAAGTGTAGTGCAGATATCCGTAAGTCAGTCCTTCCTAGTCAAAATGAAAATTCCAGATATCCACAATGACATTCTTTCTATCCACAATTGTCATTTCAGATATCGATAACCATAGACTGTATATAAGAACGTAGACGTCACCCATTGGTTTGTGGACTGCCCTTTTGAAGCCTGGAGTTCGGCATTTCGGCCATCGCCATCTTGGATTTTTTGAACCAGAAGTGACACAAGACGGTGGAGCTAAGTACAGCCGAACGCTGAATAAGACATTTTTAAGGCGATCAAAATGTTACAATTAACTTGCATGAACTGAAAACGCACTGTGAAAGAGTTAAAGTTCTAAACACAGACAACTCTCAGACCGGACAACGCCGTGGTAGCGACCTAAATGGGACCATAATTTACTAAATGAACATCATGCTGTATTGAAGAAGACTTGAAACTAGTGATTGAGACCATAAACTCATGTTTACAATGTTTACTGAGGTAATAAATCAAGTGAGAAGTAGGCTCATTTTCTCATAGACTTCTATACAATCAGACTTCTTTTTGCAACCAGAGGAGTCGCCCCCTGCTGGCTATTAGAAAGAATGAAGGTTTAAGACACTTCCGCAATGGCTTCAGTTTTCAGACCTGGAGGTTGCCCACTGTCCACGTCATTCTTCCGAGTAAAAATCACGTCACTTTTGCCATTCATGTGTATTGAGCTTTCAATTTCCGACTGGAAAAGTACCCGGATCTTCCCGTGATCTTCCGCATCCATTGGGCTCATGGAGCAGGCGCAGTAGCGTCCGCGTTACATGGAGCGGTCACAGGGTCAAAGCCGTCATGCTGTCCTCACGGCTTGCTAACTCCTCCTCCCAGCCCTCGCTCCAGCCTCGGTCTGGGTCTCATTCACATGAACGGAGGAAGGGAAATAACTCTGGATCGGCTATTAGTGCATTTCACAACTTTTAGGACCTAATGATTTAAATAAGGACTATTAGAGTGTTCATACTGGGAAGTTGATTCACTTCAAAAAAAATTATCCGCTGAGTTACAGACGTCTCTTTCCCAATGTTAGTCTATGGGAAAAAGTATTTTTGGGCCCAATGGCATCACGTGACGGACACGAAAAATGTAGTACCGCTATTTGACCACTACGAAAATTGGGATCAGCGACCGGCGCTCTTCCTGGGGGCTTGGTCAGGATATCCAAAAAGATAATAATACGCCAAAATGGCTTACTTCAGTTTTGACTAGTAACAATTGGATTTTAGATCTCTGAAGTGGGAGCTTTTCTTGGTAAGAATTCTATTGCAGATATCCAGAATGATCATTCTAGATATCAAAAATGCAATTGTGGATGTCTGAAATTGAAACCCAATACACATCAATGGAAAAAGTGACGTAATTTTTCTAGGAAGAATGATGTAGTGGATATCTGAAATGACAATTGTGGATAGGAAGAATGTCAGTGTGGATATCTGAAATTTTCTTTTTGACTGGGAACAACTAGATTACAGATATCGGCAATATATATCCAGTCTAGCTATTAAATGTTAAAACAGCTACTTATACTTTGTAAGGATTTAAAGATATCTTAAATTTAGTTTTGACTTGTACAATCAAAGTTGTAGACATCTTGACATAGGCCTACAATTTCTACTATTAAGAATGTTAATGCAGATATCTTTAATTACCATTCTGACTAGTGAGAATACAATGTTGACTAGGAGAAATGCTATCATGGATATCTAAAATGTGTGTGGTTTGATTAAATGTTGAAACGGCTTGCCATATGTGGTATGTATTGTGTGGTCCATACCCTGAGCGCGACTGGATGTTCACAAAGTCCTCCTGCCGAGTGTTGGTGCGTTCGGTGAAACGGATGCAGGTGGACTCAGCAAATGACCTCAGACCTTGGATGATGGTGTTTCTCTCACGTTGGCCTTGACAGTAAAAAAACAAAAAAACATTTATTATCAGATAGTTGGTTTTATTGCTGTCATCTTCTACGTCAGTCTGCCATCATATTAAAGGGGGATTTTTAGCACAATTACTCTACTAGTATACTATTATACTACTACTATACTACTACTATTACTATTAAGTGACTAGTAGGCCTATTACTGGTACGAGTACTACTATACTGCTACTACTAGGAGCCTATAACTACAACTGCTACTGCTGCTGCTGCTGCTATTACTATACTATTACTACTGCTACTATAGCCTACATACTCTTAAAACAAAGAAATTGCTGTTTTTACTTGTTTAAAACAGCATTAAAATCTTTGAAAAAAAAGTGCATATATTAAGCCACACTACTGCTACTACTACTACTACTACAACTACTACTGGGCCTACTACTGCTACTACTGGGCCTACTACTACTACTACTACTACTGCTGCTGCTATTGCTATACTATTGCTACTGCTACCATAGCCTACATACTACTACTACTACTACTACTACTACTGGGCCTACTACTACTACTACTACTGCTGCTGGTGCTGCTATTGCTATATATTGCTACTGCCACTATACATACTACTAGTACTACTGGGCCTACTACTACTACTACTACTACTACTGCTACTACTACTACTGCTACTACTGCTGCTGCTAATACTACTACCACTAGATCTACAACTGCTATTGCTACTATTACCTTTATTTCTAGCCTTCTACTGCTACCACTATAGGCCTACTGCTACTAGGCCTACTACTATTTACTGCTTCTACTACTAGTCTAGTACTGCTACTACTAAAATACATATGTAAAGTGTGCATGTGATATTGGTTACTTATGAACACTAATAGCTTACAGAACCAAAATATAAGCCCTGCCTTCAGTAGGCTACTTACTGTACTGGCGGGAGATCCTGTAGGGTATGTAGACGTTGCCATCGGTGGCTTTGGGCCACAGGCACCCTCGCTCTGTGCAGGGATCAGCGTTCTGTAGACCTGTTGGCACTGCTATGTCTCCATACATCACCAGAGGCTCATCAAAGTCCTTTCCTGCAAAATGACATGAGGATGATCGAGGAAATGTTTTCATCTTTTTAGTTGTGCTGCATTTCATTTTCTTGATTTAGCTTCTGTGTTAAAGGAAGCAGGTCAAATCTTGGTCTGACAGGCCTACAACCTCTCTGTCCACACTGATGGTTCTGTTTAGAAAGCAGTATCTCTCTGCTGTATAGCCTACTTTCTGTACTGCAACACCAGCATTATGTATTATTGATAATGTTTTAATGAATACTTTGGTAACGCTTCATTTTACAGGTCCGCAAATTTCATGGTAATTAGGTGATAATTAGCAAGTAACCTATTCGAAATTTCTTTGGAATTACTGCCAAATTACCCCAATATTTACCTCAAAATTTATCGAAAATTACTTTATTATAAACATGATTTAATAATTATATGCTAAAATAGCTGCTCTTCATCAGAGCTGGAAAACCAAAACTAATAGAAGACACTTCTGATCAGATACAAATCTCACCATTGTGACTTATTGTCTCCACAGATGTAACCTGGTAGCTGATGTAATAATTCAGGGAGTTTTTAAAGAAATTTCAAAGAAGTTATTTGCTTATTAATATCTATTTACCAGCAGACATGTAAATAAAGCACATCAATTAACTTTGTATTCTTTTCCTGGAAATGTATTAAATAAATTACCAGCTATTGGGAAATAGTGGAATATAAATATTAAATAATATTTATAATAAAGTAATTTTCGATGCATTTTGAGGTAGATATTGGGATAATTTGGCAGTAATTCCAATGAAATTTCAAATAGGTTACTTGCTGATTATGACCTAATTACCATGAAATTTGCGGACCTGTAAAATGAAGTCTTACCAATACTTTTGTTCTATATTTAATGTTAGATTATTACTACTGTACATTTGCTGCTGGAATGATAATTTCACCAAAGGGATAATTAGAGCACTTGAGATGAACATACCAACATTAATATTGGCCTTCTCTAACAGCGCGGAGATACCGAAATCATCTTCCTCAACGGTGTTGCCTGTGGAATAGAAACAATTTGTTCATGTATCAGTTATATGATGTACGACTATATATTTACAGAGTGTTACTGTCTGAAAAGTAGCCATGTCTTACCAGAGTGCTCCTCGCTCTTTTCAAAACCAGCCTGTAATTAGTCAGAGTAAAAGTTGGTTAAATACAGTTGAATGGTTATGCAGCCACTGAATTAAATATGTGAAATATGTTTAGTTCCAGCAGAGATTTGACTTCAGTTTGAGTCTACTGTAGGAGGTGCAGGTCCCATAGAAATAGCATAGGAGGCATGGTGGAAACTTTGAAAGCTATTCCTTTCTCAAAATTTTAACATACAACTTTCAAGGCAGAGAAAGCAAAATGTCTGCATTCCTGCATTGGATTAGAATGTAATGCAACCAACAAAGTATAAAATGAAAGCTATTTTGCTTTTTGCTATTTACCAAATTATCTTTCTTTAGAAACAGTTTCCATGTCAGTTTCCCCACAATTACATAAAAAAGTTTGGTAACACTTCATTTTACAGGTCCGCAAATTTCAT
This sequence comes from Sebastolobus alascanus, assembly GCA_916701645.2. Taxonomy (NCBI): domain Eukaryota; kingdom Metazoa; phylum Chordata; class Actinopteri; order Perciformes; family Sebastidae; genus Sebastolobus; species Sebastolobus alascanus. The sequence continues at coordinate 4,762,572 of CAKAOJ020000027.1, read as the reverse complement.
GGTAATGAGGTGATAATTAGCAAGTAACCTATTGGAAATTTCTTTGGATTTACTGCCAAATTACCCCAATATTTACCTCAAAATGTATCGAAAATGACTTTATTATAAACGTTATTTATTAATTATTTTCCAAATTTTTTCCAATAACTAGTAATTTATTTAATACATTTCCATGAAAATAATACAAAGTTAATTGATATGCTTTATTTCCATGTATGCTGATAATAATAACATATAATAATAATAATAATAATAATAATAATAATAATAATAATAATAATAATAATAATAATAATAATAATTATAATAATATTATAATAATAATTAGCAAATTTGTGCCTGATCAAAAGTGTCTTCTGTTAGTTTTGGTTTTCTACCTAATTTGGCAGTAATTCCAAAGAAATTTCAAATAGGTTACTGGCTAATTATCACCTAATGACCATGGAATTTGCGGTCTATACTGTATGTTTAGCAGTCAGTCAAATTGACTTGACTTGACAGTTAAATAGTCAGTCAATATACTGCTGATCATATTATATTATTGAAGAAAAACAGAATTTGACTGTAAGATTTGAGAATGCATCACATTTAAGTCAAATTGTGTCATAGAAAATGATCTAATTATAGAGAAAGTAAATGTCCGTCTGTCCATATTAATGTGTCTGCTGATGCTTACCGGTATAGTGAAGCTGTAGACAGAGCAGAAGAGGACGCTGAGCACAGCAGTCTGGAGCATCATGGCTGGTTATAGGACAGCAGCGGCAGACCAAGACGATGCCTGGGGAAACAGTGTGTGCTCCATCTTATATAGGTGGGAAAGCCAACTAACCTTCATCCTAATATGTCCTACTGCTTACCAAAGACTTGTTGGCAAATTCAGCTCTGCAGGCAGTGTCAGTTATTACTTAAAACGGACTGTGGTTTGCGTAATATGTGGGTTTTGTTTTCTGCTGTTTGTCCCCGGACAGGACCAGATTACACATTTTAGCAGTCAATGATTTTTAAGAAAAAGGTCAAATTGATCAATTGATTTACCAAAAAAATTATCTTGTTTGAGACTCCAACATGAAAAACACTTAATTTAGTAATCTCAAGGGGCAGAAAGCCATGTTTTTATTACGTTTTTAGTAAATGTTTTATATCCCAGATCTAATCTGAAAAACAAAAAAAATCTTCCACAAAAAGGAAATGTCATGTTTTTATGACTGCAGCACTACACTAAATAGAAATATTCCACACGTCTTGTTCATCATTTTATACACAGTTTCCCAAAATTCAGCCAGACAGATATGTTTGGATCTCGTCTCAAAGAAACTTCTTTGGGTTGAAGCCTTGTTGAAAAATATAATCGTAGTGATGGAGTCATGGGGTCTGGCAGGACTGAAAAGACTGTAGAAGTTCAGGATAAGATAAACTTAAATATAAACTTAAATAAAAATAGCTCATAATGTCTTCCACATCAACACACATTTTGATAATTGAAATACTTCTGCTTGGAAAGGAAAGAGGCCCCAATGATTTTACGTTTTAATGCATCACTTCACAGTATTACTGTTATTATCACCGCCAGGAGATTATGTATTCGGTCATGTGTGTCCATGCGTGAGTGTGCATCTCTGTGTCTGTCTGTCTGTCCACGGCTAATCTCGGTTTCTGCTGGACTCATCAACCAAATATTTTTTGTGCTCGCTTATGGCTGTATGCTCAAAGACTTCTCGTGGTTGCAGTAATTCACACTTTTTGAAAACATATTTTATTGACTGCTTTATACCGTCATTGGTTGCTGACTCTTCACACTCTAGTGTTCTGAGAGAAAACTAAAAAATCTAGCCCGTGACGGCAGATTTTGGCCAATCACAGGTCATTTCAGAGAGAGAGAGCGTTCCTATTGGCTGTGCTCCGGTCATGTGACCAGAACTTGGCTTCCTTCAACAGATTTTACAATGGCGGAGGTCAATTACAGGTCATTTCAGAGAGAGAGCGTTCCTGTTGGCTGTTCATTCAACGGAGACAGCTGTCAATCACTCGCGAACTCCGAACTCTCAAACGTTCAAACTAGGCAGCGCTGATCAAATATTAATTAATATTCTGTTACGGTAATGCCTATTTCTTGCCTCAAATGTTTTCAGAAACATCTTGTAGTGTACTGTTTAGTTTTATCAGTCACATATGGTTCGGACACATGCATTTGAAAGATATCCATACCTACACTATATGGGTGGGAAGCGGACATTTGTAAAAATAATGAGTTGTCAGCATCCAGTGATATGTCTGATATGAGGAGTTTCCACGCCGTTGCAGAGTCTGGAAATATTGCAGGGATGATTGGAAGGTGTACTGTTTCCCAAAGCAACAAAATGTGATGGCGGCAAGGCCTTGCACGTCAAGGTTGCTCACTAAAATAGTTGCCCATCTGAATTGGGTTAGGATGAAAGTTAAGCCATGTAAGTGTAGTTGGGAAAAAAACAAGTAAGAAAATAGATAATACTTCTGAGCTATTTCAGTTTTTTTTTTTTTAAGATAATCCAAAAAATGTCTGTATTTTCAACTCTGTCTCATAGGAAGGCGTATAAATAGCACATTACAATGATATTCCGCACATCATGAGGATGCATTTTTGGCTGTTCGTGTGTCATTTGTACGCCACGCAACAAAACTACGGTAACGTCCGCAGTTAGGTTTAGGCAACAAAACCACTTTGTTAAGTTTAGAGAAAACGTCATGGTTGGGCTTAAAATAAGTACATTAACTAAGTTAAATACATATGATAACATCCTAACATAAGTACGGAAAACACGTAAAGAACGTCACTAAAAAACGTGACAAATGTCACTAATGTAACTTGCAAAACAAAACACCAGTGTTGAACGCCGGCCTCCTGGTTGAAAAAGTCCTGTGTTTGTTGGACTTATCCACCTCCCCAACCACTACGTCACTTTCTCTTACCGTAGAATATTTATGCGAATGCATTTACATCGCAGTCAATGCAGACTACATGGCGTACAATTGACACGCCAAAATCAACAAAGGAGTTCTTATTGTACAATAAATGCCTTGCACATTATCGTGGCATTCATATGCCTTTTCCTGTGAAGGGGCTGGTATATTAGTCTCAGGAATATCTTACATATAAGTAAGAAAGGTAAATCAAATATGCATTTATATACTGCAGAAGGTGAAATGAATGTGATGTTTGAAAGAATGTTTGAGGGGCAGGGGCAGGAAAATTATAAATGGCACCAGCATGCGGTGGGACACCAGCATGCAGAAGGTTTTCTAGCATGTAGGGCAGCCTTTATGGCACTGCATCATGTTTTCTCCGTTTTATTACCACCCTAGACGGCACTGCATCACGCTTTCACCACTGGAAGGGCATCCTAGAGGGCACTTCATCATGTTTCCTCACTGGAAGGGCACCCTGGAGGGCACTTCATTATTTTTTTTTACACTGGAAGGGCACCCTAGAGGGCACTTCATCATGTTTTCTCTACTGGAAGGGCATCCTAGAGGGCACTCCATCACATTTTCTCTACTGGAAGGGCACCCTAAAGGGCACTTTATCATGTTTTCTCCACTGGAAGGGCACCCTAGAGGGCACTTCATCACATTTTCTCCACTGGAAGGGCACCCTAGAGGGCACTTCATCATGTTTTCTCCACTGGAAGGTGTGTGTTTTACTCGACACTCAACACAAACTTTAGAATTGGGCATTTTAATTTTGTGTAGATTAAAGAAGAAATATAAGACTGGAAATGTCAAGCCGCTGTAAATTCTCTGCTCTTTTTAGCTGACAAACATTCTGCCAAAACAGTATCTTTATTTTATTTATTTAAAGGACACAAGGAAATTGTAATGACTATTTTTGCCCTCTTAGAGACTTCTTAAGTCTATCAATCCATCTTCTGATTTATGAAATATGTCCTATTCTTCTATTATGTGTCCTGTTTATAAATCTGATGCTGTAGAACCTTTGACTATTCATATCGATCAATAAAACATGCATCACACACTGGTGAAACTGAATCTTTCCTCACTAGTTGTTACATCAATAGACATGTCAAAAGACAAAGCTTCATCACCTCTATTTAGAAATGTCTTGGTCTCATAGTGATGAGAAGTAGTTGCCGCAGACTGTATTACATAAACTCAGTATGTGGAACTGATTACATGAACCAGTTGACAATCCAGAACTGAAGTAATCAACTGTCATAACTTCAATATTAAAGTGGTTATTTGAAGTGTTTATTATTACTTTTTTTTTTAAAATACATTCTATATGCACGAGAAGGCACCTATTATAAACATATACAATTTTACATTTTCTGTCTTTCAATCAGTATTATCATAATTGTTTTGCAAAATTTTTATTATGATTTATTTATTTTTCTATATAAATGATGCATATATTGTGTCAATCAGATTAAAGATGGACACAATCCTACGACAGTTTTTTGACAGTGGTGGAAGAAGTACTCGGATCTTTTACAGAAGTACAAATAGAATATATAAAATATAAATAGAATATTTTATATCCCTGGATTATAATTAGTGTGTTCATCACTTTAATGTGCAACTAGTAAAGGTGGAGCTTATTTTAATTACTCTTTATACTGCTGGATTGATTAATCTATAATAATACATCATTTACTAGTTGATTAATACAAAATATAAATCAACTAATAAATGATGTATTATTAGTTGATTCAGATTAATTTATTCGTTGATTTATATTTTGTATTATTTATCTGAATCTCTCAAAATTATACTTAAGCACAGTACTTGAGTATATGTACTTAGTTACATCCACCACTGGATTTTGATGACCATACTTATCACACTTATGTAATCATCAAGGTAGTCTCAGGCAATGTTTGTCTTTTTTAAATTTAAGCTTTTATCCCATACTCATTGTTCCTATTTTTGCGAGACTTTGCAAGACTGTGTGCCAACCAAACACATTGCAACTGTGCCCACTATTTGCAGAAGTCATATAAACACAAAAAAGGCTTTTGCAACTCTACACCTCTGATTTTAACCACACAGAGGGGTTGTGTAAACACCAGTTAAAGGCGCTATCCTCAACCTGGCAACCCAAAAACAGATTTAATCAATGGAAATAACTAATCACTAAAGCATCAGTAAATGATTTGTTAACCATTAATAAAGCCAGTGGTGGCAGGTTGTGTCGGAGTAAATAACACCGCCGCCGTTGCGTCTTTACGATTGGAGCATCCCATTTCCCGTCCGGTAACACTTCTCCCTGTGAATTATATTTTTATTTTTTAACCCCGGAGCATCGTGGGCCCTTTTACGTGGTTGGGCCCCGGTGAGACGGTTTCATTAAGACGGCGGTGCAGGGAGAGTGTGTGTTTTCGGAACAACGGGATTTCGGAACAATGGGCATTTGTTTTCGGAATAACAGGCTGTCATCAAAAGTGATGAAAAGTGATGAAAAAGTCATAGTATAGTATGTTGAAAAAAGTGATGAAAAATTCATAGTATGGTATGTCGAAAAAAGTGATTAAAAAAATGGTTAGTATTGTATGTCGAAAAAATTGATGAAAAAGTCATAGTATAGTATGTTGAAAAAAGTGATGAAAAAGAGAGCGGGATGTGCGTACCAAATTTCATGAAAATAGGGATAAAAAAGTCAGTATAGTATGTCAAAAAAAAGTGATGAAAAAGTCATAGTATATATATATATTGTATTTTTGACAGTCTATATAGTATATATTATATACTATATAGACTGTCAAAAAAGGTCATATTAAAAAAAATATAAAAAAATATTAAAAAGTCATAGTATAGTATGTTGAAAAAAGTAATGACAAAGTCATAGTATAGTATGTCATAAAGTGATAAAAAAAAGCCATCGTATAGTATGTCGAAAAAAGTCATATTAAAGTATGTCGAAAAAAAGTGATAAAACGTTTTTTATCACCTCTTTCGACATACTATAATACCACTTTTTTTTAATGACTTTTTTGACATACTATGCTATGACTTTTTTATGACTTTTTCAACATACTATACTATGACTTTTTTTTTACATACTTCTCTATGACTTTTTTATGACTTATTTTACATACTATACACTCAACACTCTATGACATTATTATACCTTTTTTGGACATACTATACTATGAATTTTTTGTACTCTTTTTTTTGACATGTTACACTATGTCTTGTGAAATAGCTCAGTGCGGTAGATATCTGGTTGGAATACTGGAGGTTGTGAATTTGATCCTTATGTGACATAGTCTGTTTTCAGGTCTAACTTCAAATGAAGAAGTCAAATACAAAAGGAAACATTACATCAGTGTATCCGGTCAGATAGCTCAATGTGATAGATATCTGGTTGGAATACTGGAGATTGTGAGTTCGATCCTTATGTGACACAGTCTGTTTTCAGGTCTAACTTCTAATGACAAAGTCAAATATACCAAGAGAACAGTCCAAAGGGCGTGTGGCATTGGTGGCTTGGTTGCTAAGTTCCCGGTTCTTTGTGTGGCAGAGCGGGATTCGATCCCCACCCTCACATCAATGTCCGGTGCCCGACAGTGGAGATAGACGAGCGTCTCCTCCCAGGGTTTACCAGAGATACAACTGTGGGGTTATGCAACAGAAAACCAGAAGTTGTAACATCGCTACAAAATAAATATAATATAATTTATTAACTTGTTCACCTCCGTGTGCCCTTTAATATCTCCTCAGCCCTAAAGTCTTGCTGCGCCATGACCAGGTGTGGAAACAGTCACCAGTTCATTCAGTCCAGCAAACACCACCCCAGGAAGAAAACCATCCAGTTCCTCAAGGCTGGAACCACACAGCCCCAGACTGGCAACCCCAACCCTTAACCCCTAACCCTAACTCTAACCCCTAACCCTAACCCTAACCCTAACCCTAGGGTTATCTAGGTCTAGATCTTTATCTGATCTATGATATTGTATTTTATTGATCCCTTATGAGTTTGACCTGCTTTACAGCATGCACTTTATTTCTAAAGCACTTTAATTTCGTACAGTGACGTTGAGTGGGAATTGGTATTTTATGAAGTTTAATGAATAACCTTTCTATAAGCATGGATGCCACCTGCAGGACGAAATGTTTAATAGCAGCTCATTTTTTTATATCATATTTTATATTATATTTTTTACATGTTCTTAAAGTTTGCTTTACTTAATAAAGATTTTTCTTATTAACAGCACTTATTTTGTATATTTCACATACAGATATACACATATATATACAGTATATATACATATATAAATTTACCCCCTCTACCCCCAACCCACCTAAAAACTTTTTCCCCCCTCCCCCCTTACCTCAGGTTTCGGTGCGGACCCCCTTGGGATCGATGGACCTCTCCTGGGGCTCTGCAACCAGCATCTTGCACTTGTCCACTCTGTACACACCCACTGCAACACAAATCACAATTTTAGAGTTGAGAGGAACTGTACCAGAAAACTATACACCGGAATACCTAATGGCTTCATAACCCATCTTTTCCACAGCCAACATAACGACGGGGAAGAGGGCGGAGAGACCCCCTGTCTCCCACTGTACTTCCTCTGATAAATAAATTAATATAAACCTAAAAAACATATACAATACCAGTAACAATAAAAATCCAAAGGACCAATAAAATCAAATAAAGTTGATTTACCAATTTACTAACATTACAACACACATAGAAACATACTACATAAAATTTTTTCCTTGTGTTGCATATAATATTTGTGCTTACTTTTGGTGTATTTGTGTTCTCCCTCGCCCTCCCTCCCCCTTCCTAGTATACTCATACCTTTACTTACCTTCCACTCCATCAGTGGGGAGGGGCACAGATCTCCACACGCTCCCAGGCCAGTGCACCCAGAACCCCACACGGGGACAAGTCACCAGCACACCCTCCTCACACCTAACCCTAACCCTAACCCTTTTATCTGATCTATGATATTGTATTTTATTGATCCCTTATGAGTTTGACCTGCTTTACACCATGCACTTTATTTCTAAAGCACTTTAATTTCGTACAGTGACGTTGAGCGTTGACTTGGTATTTTGTGAAGTTTAATGAATAACCTTTCTATTAGCATGGATGCCACCTGCAGGACGAAATGTTTAATAGCAGCTCATTTTTTTTATATCATGGCTGTGGTGACTGTTTCCGCAACTTCCTTGAGCACCTGGTTGTGGTGCCAGCGGTAACGTCCATCGGCCAAGGCTTTAGGGCTGAGGGGATGTTGAAGGGTTAGGGTTCCAGCACACAGAGGGCAGGGTTAGGGTTAGGTTAAGTTTAAAACGCAGCACTCTTATTGAGTGCTACGAGATGCTGAATAAATTTCTTTAAAATGCCATAATAAATATATGCAACCAATATAATTTCTAATATAATATAGTTTGAATAAATTAAATGCGATTAAATACGCAGTAAAATTTATTACAATTTCTGGTTTTCTGTTGCATAACCCCCAAGTTGTATCTCTGGTAAATCCTGGGAGGAGACGCTCGTCTCACTCCACTGTCGGGCACCAGACATTGATGTGAGGGTGGGGATCAACCCCTGCTCTGCCACACAAAGAACTGGGAACTTAGCAACCAAGCCATCAATGCCACATGCACTTGGGACTGTCCTCTTCGTATATTTGACTTCGTCATTAGAAGTTAGACCTGAAAACAGACTGTGTCGCGTAAGGACCGAACCCACAACCTCCAATATTCCAACCAGATATCTACCACCCTGAGCTATTTCACAAGACAGTATAACATGTCAAAAAAAGAGTACAAAAAAGTACAAAAAATCATATGTATGTTGAAAAAAAAGTCGCAGTATATTATGTCTAAAATGTCATAGTATAGTATCTCCAAAAAATTGATATTATTGTATGTCGAAAAAAGTGATAAAAAGTCATAGTATAGTATGTCGAAAAAAAAGTCATACTATTGTTAAGTCCCCTTTTGTGTAAATACAAGTAAAGAGACGACAACACGACAATTAAAAGAAGATGGGAGTCAAACTTGAGGTGGAAAAGAATAAGGGTGATTTATTTACACAATACTTCAAATAATCACAAAGGTTCACAAAAAAGGTGGGGGAGGATGGGACACGGTGGTTGTGCCAGATAAACAGAAATTAAGAAAACAAAACTAGGCCTAACTAATTGCTATCTCATAATATAAAACCGCAAAAAGAACACCTTACTCACTTTAAAACAAATTCAAAGGTGGCACCAAACAGTAACCTAGTGTTTCTATACAAAAAAAAGGATAACTACCTGAATGGAAAGTGTATAGTATAAGTATATAGTCCTCCACCTCCCACCACAGACCTTTTTCTAACATCTTTAACACGTTTTTTAAGCTCAAACAATGCAGCACAACTCAGCAGATTAAGGGCATGGCCAGAATTCTGAAGGCGGGACCCTTTTATTGAGAACCCTCGATGCTGACTGGCCAACTCCACACCTGAAGGAACCTATGGGCTGCATCACCAGACTGCACAGGTGGAATTCAATCATGTAGTTGGCACCTGGGGTGCATCCCAAGTCTCTTAGGGTGCATCCCAAAGCTCTTAATTGCATCCACGTTTCCCTCACTTGCATCTTTTCCTTGCGTCTTAGTCCCTCCAACGAGGGAAGCATGGAGAGACGCGAGGAAACCATGCGAGGAGAGAGGAAACAAGGAAATATGTTTTAAGAGAAACGGGACGTCGTTTCCTCTGAAGCGTCACGTGAAGTGACATCCGTTTCTGATAACAGGAGCAGCTGATCACAGCTGGATCAACTGTCAGTCGGCTTTAGTAGCTGTAGAGACTTTAGATGGAGTTTGTGTTTGAACTGTACTAATACTAATAAAGACACACAGTTATTATCAGTGGCAGAGCAGCAGTGTTTTCTCTCTGTAGCCTGTTACCTGTTTAACAAACACCTGCACATGAATAACAACCTGCAGTCTGTATTTAAACTGTAGACTGAGTCCTGTTTAGAGGCTCAGGAACCATTTCTACTGGCACAATATCTTTATATTATTTATTCATTATTAGTGTCTGTAGTTATTGATATTCTGATTGTGAATTCATTATTTAATAACCCAGAATATGACTATGGTGTCTTTTGAATACTGGACATTATTTATCAGGCTGAATGTTTCAGGGAAAATGTAAATGATGTAACTCATATCAAACCCGACACTCAGGAATTATCAGCCTCACATGTGACTGAATGGAAATTAAGATAAATAATGTAACAGGTGTATGTTGCTGACAGACAGACTCTCCTTTTCTCTCTGACTTTAATAGTATCATTAATAAAAGTTAACGGGGAAATAAAAGATCATGAAAAGAAAAATCTTTCTAATAAATGCAGAAAGATGTTTTAGACCTGTTTGTCAGGTTTTATAAACCCCTTTCAGTGACAGGCTGCTTCACTCGCAGTGTGTGAATGAGAGCTACTGCAGGTCCTTCTGTTGCTGTTCAGAGCTACAATTACCACTGATTTTAACTAGATGGTGAATCAGAAGACAACTAAAATATAAAACTTTTAATCTGTGATCTGTCTGCAATCCGGTATGAATCTCCAGTGATGTTGAGAGGTAAAGTTATCAGACCATTTACACTCTCCATGCACACCTTACACTACTGATACTACTGATGTTCAAACTCCATGACTTTTGATCATTGTGTTCAGTATAACTTAATTTACCTTTGTTAAATAAATTCATTGATTTAAGCGTTACCACGGTGTATCTCTATATTTGTCATGGCTGTGAGAGCCAGGTCGCGACAATGTTGAAAAAGTTCATAGCATAGTATGTAGAATAATTGGTAAAAAAGTCATAGTATAGTATGTCGAAAAAAGTTATAGTATAGTATGTCGAAAAAATTGATTAAAAAAGTCATAGTATAGTATGTCGAAAAAAAGTGATTAAAAAAGTCATAGTATAGTATGTTGAAAAAAGTTATAAAAAGGTTATAATATAGTATGTTAAAAAAAAAGTGATGAAAAAGTCATTGTATAATATGTCAAAAAAAGTCATAGTATAGTATGTTGAAAAAAGTCACAGTATAGTATGTCAAAAAAAGTTTTAAAGAAGACATAGTATAGTATGTTAAAAAAAAGTGATGAAAAAAATCATAGTATAGTATCTCGAAAAAATTAATTAAAAAGTCATAGTATAGTATGTCTAAAAAAGTGGTAAAAAATTCATAGTATAGTATGTCGAAAAAATTGATTAAAAAAGTCATAGCATAGTATGTCGCAAAAAGTATTGAAAAAGTCATAGTAAAGTGTGTCGTAAAAAGTGATAAAAAAGTCATAGTATAGTATGTCAAAAACAGTGATGAAAAAGTGATAAAAAAGTCAAAGCATAGTATGTCGAAAAAGTGAGAAAAAAGTCATAGTATTGTATGTTGAAAAAGTTCATAGCATAGTATGTAGAAAAAGTGGTAAAAAAGTCATAGTATAGTATGTCGAAAAAAGTTATAGTATAGTATGTCGAAAAAATTGATTAAAATGTCATAGTATAGTTTGTCAAAAACAGTAATAGTATAATGTCAAAAAATTGATTAAGATGTCATAGTATAGTATGTCGAAAAAAGTGATGAAAAAAATCATAGTATAGTATCTCCAAAAAATTAATTAAAAAGTCATAGTATAGTACGTCTAAAAAAGTGGTAGAAAATTCATAGTTTAGTATGTTTAGTATTTGTGTAAGTGATAAAAAAGTCATAGTATCGCATGTTGAAAAAAGTCATAGCAAAGTATGTCGCAAAAAGTATTGAAAAAGTCATAGTATAGTATGTCGAAGAAAGTGATAAAAAAGTCATAGTATTGTATGTTGAAAAAGTTCGTAGCATAGTATTTCAAAAATTGATTTAAATGTCATAGTATAGTATGTCTAAAAAAGTGGTATAAAATTCATAGTATAGTATGTCGAAAAAATTGATTAAAAAAGTCATAGCATAGTATGTCGCAAAAAGTATTGAAAAAGTCATAGTAAAGTGTGTCGTAAAAAGTGATAAAAAAGTCATAGTATAGTATGTCAAAAACAGTGATGAAAAAGTGATAAAAAAGTCAAAGCATAGTATGTCGAAAAAGTGAGAAAAAAGTCATAGTATTGTATGTTGAAAAAGTTCATAGCATAGTATGTAGAAAAAGTGGTAAAAAAGTCATAGTATAGTATGTCGAAAAAAGTTATAGTATAGTATGTCGAAAAAATTGATTAAAATGTCATAGTATAGTTTGTCAAAAACAGTAATAGTATAATGTCAAAAAATTGATTAAGATGTCATAGTATAGTATGTCGAAAAAAGTGATGAAAAAAATCATAGTATAGTATCTCCAAAAAATTAATTAAAAAGTCATAGTATAGTACGTCTAAAAAAGTGGTAGAAAATTCATAGTTTAGTATGTTTAGTATTTGTGTAAGTGATAAAAAAGTCATAGTATCGCATGTTGAAAAAAGTCATAGCATAGTATGTCGCAAAAAGTATTGAAAAACTCATAGTATAGTATGTCGAAGAAAGTGATAAAAAAGTCATAGTATTGTATGTTGAAAAAGTTCGTAGCATAGTATTTCAAAAATTGATTTAAATGTCATAGTATAGTATGTCTGAAAAAGTCATAGTATAGTATTTTGAAAAATGTATTAAAAAGTAAGAGTACAGTATGTCGAAAAAAGTGGTAAAAAAAAGTCATATTATGTCAAACAAAGTGATGAAAAAGTCACAGTATAGTATGTCCTAAAAAGTAATACAAAAGTCAAAGTATAGCATGTTGAAAAAATGAATTACTAAATTACAAAACTTGAATTACAATATGCTGAAAGGTCATTATGGAATTTTTGCCCAATGATGCCCAAAACCTTCTGCCTACCCTTGCTCTAACCTCGGAGTGAGGAGTCAGCAGTCAATGACTGTATAAAACAGTCAATAAAATATGTTTTCAAAAAGTGTGAATTACTGCAACCACGAGAAGTCCTTGAGCATACAGTCATAAGCGAGCACAAAAAATATTTGGTTGATGAGTCCAGCAGAAACCGAGATTAGCCGTGGACAGACAGACAGACACAGAGATGCACACTCACGCATGCACACACATGACCGAATACATAATCTCCTGGCGGAGATAATACCAGTAATACTGTGAAGTGTTGCATTAAAATGTAAAATCATTGGGGCCTCTTTCCTTTCCAAGCACAAGTACTTCAATTATCAAAATGTGTGTTGATGTGGAAGACATTATGAACTATTTTTATTTAAGTTTATATTTAAGTTTATCTTATCCTGAACTTCTACAGTCTTTCCAGTCCTGCCAGACCCCATGACTCCATCACTACGATTATATCTTTCAACAAGGCTTCAACCCAAAGAAGTTTCTTTGAGAGGAGATCCAAACATATCTGTCAGCCTGAATTTTGGGAAACTGTGTATAAAATGAGGAACAAGACGTGTGTAATATTTCTATTTAGTGTAGTGCTGCAGTCATAAAAACATGACATTTCCTTTTTGTGGAAGATTTTTTTTGTTTTTCAGATTAGATCTGGGATATAAAACCTTTACTAAAAACGTAATAAAAACATGGCTTTCTGCCCCTTGAGATTACTAAATTAAGTGTTTTTCATGTTGGAGTCTCAAACAAGATAATTTTTTTGGTAAATCAATTGATCAATTTGACCTTTTTCTTAAAAATCATTGACTGCTAAAATGTGTAATCTGGTCCTGTCTGGGGACAAACAAGCAGAAAACAGAACCCACATATTGCGCAAACCACAGTCCGTTTTAAGTAATAACTGACACTGCCTGCTGAGCTGAATTTGCCAACAAGTCTTTGGTAAGCAGTAGGACATATTAGGATGAAGGTTAGTTGGCTTTCCCACCTATATAAGATGGAGCACACACTGTTTCCCCAGGCATCGTCTTGGTCTGCCGCTGCTGTCCTATAACCAGCCATGATGCTCCAGACTGCTGTGCTCAGCGTCCTCTTCTGCTCTGTCTACAGCTTCACTATACCGGTAAGCATCAGCAGACACATTAATATGGACAGACGGACACTTACTTTCTCTTTAGTTAGATCATTTTCTATGACACAATTTGAAATTAAATGTGATGCATTTTCAAATCTTACAGTCAAATTCTGTTTTTCTTCAATAATATAATATGATCAGCAGTATATTGACTGAATATTTAACTGTCAAGTCAAGTCAATTTGACTGACTGCTCAACATACAGTATAGTCCGCAAATTCCATGGTAATTAGGTGATAATTAGCAAGTAACCTATTTGAAATTTCTTTGGAATTACTGCCAAATTACTCCAATATTTACCTCAAAATTCATCAACAATTACTTTGTTATAAACATTATTTAATAATGATATGCTAAAATAGCATATACTGTAATGGTTAAAATAGTGCCCTTAGGCTTGAGAAGCGGCTGTGCGCTGCTCTTCATTGGAGGTGGAAAACCAAAACTAATAGAAGACACTTCTGATCAGGCACAAATCTCACCATTGTGTGACTTATTGTCTACACAAATGTAACCTGGTAGCTAATGTCATGATTCAGGGAGATTTTTTAAGAAATTTCAAAGAAGTTATTTTCTAATCATGATCTATTTACGAGCAGACATGGAAATAAAGCATATAAATTAACTTTGTATTCTTTTCCTGGAAATGTATTACATAAATTACCAGCTATTGGGAAATAGCGGAATATAATTAGTAAATAATGTTTATAATAAAGTAATTTTCGATACATTTGGAGGTAAATATTGTGGTAATTTGGCAGTAATTCCAAAGAACTTTCAAATAGGTTAACTGCTGATTATCACCTAATTACATTGAAATTTGCGGACCTGTAAAATGAAGTGTTACCGAACTTTTTTATGTAATTGTGGGGAAACTGACATGGAAACTGTTTCTAAAGAAAGATAATTTGAAATAGCTTTCATTTTATACTTTGTTGATTGCATTACATTCTAATCCAATGCAGGAATGCACACATTTTGCTTTCTCTGCCTTGAAAGTTGAATGTTAAAAGTTTGAGAAAGGAATAGCTTTCAAAGTTTCCACCACGCCCCCTATGCTATTTCTATGGGACCTGCACCTCCTACAGTAGTCTCAAACTGAAGTCAAATCTCTGCTGGAACTAAACTCTATCTGAACTCAGAAGCAAATGTTCACATATTTAATTCAGTGGCTGCATAACCATTCAACTGTATTTAACCAACTTTTACTCTGACGAATTACAGGCTGGTTTTGAAAAGAGCGAGGAGCACTCTGGTAAGACATGGCTACCTTTCAGACAGTAACACTCTGTAAATATATAGTCGTACATCATATAACTGAGACGTGAACAAATTGTTTCTCTTCCACAGGCAACACCGTTGAGGAAGATGATTTCAGTATCTCCACGCTGTTAGAGAAGGCCAATATTAATGTTGGTATGTTCATCTCAAGTGCTTTAATTATCCCTTTGGTGAAATTATTATTCCAGCAGCAAATGTACAGTAGTAATAATCTAACATTAAATATAGAACAAAAGTATTGGTAAGACTTCATTTTACAGGTCCAGATTTGAGCTGCTGCCTTTAACAGAGTAGCTAAATCAAGAAAATGAAATGCAGCACAACTAAAAAGATGAAAACGTTTCCTCGATCATCCTCATGTCATTTTGCAGGAAAGGACTTTGATGAGCCTCTGGTGATGTATGGAGACATAGCAGTGCCAACAGGTCTACAGAACGCTGATCCCTGCACACGACGAGGGTGCCTGTGGCCCAAAGCCACCGATGGCAAAGTCTACGTACCCTACACGATCTCCAACCAGTACAGTAAGTAGTCTACTGAAGGCAGGGCTTTTATTTTGGTTCTGTAAGCTATTAGTGTTCATAAGTTCTCAATATCACATGCACACTTTACATATGTATTTTAGTAGTAGCAGTACTAGACTAGTAGTAGAAGCAGTAAATAGTAGTAGGCCTAGTAGCAGTAGGCCTACAGTGGTAGTAGTAGAAGTAGAAGGCTAGAAATAAAGGTAATAGTAGCAATAGCAGTTGTAGATCTAGTGGTAGTAGTCGTAGCAGCAGCAGCAGCAGTAGTAACAGTAGTAGTAGTAGTAGTAGTAGGCCCAGTAGTACTAGTAGTATGTATAGTAGCAGTAGCAATATACAGCAATAGCAGCAGCAGTAGTACTCAAAGTAGGCCTAGAAGTAGTAGTAGTAGTAGTAGTATGTATAGCTGTAGCACTAGCAATAGTATAGTGATAGCAGCAGCAGCAGCAGTAGTAGTAGGCCCAGTAGTAGTAGTAGTAGTAGTATGTATGTATAGTAGCAGTAGCAATAGTATAGCAATAGCAGCAGTAGTAGTAGTAGTAGTAGTAGTAGTAGTAGGCCCAGTAGTAGTAGTCGTGTGGCTTAATATATGCACTTTCTTACAAAGTTTTTTACGCTGTTTTAAACTAGTAAAAACAGCAATTTCTTTGTTTTAAGAGCATGTAGGCTATAGTAGCAGTAGTAATAGTATAGTAATTGCAGCAGCAGCAGTAGCAGTTGTAGTTATAGGCTCGTAGTAGTAGCAGTATAGTAGTACTCGTAGCAGTAATAGGCCTACTAGTCACTTAATAGTAATAGTATTAGTATAGTAGTAGTATAATAGTATACTAGTAGAGTAATTGTGCTAAAAATCCCCCTTTAATATGATGGCAGACTGACGTAGAAGATGACAGCAATAAAACCAACTATCTGATAATAAATGTTTTTTTGTTTTTTTACTGTCAAGGCCAACGTGAGAGAAACACCATCATCCAAGGTCTGAGGTCATTTGCTGAGTCCACCTGCATCCGTTTCTTCGAACGCACCAACACTCGGCAGGAGAACTTTTTGAACATCCAGTCGCGCTCAGGGTATGGACCACACAATACATACCACATATGGCAAGCCGTTTCAACATTTAATCAAACCACACACATTTTAGATATCCATGATAGCATTTCTCCTAGTCAACATTGTATTCTCACTAGTCAGAATGGTAATTAAAGATATCTGCATTAACATTCTTCAAATGAGTCTACTTCTCACTTGATTATTACCTCAGTAAACATTGTAAACATGAGTTTGTGGTCTCAATCGCTAGTTTCAAGTCTTCTTCAATACAGTATGATGTTCATTTAGTAAATTATGGTCCCATTTAGAGTCAAATAGACCATAAAGCAGGGGATGCTTTAGGGCGTGCCTACCTACTGATTGACAGGTTGCTACCACGACGTTGTTCAGTCTGGGAGTTGTCCATGTTTAGAACTTTAACCCTTTCACAGTGCGTTTTCAGTTCATGCAAGTTAATTGTAACATTTTGGTCGCCTAAAAATGTCTTATTCAGCGTTCGGTTGTACTTGGCTCCACCCTCTCGTGTCACTTTTGGTTCCAAAAATTCAAGATGGCGACGGCCAAAGACCAAGATGGCGACGGCAAAAATACCGAACTCGAACCTTCAAAACGGCTGTCCACAAACCAATGGGTGACGTCTACGACTATGTTCTTAAATACAGTCTATGGATATCGATATCTGAAATGACAATTGTGGATAGGAAGAATGTCATTGTGGATATCAGGAAAGTTAATTTTGACTAGGAAGGACTGACTTACGGATATCTGCAGTACACTTAAAGACTTATTGACCCCAAGGATCTTACACCGGAGCTTGCAGGCTTTTCATCAAACACGAGTGTCTCAGGTCGAGGGTGAACAATGTGAGATACTTTCATTGGGCTTCTTAAGCTGTTTTACTGTTTGGTAGTTTTATTTATTTTTCTCTTTCAGGTGTTACTCATATCTTGGGCGTACTGGTCGAGGCCAGATAGTGTCTTTGAGTCGCCAGGGCTGTGTTTTTAAGGGGACCATCCAACATGAGCTGCTGCACGCCCTGGGCTTCAACCATGAACAGACCAGGTCCGACAGGGACAGCCACATCAGAGTCATGCTGCAGAACGTCCAGTCTGGTAATGGAGATGTTGATTATTCACTATGGCATATTAGAGAGGAGAGCCAGCAAACTGCAGACAAGTACATTCACATTAGAGACACTGATATCATGTTACCATCGTTCGGGGGAACATCATTCGCGGTGGGTTGTGTTATAGACTTTCATTATGACAAATATAGATGGAACATTAGTAATGCTTTTGCAAAAGATACAAACAACCAAAATGGGGTGTTACAATTAATACAACTGAACTTTATAACGTTTAAGCTCTCAAGTCAAAAATGTTAAGTACAAATAAATGTCATATCATTTTAGCAGGTATGTAGTGGCTAGGGATATGAATCATGTTTATACCTCTAGAACGAGCAACCATATGTACAGAAATAGTGTAGTTTCCAGCAGATATAACTATTCATTTACTGCACTTTTCAGCCATTTTCACTGGCAAAATTTGATTGAGCTGTGTGATCACCTGCAGGACTGGAGTACAACTTCAGGAAGATCCAAACAATTAACCTTGGCACTCCCTATGACTACAACTCTGTCATGCACTATGGAAGGTAGCATCTCCGTTCACTCAATGAACATGATAATATTCAACTACAACAGTATCATTATATAATTATGAAATCATGTAATATATACAAAACAACTATGCATTTTTAAATGAAGGGTTCATATTATTTCAAGTCTGTCTTAAAACAGTACTCACATGCCCATATGTATGTTGAACAGGTTACTTTTCCTTTCCATGCCGGCCATGAAGAGATCCTGTACTAATTAGGGATGTTAATAATGAACCGTTTAACCGTTAACAATAAGCATTTTGACCGATCAGTTAAACGGTGCTCTTAATGCAATTCCATTGAAAGAGACATAATCCACATCCTCATTCTGTGCAACAATATATTCTAAAGCTAAGCTGAAGCTATTAAGAGGTTTGAGCAGTCGGAGTTAGACAAATCGGGTGGGTATCTTTCAACGTTACACTCTTTTTACTACTAAATTCCCTCTTTTTGCTACTATCCCTCCACAGCAGCTAAAGTCTGGCCCACACCAAAAAAAATGTCAGATCTTAAAGGGACTATATGTAACTTATTACACGAATAAATCATACCGGGTCGGTGTCCCATGCGCGCTCGCATGTGGGTACGCGCTGCTCCTGCTGCTCTGCTTCTGCCTGCTTGCACACTGCGCTCGTTCTCACCCGCTCGGCTCGCTCCAACTCCACGTGCACGCGCGCACACTACACCCTGCAGAAGAGTTAGTTTAGCTCTGAGAATATCTAGTGAATGTGCAGTGGACGTTTTTGCAGAAATAAATGCTGCCGCTCCTCCAGACCAACAGAGGTTTCCCGTGTCTTGTGAAGTGACGGGGCTCCGCAGAGAGTTACGTTATCGTCTCCGACCGGGTGTCGGTGTCTCTCCCCCCCGTTCCCTCCGGGTCGGCGGGCTGAAGCACGAAAAGCCAACACTAGGATCAGCATTGATTCATGGAGAGACCTTCGTCTGGTCAGCTAACATTACTGCCAAGCAGGTGAAATACAGAGTGATATTGTGTGTTAGCTGACATGTGTCGCCTCACTGTTTAGACCGGTGCTCGTTCATGTCTATGTAGAGAGAGCACAAGCGCGAGCGCGAGCAACAGGACGCTGACTTTCGTTGACATTGCGGCCACAGGTGTCGCTGTTAACAAGCAATTTCTGATTCTTACATATAGTCCCTTTAACAGATTTTGAAAATGCTAGAGAACCCACACATAACGACATATTATGTTAAATTTAACAGTTTTGTTCCTGTAGTGTGTGGTGAGCAATGATTTAGCCAAAACATCAACCACACACTAACAGATTCATTCATGAACAACAAGTCCAGACTCAAAAAAACGTAAATCTCGCAAAATCTCTTGTGATCAAACGTGACTTTAGTGTAAACAAACATGGCGGATGACGGGCAGGAAGAATTAGCGATGTTAGATTTTGCACTTTGTACTAAAAATTCACGAAGAAAAAAGAAAAATAGTGGATGAAGCCATGGAGACACGTTAAATAAACACCGTCCTCCATTTCTGAGCTCCATCTTACTACTACTTTATGCTTCGCGTTTTCCATTAGCTCATGAATTAGCCACGGCTGCCATGACGGTGGTGGTTGTCCTTCCGCTTTAGTCATCAAAAAATCGGGGCTTTGTTGACGATCGTCGGGAGGAGGGAATCGGGGGGATTTTCTACCAACAGGACTATAACTTTGGAAGATAATCCTTTCAGACTGTTGAAGTCTCATATTAGCTTTAGATGAACTTTAGAATGTATTTTTACAAAGAACAAGCACTGTGGACTGTCCCCCATCGCTCACAATCTCTTCACGGCCAGTATGAACAGCAGGAACGACTACAGAGTCCAATAACTTTCCAATATCATTTCAGTGTACATATGGCCATGTGAGTATTGTTTTATGACAGACTTGAAATAATGTGAACTCGTCCTTTAAAATGTTTTTTTTTTAATGAATGAATGAATGATAATGTTTCTTCTGTGTCTGCTGGATGTGTGAATAGACGATTGTGTGCAGTTAAGTGATAAATGTACAGTTTAAACCTGTCATCACTACTGTGTATTTGCACCATAGGTATGCCTTCTCCAGGAATAGGCAGCCGACCATCGTGCCCATCCCCAACCCAAATGTATCCATTGGTAGGGCCACCGAAATGGATCGTAATGACATCCTTCGGGTGAACCGCCTTTATCGCTGCAGTAAGTACCTTTTTAAACATGCAGCCTATTATCTCCCCAACTAAACTTCCTACTTGTTTCTAATATCTATTTCTTCTGAGCTATCTACATTCTCATGTCTTCCTACCTGGCTACCCACCTATAGAACTCTCTCATACTATCTTTCTACTGATGAAATGGACAGACTAGGTCAGATTGAACACAGACAGATGTATTTCCATGTGCATTGTAGCAGCACCATTAAGAAATCAAGCAGCTGTTAAAGATTTTGCTTTCTTTTTGAATTCATGTCAGATGCGAATGCTTCCAAACTTGACCCGGAACACGTGCAAAGGAAATATTTCCACTAGAAATGAAAGTAAGTTGTGGGTTTGCATGTTTTATTCGAACTTGCTATGTCCACGCTAACATCAGTGGGATATAACGTATGTATAATGTTTAGTTTAACCTAGCTGTACATTCTGTCTTCAGAAGGAAGTTTCCCTCTCTTTACATTTTAGTAGCTAATATTTAATAATTTTTATAATAGATTTTGTAGTTTTTCTGGCATTTTGCCATCCTAAGATAGTGACTGTGGAGGATGGAACCTGCCGAAATAAAAAATAAATGAATAAATAAATGACTCGATAAGTATATAATGTCATTGATTATAGAAAAAAATAATGATAATAAAATAATAATGAAATATAAATGTAGCCATTAATTAATTAATAAAATGTGACATAAATTGATATTTCTGTTTTAATTTGCTTCCTTATTTATTTATTGTGAGTGACTGACCCACATTTGCATAATGAGGCAGAAATGCATAAAGAAATGTGAAAAGAAAAGAATACATAAATAAATAAGTTTGGGAAAATAAATAAGGGGTGAAATGCAAAGGGAAAATCATGCAGAAATAAAATAAAGAAATAAATGCATAAATACATAAATAAATTAATACATTTAAAAAAATAAATATAAAATAATTAAAAGAATAAATGCACAACTAAATTAATGCAAAAAGAAATAAATTAATTGAAAAAATTATAAAAATGAATACTATATAATGAATAATAAATAAAAGGGAAAGTTAAACAGAAGAAAAAATAAATAAGGGAATTAACACAAAGATTAATAAATAAAGAACCAAATTAAAACAGATATCAATTTATTTACATTTAATAACATATTTATTTATTTATTGTGTCATTTATTTATTCATTTATTTTTTATTTTGGCAGTTTCCATCCTCCATAAGTGACAGATACAAACACGAACATGAATGTACATTTATGTGCATCCATGTTTCCTGTTAGACAGACATCAACCTATGATATACAGGGTATGGTCATTTGTAAATTAGGGCATTATGAAATTGCTTCCTTTAGTTAGATTGTAAGCAAAACCCTGTGGTAGAAAGTGTAAAAATTAATAAAAACATTATACAAAAAAAAGTGGAAACATGGAAAACGAGAGAGGGGCCCGACATTGAACCAGGGATGTTACGGTTATGTGATAGTCGTCTTAACCACTAGACCATCAGGACGAAATTGATTTTTACTGCATAATCCCAATGTCAACAGACCTGCAACTTAAGGACGTCAACTGTCTTGCGTTATGTGTATGCCCATGTGCGTTTGTTTGTGTGCACATGTACACATATTCATTCAATATTTTTTAACAAATTCCCTCTTTTTCCAACAGGAAATCAAGAAATGAGGCAAACTGATGCAATGCTTTTTCTACAAGGAAAAGCAGAAATGCATCTTGTGCTTAAATGAATGTGCTTTAATTCAGTATTTGATGAAATTAGCTTGTGTGCTGCCCTAATGAGGAATGCAAAGTGTCCAATGACATCATCACAAATGTGCATTTACAAAAAAAACTGCTTGTACGCTTGATTGAATATTAAAAAAGAATAAAAAGAGGTTGCATATCTTAACCTCAGCGTGTCTGTTTGCTAAATATTTTTGACCTGAAAAGACAGAAGTGTTGTACCAGCATTCACCATAACAAAAGATTTTAGCCAAAAACAAGCTGAACATTCATCTAGAAGCAAAACTCGCAGGTGATCAGCTATATTTCTCTGTCATTCTGACGTTGGTGGCCTTCATGAACAGGGCCCAGTGAAGCTGCTAGATAAACACACACAGGTGATCAAACGTAGCACATACTAGAGTTGATAAGCCTTTTTTCTAGCATTGCTCTGAATGCCAGACTCAGCACATACAGTATGTCCACTCTCACTGTTATGAAAATTGTGGTATTAAAGGTTTACATACATGTATCTGTATGAAATCTTAATGTAATCTTATAGTTTTGTAATATTTAAGACACAGATGTTGTGAGCTTTAAGATGAAACACATTTAAAACATTGCAATATAAGTAAGTATGATGTTTAGTTTAACCTAGGTGTACATTCTGTCTTCAGATGGAAGTTTCCCTCTCTTTGCATTTTGGTAGCTTTTATTTAATAATTTTTATCATAAATTTTGTATTTCTTCTGTCATTTTGCCATCCTAAGATAGTGACTATGGAGGATGGAACCTGCCGGAATAAAAAATAAATGAATAAATAAATCGATAAATAAATAAATATGTCATTAAATATAACAAAAGTAATGATAACAAAATAATAATACAAAAAAATTTAGCCATTAATTAATTAATAAAATGTGACATAAATTGATATTTCTGTTTTAATTTGCTTCCTTTATTTATTTATCTTTGTATTAATTCCCTTGTTTATTTACTCTTTTGTTGACTTTGAGTGACAGCCCCCTCATTTGCATAATGAGGCAGAAATAATATGTAAAGAAATTTATAAAGAAATGAATACAGAAATAAATAAGTTTGGGGAAATAAATAAGGGGTGAAATGCAAAGGGAAAATACTGCAGAAATAAATGCATAAATACATAAATAAATTCATACATTTAAAAATAAATATATAATGAATAAAAAATAAATGCATAAATAACCAAATGAATAAAAAATAAATTTGAGCTTTAAGATGAAATACACTTACAACAGTGCAGAGCATGGAAAAAGAGCATGTGTTAGAGTTAGTAATGTTAGTAAAGTGAGGGGGCCAATAGAGTGCTACAGGAATGAGTCCTAAAACCCGGAAATGAGTTAGCATTTTATCACTTCCGGTTCCCTCCTCTGGAAGTCAATGGATTTTTGAATAGCTTTTTAGTTGGATGCCTGAAATAAGGTATGTGGTTAACACAAGCTGAAGAGATTTTTGTTCTACAATATAAAATAAATCAATAAATAGTTTTGAAGCCTTTACATGTCTTAAAAAAGTCGGTTGCAAACAAGTGGCTAAATGAGACTACTAAACTTCGTCAGGCCGACTCGTCCTCCTTTACAGCCTCGTTGTGTATACTCACGCTGATGTGACCGCGTTGTAGTTAGTTTATAGTCTAACGTTAGCTTTTTACTTCTGGCGATTGCATTCACGCTTCAAAAATCATAAAAGTGGTGTTCATTTGTGGAGATTATCTTCCTGAACAAAACGTGTAAGTATCATAAACGTGTATTTGCCACAGGGCTTATTTTCTGCGATAATCCAAAACCCAATGGAAAAAATCCCATTGGCTTTTTGTTGAGGGAACCAGGGCGATGCTAAAAAAGTTATAGTATAGTATAGTAATAGTATAATGTAAAAAAAAATTATTAAAAAATCATAGTATAAGATGTCGAAAAAAGTGGTAGAAAATTCATAGTTTAGTATGTCGAAAAAAGTGATAAAAAAACAGAGTATAGTATGTTGAAAAAAGTCATAGCATAGTATGTCGCAAAAAGTATTGAAAAAGTCATAGTATAGCATGTCGAAAAAAGTGGTAAAAAAGTCATAGTATAGTATGTCGAAAAAAGTAATAGTATAGTATGTCGAAAAAGTGGTAAAAAAAGTAATAGTATATTATGTCGAAAAAAGTGATAAAAGTCATAGTATAGTATGTTGAAAAAATAAATTACTAAATTACAAAACTTGAATTACAATATGCTGAAAGGTCATTATGGAATTTTTGCCCAATGATGCCCGAAACTTTCTGCCTACCCTTTCTATACCCTCGGAGTGAGGAGTCAGCAGTCAATGACTGTATAAAACAGTCAATAACATATGTTGTCAATAAAATATGTTTTCAAAAAGTGTGAATTACTGCAACCACGAGAAGTCCTTGAGCATACAGTCATAAGCGAGCACAAAAAATATTTGGCTGATGAGTCCAGCAGAAACCGAGATTAGCCCTGGACAGACAGACAGACATAGAGCTGCACACTCACCCATGCACACACGACCGAATACATAATCTCCTGGCGGAGATAATACCAGTAATACTGTGAAGTGATGCATTAAAATGTAAAATCATTGGAGACTCTTTCCTTTCCAAGCACAAGTACTTCAATTATCAAATGTGTGTTGATGTGGAAGACATTATGAGCTATTTTTATTTACGTTTATATTTAAGTTTATCTTATCCTGAACTTCTACAGTCTTTTCAGTCCTGCCAGACCCCATAACTCCATCACTACGATTATATCTTTCAATAGGGTTTCAACCCAAAGAAGTTTCTTTATAATTTGTGAGGAGATCCAAACATATCTGTCTGCCTGAATTTTGGGAAACTGTGTATACAATGATGCATAAGACGTGTGTAATATTTCTATTTAGTGTAGTGCTGCAGTCATAAAAACATGACATTTCCTTTTTGTGTAAGATTTTTTGTTTTTCAGCTTAGATCTGGTATATAAAACCTTTACTAAAAACGTAATAAAAACATCGCTTTCTGCCCCTTGAGATTACTAAATTAAGTGTTTTTCATGTTGGAGTCTCAAACAAGATCATTTTATTGGTAAATTAATTCATCAATTTGACCTTTTTCTTATATATCATTGACTGCTAAAATGTGTAATCTGCTCCTATCTGAGAACAAACAGCAGAAAACAAAACCCACATATTACGCAAACCACAGTCTGTTTTAAGTAATAACTGCCAAACAGTTAAACTGAATTTGCCAACAAGTCTTTGGTAAGCAGTATGCCATATTAGGATGAAGGTTAGTTTGCTTTCCTACTTATATAAGATGGAGCACACACTGTTTCCCCAGGCATCGTCTTGGTCTGCCGCTGCTGTCCTATAACCAGCCATGATGCTCCAGACTGCTGTGCTCAGCGTCCTCTTCTGCTCTGTCTACAGCTTCACTATACCGGTAAGCATCAGCAGACACATTAATATGGACAGACGGACATTTACTTTCTCTATAATTAGATCATTTTCTATGACACAATTTGACTTAAATGTGATGCAATCTCAATCTTACAGTCAAATTCTGTTTTTCTTCAATAATATAATATGATCAGCAGTATATTGACTGACTATTTAACTGTCAAGTCAAGTCAATTTGACTGACTGCTCAACATACAGTATAGTCCGCAAATTTCATGGTAATTAGGTGATAATTAGCAAGTAACCTATTTGAAATTTCTTTGGAATTACTGCCAAATTACTCCAATATTTACCTAAAAATCCATCAAAAATTACTTTATTATAAACATTATTTAATATGCATATGCTTAAATAGCATATAATGGTTAAAATACGGCCCTTAGGCTTGAGAAGCGGCTGTGCGCTGCTCTTCATCGGAGGGTGGAAAACCAAAACTAATAGAATAGACACTTCTAGACAGACACAAATCTCACCATTGTGACTTATTGTCTACACAAATGTAACCTGGTAGCTAATGTCATGATTCAGGGAGCTTTTAAGAAATTTCAAAGAAGTTATTTGCTAATTATTATCTATTTATCAGCAGATATGGAAATAAAGCATATCAAATACAACTTTGTATTCTTTTCCTGGAAATGTATTAAATAAATTACCAGCTATTGGGAAATAGCGGAATATAATTAGTAAGTAATGTTTATAATAAAGTAATTTTCGATACATTTTGAGGTAAATATTGTGGTAATTTGGCAGTAATTCCAAAGAAATTTCAGATAGGTTACTTGCTAATTATCACCTAATTACCATGAAATTTGCAGACCTGTAAAATGAAGTGTTACCAGACTTTTTTATGTAATTGTGGGGAAACTGACATGGAAACTGTTTCTAAAGAAAGATAATTTGGTAAATAGCAAAAAGCAAAATAGCTTTCATTTTATACTTTGTTGGTTGCATTACATTCTAATCCAATGCAGGAATGCACACATTTTGCTTTCTCTGCCTTGAAAGTTGAATGTTAAAATTTTGAGAAAGGAATAGCTTTCAAAGTTTCCACCACGCCCCCTATGCTATTTCTATGGGACCTGCACCTCCTACAGTAGTCTCAAACTGAAGTCAAATCTCTGCTGGAACTAAACTCTATCTGAACTCAGAAGCAAATGTTCACATATTTAATTCAGTGGCTGCATAACCATTCAACTGTATTTAACCAACTTTTACTCTGACGAATTACAGGCTGGTTTTGAAAAGAGCGAGGAGCACTCTGGTAAGACATGGCTACTTTTCAGACAGTAACACTCTGTAAATATATAGTCGTACATCATATAACTGATACATGAACAAATTGTTTCTCTTCCACAGGCAACACCGTTGAGGAAGATGATTTCGGTATCTCCACGCTGTTAGAGAAGGCCAATATTAATGTTGGTATGTTCATCTCAAGTGCTTTAATTATCCCTTTGGTGAAATTATCATTCCAGCAGCAAATGTACAATAGTAATAATCTAACATTAACTATAGAACAAAAGTATTGGTAAGACTTAATTTTACGGGTCCACAAATTTCATGGTAATTAGGTGATAATTAGCAAGTAACCTATTTGAAATTAATTTGGAATTATTGCCAAATTATCCCAATATTTACCTCAAAATGTATCGAAAATTACTTTATTATAAACATTATTTAATAATTATATTCCACTATTTCCCAATAGCTGGTAATTTATGTAATACATTTCCAGGAAAAGAATACAAAGTTAATTGATATGCTTCATTTCCATGTCAGCTGGTAAATAGATATTAATTAGCAAATAACTTCTTTGAAATTTCTTAAAAAACTCCCTGTATCATGACATTAGCTACCAGGTTACATTTGTGTAGACAATAAGTCACAATGGTGAGATTTGTGTCTGATCAGAAGTGTCTTCTATTAGTTTTGGTTTTCCACCTCCGATGAAGAGCAGCACACAGCCGCTTCTCAAGGGCCCTATTTTAACCATTATATGCTATTTTTGCATATAATGGTTAAATCATGTTTATAATAAAGTAATTTTCGATGAATTTTGAGGTAAATATTGGGGTAATTTGGCAGTAATTCCAAAGAAATTTCAAATAGGTTACTTGCTAATTATCACCCAATTACCATGAAACCTGTAAAATGAAGCGTAACCAAAGTATTCATTAAAACATTAGCAATAATACATAATGCTAGTGTTGCAGTACAGAAAGTAGGCTATACAGCAGAGAGATACTGCTTTCTAAACAGAACTATCAGTGTGGACAGAGAGGTTGTAGGCCTGTCAGACCCAGATTTGACCTGCTGCCTTTAACACAGTAGCTAAATCAAGAAAATGAAATGCAGCAAAACTAAAAAGATGAAAACATTTCCTCGATCATCCTCATGTCATTTTGCAGGAAAGGACTTTGATGAGCCTCTGGTGATGTATGGAGACATAGCAGTGCCAACAGGTCTACAGAACGCTGATCCCTGCACAGCCCGAGGGTGCCTGTGGCCCAAAGCCACCGATGGCAAAGTCTACGTACCCTACAAGATCTCCAGCGATTACAGTAAGTAGTCTACTGAAGGCAGGGCTTATATTTTGGTTCTGTAAGCTATTAGTGCTCATAAGTTACCAATATCACATGCACACTTTATATATGTACTTTAGTAGTAGCAGTACTAGACTAGTAGTAGAAACAGTAAGCGTCTTTGAGCTCCGGAAAAGCGCTATAGAAATCGAATATATTATTATTATTATTAAATAGTAGTAGGCCTAGTAGCAGTAGGCCTATAGTGGTAGTAGTAGAAGTAAAAGGCTAGAAATAAAGGTAATAGTAGCAATAGCAGTTGTAGATCTAGTTGTAGCAGCAGCAGTAGTAGTAACAGTAGTAGTAGTAGTAGTAGTAGGCGGCCCAGTAGTACTAGTAGTATATATAGTAGCAGTAGCAATATATAGCAATAGCAGCAGCAGTAGTAGTCATAGTAGTAGTAGTATGTATAGCTGTAGCAGTTGTAATAGTATAGTTATAACATTAGCAGTAGTAGTAGTGTTAGTAGTAGCAGTAGCTCAAGTAATAGTAGCAGTATGTATAGTAGGAGTAGCAGTAGTAGTAGTAGGCCCAGTAGTAGTAGTAGTAGTAGTATGTATAGTAGCAGTAGCAATAGTATAGCAATAGCAGCGGCAGCAGTAGTAGTAGTAGTAGGCACAGTAGTAGTAGTAGTAGTGGTAGTAGTAGTATGTTTAGTAGCAGTAGCAATAGTATAGCGATAGCAGCAGCAGTAGTAGTAGAAGTAGTAGTAGGCCCAGTAGTACTAGTAGTATGTATAGTAGCAGTAGCAATATATAGCAATAGCAGCACCAGCAGCAGCAGTAGTAGTAGTAGTAGGCCCAGTAGTAGTAGTAGTAGGCCCAGTAGTAGTTGTAGTAGTAGTAGTAGTAGTAGCAGTAGTGTGGCTTAATAGATGCACTTTTTTTACAAAGATTTTAACGCTGTTTTAAACAAGTAAAAACAGCAATTTCTTTGTTTTAAGAGTATGTAGGCTATAGTAGCAGTAGTAATAGTATAGTAATTGCAGCAGCAGCAGTAGCAGTTGTAGTTATAGGCTCGTAGTAGTAGCAGTATAGTAGTACTCGTAGCAGTAATAGGCCTACTAGTCACTTAATAGTAATAGTATTAGTATAGTAGTAGTATAATAGTATACTAGTAGAGTAATTGTGCTAAAAATCCCCCTTTAATATGATGGCAGACTGATGTAGAAGATGACAGCAATAAACCAAATAAACTGATAATAAATGTTTTTTTGTTTTTTTACTGTCAAGGCCAACGTGAGAGAGAAACCATCATCCGAGGTCTGAGGTCATTTGCTGAGTCCACCTGCATCCGTTTCACCGAACACAATCAGCAGGAGGACTTTTTGGACATCCAGTCGCGCTCAGGGTATGGACCACACAATACATACCACATATGGCAAGCCGTTTCAACATTTAATCAAACCACACACATTTTTGATATCCATGATAACATTTCGCCTAGTCAACATTGTATTCTCACTAGTCAGAATGGTAATTAAAGATATCTGCATTAACATTCTTAATCGTAGAAATTGTAGGCCTATGTCAAGATGTCTACAACTTTGATTGTACTAGTCAAAATTAAGTTTAAGATATCTTTAAATCCTTACAAAGTATAAGTAGCTGTTTTAACATTTAATAGCTAGACTGGATATATATTGCCGATATCTGTAATCTAGTTCATCCCAGTCAAAAAGAAAATTTCAGATATCCACACTGACATTCTTTGTTTCCACAATTGTCATTTCAGATATCCACTCCATTTCAGAAAAACGACGTCACTTTTTCCATTGATGTGTATTGGGTTTCAATTTCAGACATCCACAATTGCATTTTTGATATCTAGAATGAACATTCTGGATATCTGCAATAGAATTCTTACCAAGAAAAAGCTCCCACTTCAGAGATCTAAAATCCAATTGTTACTAGTCAAAACTGAGGTAAGCCATTTTGGCGTATTATTATCTTTTTGGATAACTTGACCAAGCCCCCAGGAAGAGCGCCGGTCGCTGATCCCAATTTCTGTAGTGGTCAAACGGAGGTACTACAACTTCTGTGTCCGTCACGTGATACCATTGGGCCCAAAAATACTTTTTCCGATAGACTTACATTGGGAAAGAGACGTCTGTAACTCAGCGGATAATTTTTTTTGAGGTGAATCAACTTCTCAGTATGAACACTAATAGTCCTTATTTAAATCATTAGGTCCTAAAAGTTGTAAAACGCACTAATAGCCGAATCCAGAGTTATTTTCCTTCCTCCGTTCATGTGAATGAGACCCAGACCGAGGCTGGAGCGAGGGCTGGGAGGTGGAGTTAGCAAGCCGTGAGGACACCGTGACGGCTTTGACCCCGTGACCGAGCCATGTGACCGAGTGGACGCTACTGCGCCTGTTCCATGAGCCCAATAGTTTCGGAAGATCAACGGAAGATCCGGGTACTTTTCCAGTCGGAAGTCGAGCCATTTAGGCTTCATGCGCCACTGAGTAGCTTTCTTAGGAATGAACGGGGCCCCGCCTCCAACGCTGTATCCAGTTCTCTTTATACATCCATGATCCAGAACCGATATCCACCAACATTTGTCCACCCTCTCGTGTCACTTCTGGTTCCAAAAATCCAAGATGGCGATGGCCAAAATACCGAATTCGAGCCTTCAAAACGGCTGTCCACAAACCAATGGGAGACGTCTACGACTATGTTCTTATATACAGTCTATGGATATCGATATCTGAAATGACAATTGTGGACAGGAAGAATGTCATTGTGGATATCTGGAAAGTTAATTTTGACTAGGAAGGACTGACTTACGGATATCTGCAATACACTTAAAGACTTATTGATCCCAAGGATCTTACACCGGAGCTTGCAGGCTTTTCATCAAACACGAGTGTCTCAGGTCGAGGGTGAACAATGTGAGATACTTTCATTGGGCTTCTTAAGCTGTTTTACTTTTCTCTTTCAGGTGTTACTCATATGTTGGGCGTATTGGTCGAGGCCAGATAGTGTCTTTGAGTCGCCAGGGCTGTGTTTTTAAGGGGATCATCCAACATGAGCTGCTCCACGCCCTGGGCTTCAACCATGAACAGTCCAGGTCCGACAGAGACAACAATGTTACCATCGAACTGGATAACATCATGGACGGTGTGTTGTGTTATAGACTTTCATTATGACAAATATAGATGGAACTTTAGTAATACTTTTGCAAAAGATACAAACAACCAAAATGGGGTGTTACAATTAATACAACTGAACTTTATAACTTTTAAGCTCTCAAGTGAAAAATGTTAAGTACAAATAAATGTCATATCATTTTAGCAGGTATATAGTGGCTAGGTATATGAATCATGTTTATACCTCTAGAACGATCAACCATATGTACAGAAATATTGTAGTTTCCAGCAGATATAACTATTCATTTACTGCACTTTTCAGCCATTTACTCTGGCAAAATTTGATTGAGCTGTGTGATCACCTGCAGGACTGGCGTACGCCTTCGGGAAGATCGAAACAATTAACCTTGGCACTCCCTATGACTACAACTCTGTCATGCACTATGGAAGGTAGCATCTCCGTTCACTCAATGAACATGATAATATTCAACTACAACAGTATCATTATACAATTATGAAATCATGTAATATATATAAAACAACTATGCATTTTTAAAGGAAAGGTTCATATTTTTTCAAGTCTGTCTTAAAACAGTACTCACATGCCCATTTGTATGTTGAACAGGTTACTTTTTCTTTCCATGCCGGCCAGGAAGAGATCCTGTACTAATTAGGGATGTTAATAATTAACCGTTTAACTGTTAACAATAAACATGTTGACCGATCAGTTAAACGGTTCTCTTAATGCAATTCCATTGAAAGAGACATAATCCACATCCTCATTCTGTGCAAAAATATATTCTAAAGCTAAGCTGAAGCTAATAAGAGGTTTGAGCAGTCGGAGTTAGACAAATCGGGTGGGTATCTTCCAACGTTACACTCTTTTTACTACTAAATTCCCTCTTTTTGCTCCTATCCCTCCACAGCAGCTAAAATTCACGAAGAAAAAAGAAAAATAGTGGATGAAGTCATGGAAACACGTTAAATAAACACCGTCCTCCATTTCTGAGCTCCATCTTACTACTACTTTATGCTTCGCGTTTACCATTAGCTCATGAATTGGCCGTGGCCACCATGACGGCGGTGGTTGTCCTTCCGCTTCAGTCAGCTTGGTTCTTGGCTACAGTCCTTTCCCACGTGACCATCATCAGCTGTCCTCGGGGTTCCCCACACACAACAGGATATCCGATCGTAAATATTGAACATGTTTAATATTTACGGTTTGATGCGGCCAGGATGGACTTCCGAGCCGATCGGGGGGTGTAAAAAAAACTCTTAGCATACCTCACACCACAGGAGTATCCGGAGAGATAATCTTTAGAACCATCAAAAAATCGGGGCTTTGTTGACGATCGTCGGGAGGAGGGAATCGGGGGAATTTTGTACCAACTTTGGAAGATACTCCTTTCAGACTGTTGAAGTCTCATATTAGCTTTAGAATGTATTTTTACAAAGAACAAGCACTGTGGACTGTCCCCCATCGCTCACAATCTCTTCACGGCAGGTTCTCTGAACAGCAGGAACAATTACAGAGTTTAATAACTTTCCAATTTCATTTCAGTGTACATATGGCCATGTGAGTATTGTTTTATGACAGACTTGAAATAATGTGAACTTGTCCTCTAAAATGTTTTTTTTTTAATGAATGAATGATAATGTTTCTTCTGTGTCTGCTGGATGTGTGAATAGACGATTGTGTGCAGTTAAGTGATAAAAGTACAGTTTAAACCTGTCATCACTACTGTGTATTTGCACCATAGGTATGCCTTCTCCAGGAACAGGCAGCCGACCATCTTGCCCATCCCCAACCCAAATGTATCCATTGGTAGGGCCACCGAAATGAGTCCTAATGACATCCTTCGGGTGAACCGCCTTTATGGCTGCAGTAAGTACCTTTTTAAACATGCAGCCTATTATCTCCCCAACTAAACTTCCTACTTGTTTCTAATATCTATTTCTTCTGAGCTATCTACATTCTCATGTCTTCCTACCTGGCTACCCACCTATAGAACTCTCTCATACTATCTTTCTACTGATGAAATGGACAGACTAGGTCAGATTGAACACAGAGAGATGTATTTCCATGTGCATTGTAGCAGCACCATAAAGAAATCACGCAGCTGTTAAAGATTTTGCTTTCTTTTTGAATTCATGTCAGATGCGACTGCTTCCAAACTTGACCCGCAACCCGTGCAAAGGAAACATTTCCACTAGAAATGAAAGTAAGTTGTGGGTTTGCATGTTTTATTCGAACTTAATAAAATGTGACATAAATTGATATTTCTGTTTTAATTTGCTTCCTTATTTATTTATTGTGAGTGACAGCCCCACATTTGCATAATGAGGCAGAAATGCATAAAGAAATGTGAAAAGAAAAGAATACATAAATAAATAAGTTTGGGAAAATAAATAAGGGGTGAAATGCAAAGGGAAAATCATGCAGAAATAAAATAAAGAAACAAATGCATAAATACATAAATAGATTAATACATTTAAAAAATAAATATAAGATAATTAAAAGAATAAATGCACAACTAAATTAATGCAAAAAGAAATAAATTAATTGAAAAAATTATAAAAATGAATACTAAATAATGAATAATAAATAAAAGGGAAAGTTAAACAGAAGAAAAAATAAATAAGGGAATTAATACAAAGATTAATAAATAAAGAAGCAAATTAAAACAGATATCAATTTATGTCACATTTTATCAATTAATTAATGGCTATATTTATTTTCAATATTATTTTTGCTACATATTTATTTATCTATTGTGTCATTTATGTATTCATTTATTTTTTATTTTGGCAGGTTCAATCCTCCATTAGTGACAGATACAAACAAGAAACATGAATATACATTTATGTGCATCCATGTTTCCTGTTAGACAGACATCAACCTATGATATACAGTGTATGGTCATTTGTAAATTAGGGCATTATGAAATTGCTTCCTTTAGTTAGATTGCAAGCAAAAACCTGTGGTACAAAGTGTAAAAATTAATAAAAACAATTATACAAATAAAGTAACATGGAAAGCGAGAGAGGGGCCCGACATTGAACCAGGGATGTTACGGTTATGTGATAGTCGTCTTAACCACTAGACCATCAGGACGAAATTGATTTTTACTGCATAATCCCACTGTCAGCAGACCTGCAACTTAAGGACTTCAACTGTCTTGCATTATGTGCATGCCCATGTGCGTGTTTTTGTGTGCACATTTACGCATATACGCGTATTCATTCAATGTTTTTTAACAAATTCCCTCTTTTTCCAACAGGAAATCAAGAAATGAGGCAAACTGATGCAACGCTTTTTCTACAAGGAAAACCAGAAATGCATCTTGTGCTTAAATGAATGCGCTTTAATTCAGTATTTGATGAAATTAGCTTGTGTGCTGCCCTAATGAGGAATGCAAAGTGTCCAATGACATCATCACAAATGTGCACTTACAAGAAAAACTGCTTGTACGCTTGATTGAATACTAAAAAAGAATAAAAAAAAAAGGTTGCATATCTTATCCTAAGTGTGTCTGTTTGTTTAATATTTTTGTCCTGAAAAGACAGAAGTGTTGTACCAGCATTCACCATAACAAAAGATTTTAGCCAAAAACAAGCTGAACATTCATCTAGAAGCAGAACTCGCAGGTGATCAGCTATATTTCTCTGTCATGCTGACGTTGGTGGCCTTCATGAACAGGGCCCAGTGAAGCTGCTTGATAAACACACACAGGTGATCAAACGCAGCACATACTAGAGTTGATAAGCCTTTTTTCTAGCATTGCTCTGAATGCCAGACTCAGCACATACAGTATGTCCACTCTCACTGTTATGGAAATTGTGGTATTAAAGGTTTACATGCATGTATTTATCTGAAATCTTAATGTAATCTCATAGTTTTGTAATATTTAAGACTGGGTTGTTGTGAGCTTTAAGATGAAACACATTTACAACATTGCAGTATAAGTAAGTATAATGTTTAGTTTAACCTAGCTGTACATTCTGTCTTCAGATGGAAGTTTCCCTCTCTTTACATTTTGGTAGTTTTTTAAATAATTTTTATCATAAATTTTGTATTTCTTCTGTCATTTTGCCATCCTAAGATAATGACTATGGAGGATGGAACCTGCCAGAATAAAAAATAAATGAATAAATAAATCCATAAATAAATAAATATGTCATTAAATATAGCAAAAATAATGATAACAAAATAATAATACAAAATAAATGTAGCCATTAATTAATTAATAAAATGTGACATAAATTGATATTTCTGTTTTAATTTGCTTCCTTAAGGGAAAATAGTGCAGAAATAAAATAAAAAATAAATATATAAATAAATTCATACATTTAAAAATAAATATAAAATAAATAAATGTATCGATAACTAAATAAATAAAAAATAAATACTATTTAAGACACAGATGTTGTGAGCTTTAAGATGAAATACACTTACTACAGTGCAGAGCATGGGAAAAGAGTGTTAGATTTCCTTTTGTTGGATCCCCTGCTGTGAAGGATGTTGTTTCATGGTTGTCTTTCAGTCATTCACTCATTACAGGGCGCTCATTCACTAGGAGTGACTCCACGTATTGAAGATCTTTAGGAGAACTGATAGACAAATATTGCGTTTGTACATTCTGTTGCTTGTCTCTCATCACTCTAGACAGCAACTGATTTTAAGTTGCATCACATCACATCTCAACAAATCACTTTTTAAATCTTTTTACATCTTTTTTAAAGATGTAGGGTGGACAAAATAACAAATATAACCCTGTAAACAAGACACCATCTTGCGATGGGATCACACCAGCCGTAACGCCAAATCGGGCCAGGGGCGTAAGTGTGTGTGTGTGTGTGTGTGTGTGTGTGTGTGTGGGGGGGGGATATAGAGTGCTACAGGAATGAGTCCTAAAACCCAGAAATGAGTTAGAATTGTTATCACTTCCGGTTCCCTCCTCTGGAAGTCAATGGGTTTTTTGAATAGCTTTTTAGTTGGATGCCTGAAATAAGGTCTGTGGTTAACATAAGCTGAAGAGATTTTTGCTCTTCGATATAAAATAAATCAATAAATACTATAGAAGCCTTTACGTTTCTTAAAAAAGGCGGTTGCTAACAAGAGGCTAAATGAGACTACTAAACTTCGTCAGGCCGACTCGTCCTCCTTTACAGCCTTGTTGTGTATACTCGCGCTGATGTGACTGCGGTGTAGTTAGTTTATGGTCTAACGTTAGCTTTTTACTTCTGGCGATTGCATTCACGCTTCAAAAATCATAAAAGTGGTGTTCATTTGTGGAGATTATCTTGCTGAACAAAAACATGTAAGTATCATAAACATGTGTTTGCCACAGTGCTTATTTTCTGCAATAATCCAAAACCAAATGGAAAAATGTCATTGGCTTTTTGTCGAGGGAACCAGGGCGATGCTAACTTCCTGGTTGTCCTACGAAAATACGTCAAACCCTGCAGCACTCTATGACCCCCCTACTTCCGGCGATCATTCTCGGGCCACAGCCATTGTCAAACTCAGTCTCCCTTTTGATCTCAACTACACACCTGTAAAGTTTTGTGACAATTTCCACAGTTGGGTACGATGACGAAATCTGTCCACAGATAGACTAACAGACATAAAAACACCTGTCAAAATACTCAAATACTCTTCTGTGGTAGTTAGGCTTAGGAATAGATCGACTTGGTTAGGTTTAGGCAACAAACTACTTAGTTAGGTTTAGGAAAAGATGGCGGTTTGGGTTAAAAAAACACCGGATGCGTCGTAACGTGTAGTACGGAAGCTACGTGACAAATAAATCAAATTTAACTTGTGATTTCACACAGGACAGGAACGCCGGTCTCCTGGGCGAATGTCCTGTGTTTTATGACCCACCCATCCACCTCCTCCCTACGTGGCGTTCGCCGTTCTCTATACTTCCCGGTTCACAATTACGTGGATTACATTCGAATTGATTTTGTGCTGACCGTCATGAATTTTTTTTGAAATTTGTGTCTATGTACACGAATCAATACATTACATTTCGTGACTATTTCACGAACTGCTGTGCGACTGGGCTATTTTATAATAGACTGCCTTTGATTGTAAAGGGCTCCTTTAATTTTGTCCGACCACCATGAGGTGGACAAAATGACAGAGAGAGCATTTCATTACACTGCACAGGTGTTCCTTTTATTTTGTAGGCTACACTTCTGCATGTGTGACGTGTCATTCTCCAGCTTCACCTTTGTACACAAAGTACATGGTTCCATTTATAATTTACAAAAACAGCTGAGGTCAACTTAATTAATGTAACTGAACACTCATCACACTTGTTTTGTACAGTAAATGCACCAAGTGTCCTTTTTCCCACCCGTAGTGGTATTGAGATGTTTCTGTGTCTGAACCATATGTGACTGATAAGCCTGTGAGTTTAGCTGATTCATTGGCTTTCTGATAATCCATATTTGGGCTCACGGACGCAGTTGAACATGTATAAAAACCTGGAAGAAAAACCTAAGCTGCACAAGTCCACACAGAGGATCCAATGTGAGTTCAGTCTGCAGCACAATGTCTGCACTTTCTTTCAGCGTGTGAAGAGTTATTTGGTTCAAACTGTACCTTTCCTGTGACTGGAAGCTGAAGCTGATTCCTGTCTGTGTCCTGCAGGTCTGCTGGGATGGCTCGCATGTCTGTTTTCAGGTTCTCAGCTCTGGCTCTGCTGCTGCTGTCTGCCTGCTGTTGGGCCAACAATGAGGTAGGAGGATGGATCATAGTGTAAGAGGACCGTTGGACAGTGACAGCACAGTGTGATATCTGCTCAGTCGTCATGATGGTATTAAAATGCATGTTTAACCTCGACTGTCACAACCATGAAAGGACTCCTGTCTCTCTTATGAAGCCGGTCATCTTCTGTTAATCTGAGCATTTATTTAAACCTCAGTTGAGTTTTAAGCACCATTTTCACTATTTTGGCTCTATGTTTTAGTAAAATCTGGATTATTTATCATAGTTTGGGTCATACAGTATCTACAAAGCTTTATGATGCTGAACTAGTGTCTCATAATCTCTTTGTACGTCTAACAGCCTTAATGTGAACGTGCTACTTTAAGACAGTATTTGGTTATTTGGCTGATTAGTGATTGTTAACTTTAAGCTGCAATTTTGTGTCTATTTCTAATGTGTTTGTTCTTTCTCCTCTAATCCCTCGCTGAACCTGCAGGCAGGTATGTCATCTATTCTAATAATCAGACCTACTGTCGCCTACTGACATGCACAGTGTTGTGACTGGTGTATTACTATACAAAGTGAAATATTGTTGTTTTTGACGTCACTGTGCAGAGGACGTTGCAGAGGAGGACTCTGGGGAGCTTTCTGTCTCGGAGCTTCTGGAGAGAGCCAACAGTAATCTGAGTGAGTGGGAGCTGCTGCAGTCATATTTACATTTCCTTCTTCCATTAGTAGCAGTTTTTGAGGGTTTTTGAGTTGCTTTGTGATGTGTTTCAGTCCGTTCCGACAGCGACCCCATGCTGACCGGAGGAGACATCGCCATCGACAGCGAGGCCGAGAAAAACGCCGACCCCTGCACCAGCAGAGGCTGCAAGTGGGGAAAGTACACCGATGGGAAGGTCTACATTCCTTATTACATCACCAACCACTTCTGTAAGTGTCACACGGAGGCCCACATATGCTCTGTCCATTTACAGTAGGCTTTCACCTCTAATGCAGCCTGTTGTAGTGGCAACTTTAACAAAAGGTTTGAGAGGGAGACTGACCAGAGAACCAACTGATCAACCAGAATCACACAGACTGTTTGCTGCTTACTGTTAATAGTAAACTCATCAATAGCAGCAGTCAGATCAAACACAGTAAGGATTCACAAAACCAGTGAATTAGAAACCACTTAGTCTCTCATCAGTGATTTATTTCTTCCTCTGCAGCAACAACAACATGTTACAGGAGCTGTCAGAAACTCCTCAAAGTTAAACTGGACTCACTGAACACGTTTAGGGCTGAATGACTCTGAATCACTATAAATGGACAAAAACAATATCTGCTTTTGTGAACACATAATTGTCTTTTTTCTAGGGCTGTCAAACTTAACGCGATAATAACACAAATTTGTTTTGATGCCATTAATTTCTTTAACGCAATTTGAGATTTTTTAAGTTGTAGCGGCTCAGTTTTAAAGCTAGCTTGTCGTGAAGGAGGTTAAAAAACACTCCAAACTTACGCTAAATGTTGGCACACTGACACACTGACAGCGGTTGTTGCCTGTTGGGCTGCAGTTTACCATGTTATGATTTGAGCATATTTTTTTATGCTAAATGCAGTACCTGTGAGGGTTTCTGGACAATATCTGTCATTGTTTTGTGTTGTTAATTGATTTCCAATAATACATATATACATACATTTGGATAAAGCAGCCTATTTGCCCACTCCCATGTTGATAAGAGTATTAAATTCTTGACAAATCTCCCTTTAAGGTACATTTTGAACAGATGAAAAATGTGTGATTAATTTGAGATTAACTATGGACAACATTAATCACGATTAAATATTTTAATCAATTTCCAGGAAAGAAAAGCTGTGAAATATCGGGGCCAGTATGGTCCTCTGTTGTTTTTGTGATGGTGAAAAGCTAAATATAGTGTGTTGTGGTCCTGCCAGCCTCCCGTGAGAAGGCCATCATCACCCGTGGACTGGAGTCCTTCTCCTCCTTCTCCTGCATCCGCTTCAGGCCCACTAGAAGCAGCGACCGTGACTGGCTGAGCATCGAGTCCCAGAACGGGTAAGAAAGTGACGCCGTGGGACAGTTTCAGTTGAGAGCTTCTCTCAGACTTCAGCATTGTTTATCTCATCTGTGATCCTGTCCAGCTGCTACTCCTTCATTGGCCGTCGTGGTGGTAAGCAGGTGGTGTCTCTGGCCCGTCAGGGATGCCTTTACCACGGCACCGTCCAGCATGAGCTGCTCCACGCTCTGGGCTTCAACCATGAACAGACCCGCTCTGACAGGGACAACCACATCAGAGTCATGCTGCAGAACGTCCAGTCTGGTAATGGAGATGTTGATTATTCACTATGGCATATTAGAGAGGAGAGCCAGCAAACTGCAGACAAGTACATTCACATTAGAGACACTGATATCATCTGTTTCCCCTAAAAAACATGCAGGTCTAATGTTTAATATTTCATGTGAAGAAATACAACCTCACAGATATTAGTATGCTCTGCTTTTGTTCAGCTCATCTGCTGTTTACTCTCATTAACCACATTCTGCCTCTCTTTATATCTCTCAGTGAGTCTAAAACACTCTGTAGCTAAAGAGCACTTATACACAGAAAACATGTTTGGTCTCTAGGTCCTATGATCTTTGTTTGAAGTCCGCTGCTTTAGAGTGGGAGTTCTACCTAACATGGCCCTATAGCAGTCTGTGTGCTACATGAGAGCTGATCAGTCTCTGTGGAACCGGATAAACGACTCCGGTCCATGTTTCCCAAATCCTCATTCTCATCGGGATCATCAGGCTTAACTGCTCCTCAAAACATGTGTGATAATAATTACATCCATCTCCATATATTTATTTGAAATATGTAAGAAAAACATGATTTTCCTAAAACATATAAATATAAAAGTTTTTTTTTTAAAAATGACTTTATATGGGAAGAATTCCTCACGTCAAAGAAAAGTTGTGTCTCTTCTCATGTTGTTTTCAATATAAGTATAGTGAGTCCCTGCTGCCCCCTAGTGGACAAAAAGAGCCTGAACATCAGGCTGCCAGGGGGAACACCAGAGTTTAACAAATCACTGATCCTACATGAAACAGCAGCTCAGTGAGTGACGGCAGTTTTCTGAATGTATAAAACCATCAGGACTAAACCATGGAGCTCTGCAGCTTATTGGGATCTTTCTCCAGCAGCTGGACTCCTTTCTGTCCAGAGTCAAAGTGAATTCAAATCA
Source organism: Sebastolobus alascanus (assembly GCA_916701645.2). Lineage (NCBI taxonomy): Eukaryota > Metazoa > Chordata > Actinopteri > Perciformes > Sebastidae > Sebastolobus > Sebastolobus alascanus. The sequence goes on along the minus strand of CAKAOJ020000027.1, from coordinate 4,721,028 downwards.
AACAAACGTAACTTTAATGTTAACTAATGTTTGTTTTTTTTCTAGGAATGGAGCACAACTTCAGGAAGATCGCCACCCTCAACCAGGGCACTCGCTACGACTACAACTCTGTCATGCAGTACCACAAGTGAGAACAACATGGCCTCACTTCAGTCCTGCTGTGTCTTCACAGGATGCGCTGTGGTTCGGTCTAACTGCTCTGTGTCCTCTCGTAGGTACGCCTTCTCCAAGAACAACCAGCCCACCATGGTCCCCATCCCTAACTCCAACGTGTCCTTTGGCGATGCTAAGCAGATGAGTCGCAATGACATGGCCAGGCTCAACACGCTCTACCAGTGCTGTGAGTGTCACACATGAGCACATTATGATGATATCTACACACTGCCTGTCTACAGTCTGTATTCAACACTCCGTTTGGACCTAATCCACCTCTGTGCTGTTCACTGTTACAGAAGAAGCCTGTTCAGATGTGCTGACTGACGGATCGGAGGGAAGATTGTCTCCTCGTGAGAAGCTGCAGATTTCAACTCATCAGCACAACAGTCAATAATATAAAGTTACTTTGACAGAAGCACAGCACTCTCCTCTCATTCTTTCATCACATCCTTGTTTGTTTCGTTAGGAAGATTGCACTGGAGTAACTGATATTGCTCCTGGACTGATTGAAAGCCTCTGTATGAACACATTAAGAAATGTCCACTGCCTTCCAGTGAACACAGTCACAAATTACAATACTCACAATAAATATGGCGCCAATAGCATTTGGAGTTGTTGCAGCAATTTTTGGGTTGATACCATTTGTTACACAGATTTTTTTGTTAAATTTAAAAAAAAATTTCCACTCGAGAATTGATAAAAACGACCAATAATCCCTCCAAAATACCACATTAAGACACCAAGACCTTGATGAACACCATAGAAAAAGCCATGCTGTGATTTGGTATCAAAAACGTTTGACATTTTGAGATTTCTGTAAGAATCGCATTTTTCGGCGATTGGATGGCAAGTACTTCTGCTCTGGAAACTGCTCAGACACCCCCTTATTGTCAATCTAGCTATGAAAGCCATCCATCCTCTGAATGCTCTAGGTCTCTAGTTTGATCCATCCATCCTCTGAATGCTCTAGGTCTCTAGTTTGATCCATCCGTCCTCTGAATGATCTAGGTCTCTAGTTTGATCCATCCATCCTCTGAATGCTCTAGGTCTCTAGTTTGATCCATCCGTCCTCTGAATGATCTAGGTCTCTAGTTTGATCCATTCATCCTCTGAATGCTCTAGGTCTCTAGTTTGATCCATCCATCCTCTGAATGCTCTAGGTCTCTAGTTTGATCCATCCATCCTCTGAATGCTCTAGGTCTGTAGTTTGTGTCTGTAAAGTTTCATGAGGCTGTGATTATCCTAGAGGTCACCACAGGTCATCTTATACAGTGAGGTCAAGTTTAAAAAAAATGGTCTCACTCCAATGAAATGGCTACTTTTGGGACTAACATCATCACATATGAATACAGTTGGGCTCATTGGATCCACAAGAGTCTCAGCTTTACAGTGATACCCAATTTATTTAATTCCAAGACTGTTTAGGGACCCCAGTATGCAAAAATATTCAAATACACCATTTTAGAATAGGTGAAAATAACACATTTATACTGCATGTGATTATCATAAAGTGGGCATGTCTGTAAAGGGGAGACTCGTGGGTACCCAAAGAACCCATTTTCATTCACATATCTTTAGGTCAGAGGTCAAGGGACCCCTTTGAAATCAGTAAACAATTATCCGAAACATTCACAGTGTGCAGGAGCCCTGGAGACACCATACTATTGTCACGCCACTTTAGACCCAAAATGGCGTCACCGTGCGAACACTTCGCCAGGACGGACTGAACTTATTTTGGTCTTTTATGCATCAAAATCAAAACAAACACTGTAAACATTTAGCGAACCATCTCGTTAATAAAGTCTGACTTTGTAACGGTAATAGTAATGGTTTATTTACAGTTTACCGACCTGTATGAAGCAGGTAGAACAGGAGCAATGAGGACACAGTGCGTCTCGTTTACTTCCGGTTTCTGAGGAAACACCGGAAGCGGGCGCTCTCTCACCGGTAGCCCGGAGCAACTGAGAAGAACACGAACGTTCCGCCTCACTACTTCTTCTCCAAAATCATATAATCAATCCATAATGCAAGGAAAATAAATGAATGTACAAAACATAAATGCAACAAAATGACCCACAATTATTAGTCAAATTATTTCTCACAATTATATCATTTAAATGTGGTCATACTGTCTAAAGTGCGCCACACCAGCATGTGGACTGCGTGTGACAGGTATTATTTTTTTGTAATATAATGCTTTCTTTATTGAACTCATGCTTATTAACAGAGGGACAGATACATAGAGTTGAACAAAAATAATAATAATAATTACATATACATATCATAATGCCAGAGTTTGTGTTTATGTTTTATACATAATATTATAATCATTTAATAATTTATTAGTCTTAATGGCTTTTTTGTTTTTAATATTGGGTATGATGGTGCTATACTGTTTAAATTCATTAATAAAGTGCAAGAAAGTTGACCTGGTTCCTGATCGTTTTGTCTTATGAATATGACATTTTCCAAAAATAATAAATAATTGTATTATATACAGCATGTTATATCTAATCTTATCTTGACTAAAATCATTATCATTACATCAAACATATTTATTTCAACATTTAAGTTTCTTTTGTGGGAAGTTGGCTATATCTATCCAGAACATTCTTGTATGTAAAGTATACAGTGAAAGAATAGATGGGAAATCACACTTGTAATCAATATCCAGCTTAAATCTCTCTAACACAAGTTTTACCAGGTGAATTCTTTGTAATATCTTGAAAGACACTTCCTTAAGTTTGTTATTGATACAGTATTTATCACAAATATTCCAACACTGTATATCCTCAAATAAGGAAGACCAAAAACATCTAGATGAAGGGACAGAAAAATAACTGAGTGTGGTATTTTGGAGGGATTATTGATCATTTTTATCAATTCTCGAGTGGTAGAAAATGGTTAAATTTAGCAACAAATCTGTGTAACAAATGGTATCGACCCAAAAATTGCTGCAACAACTTATGAGACATAATAGAGCATGGGGATGACCATCATATACAGTACTTCTATCTTAATCTTCTAAACCCTTATACACTTTTACAATTCATTTTAATTAATTGATTAATTAATTCATATTTATTTCTGATTTATGACCAGAACAAGTTGACACACAGTGCTGAGCTGCATCTCAAATTCATCTTCAGGTTCCCAGCTTTCAGATGATGTACACAACTTCTATGTGACATCTACTGTTGACCTGCTATCTCCCCCTAAAAAAACCCTGTACCCCCCTAAAAAGACTAAAACGGGTCTATTGTGGGTCTCAGAGGGTTAAAATCAGCATTTTGGAAAGTGGTTAATTCCTATTGAGTCATAATGAATAGAAAGCACAATCATATCAATGGATATACTATTGAGATATGTGTTGATATATCAGGAATATGAGCTGTAGATGGAATGAACAGTACACACACTACAGTACACTACACGTCAGCTACATACAGTATTTGTGTGCCTGGCCTTGTCACAGTTTCCTGCTGTGGGTGGGTTCATATTGACAGCAGTGTGTTGAATGTCCCACACTGATAAGAGCAGGGGAGTGTGTTTTTGTGACAGATGTTTCAAACTGTGTCAGCTCTCCAACATAACATTTAAGTGTCGGGGAGGATACGGTGAAAATGCCGATGAGGATGTTATACATGGATCAGGACGATAGCAGGATTTTAGAACTAAAGACGTCACAAGTTCCCTAAATGTTCCCATGTAGTGCAACCTCGGTGCCATTGGAAACTTTGGATAGCCAACTAAAAAGTCTGCAAAATGTATATAATTTTTATTTTTTGTCACATTATAATATAATATGATATAACATAACAAAGGTTGAGAAAATACAAGAGGGCCGTAGCCACCACCAAGGACACTAAGGCAAAGTACTTGGTATTTTTTCAGAGCATTTTGCCAACCTGGTTACATAATGTGAAAAAATATGAAGACATAGTGGTATTAGAAGGTTGGTTGGACCAGACTAGACTAGACTAAACTAAACTAGACCAGACCAGACCAGACCAGACCAGACTAGACTTTAATGATCCCAGGGGGAATTCAATCTCACCAAAAGGTTCATTTAGTAGCTCTTCTGTAGCTTTCTATAATATCACGATATTGAACATCTACAGTATCACGCCAACTGGACAAACTCCATCTGTTGAGGAAGACCATGTGATAATATTTAAAGCTCTGGAACAGCTACTAAATGGACCTCGAGGTGAGATTTAAAATAAATAATTCCATAATAATTTAAAAAAAGAAATTAAACTGAAAAGCTCCACACAATGTACCCTCCATGGCTACTGTAGAAACATGGCGGCCTCCATGAAGAGGACCCGCTCCCTATGTAGATATAAACGGCTCATTCTAAGGTAACAAAAACACAATGGTTCTTATTTTCAGGTGATTATACACTAAAGAAAACATACTTATTAATAAGGGCTGTCAAAGTTAACACAATAATGATGCAAATTTGTTTTAACGCCACTAATTTCTTTAACGCATTAATGCAATTTGCAATTTTTAGGTTGTAGCGGGCTCAGTTTTAAAGCTAGAGTGAAGATACTGGTATCATATGAAACTATAAAACCTAATGAATTCATTTGTAGAAATCATGTCATACTAGCTTGTTGCGAAGGAGGATAAATAACGCTAACTTTTATGCTAAAGTTTGGTGAGGAAAAACTGCCATGGCCATTTTCAAACGGGTCCCTTGACCTCTGACCTCAAGATATGCGAATGAAAATGGGTTCCAATCGGTACCCACGAGTCTCCCCTTTACAGACATGCCCACTTTATGATAATCAAATGCAGGACAATATTTGCCTATTATAATATATAATATTTGCATATTTGTCCACTCCCATGTTGAAAAGAGTATTAAATACTTGACAAATCTCCCTTTAAGGTACATTTTGAACAGATAAAAAATGTGCAATTAATCGCGATTAAATAGTTTAATCGGTTGACGGCCCTATTATTTATATTATATTCCATTTCTGCCAATAGATCCCCCTAAATGCTACACACTGGCCCTTTAAGGGAATCAGTGGAGTTTAAATTATGGAGGAGTTTCTGGGATCCAAAGCGAGAAGAGAATCAATCAGGGCCCCAGGAGGATTATAGCAAACACTGATATTTTAGACTATAGTTTGCTTTTAACTTTGTGTTAACAGTTTTGGGGGGATCCTTTCGTGTTTCAACATGACAATGTCCCAGTGTACAAAGCCAGCTCCGTAAAGTGGAAGAACTTGACCTAGAACCCCATCCAACACCTCTGAGATGAAGTGGAACAATGACGATGGGAACAGACCTGCAACCAGCATCAGTGTCGGACCTCACTAATGCTCTCGTGGCTGAATGGGATTCAAACCCTGCAGGAAGGTGGAGGCTGTTATTACAGAATGAGCATTTCAACAATCACATTATATGTAATGTTTGAGTGTCTATGTATTTTGTTGGCTTGTCTGTGGTCTTTATTGAACTGTAGAACTACTTCTGTAGTTGCACAGAGAAAGGCAGTACTCTAGGCTATGCATGGAGTAGCCTACAGTACAGTGTGTGCCACACACCCACCGACACACCTGGGACAGACGCAACGTTTCACACAGATGGCATGGACTCAGGAGTTTCCATTTACAGTGATAAAGGTGTGCTGATGTTTTGTTTGCACATTTTGATATGTCATGTGTTTTTTTTTAGTTCTTGAGAACCTGGACAGGATAAAAACTCCCTGGGTAACAGCGAGACACTCATTCTCTCTTCAGGCATTCAGGTAACAACCCCATCCTCCTTCACCACGACGTCCTTCATCATTCATACTCATAGTGTCAGTGGCTGAAGTGACATTTAAAGCATTTGGCATGTTACATTAGTATTTTGCATGCAGAGTAATATAACCTAGATAGAATATTATTATATCATTTGTAATGACATGCTTTTTAGAAAGAAAAAAGTAATTTTCTTTCTATTGAATTATGTTTTCTCTTCATCTCCCTCCTCATCTTCTTCATTCTCTTTGGTTATTACAGGTCTGTTGCAGCCATGTTGTTTTTCTCTTGGTCTCTCGTGACCCTGCTGCTTGTTTCCTCTTCCTGGGCTGAGGTAAAATATTCCAGAATTCTATTTATTTATTTATTTGACCTTTATATGTATATATGTGTATATATATATATATGTATATATACATATATATGTATATGTATATATATATACATATATATATACAATAGCATTTTCCCCAATGACACTTTATTTTTTGTCATTTTTTTATGTCAAAATGTCACTTTTTATGTAATAATGTCACTTTTCATATCATGCTGGCACTTTTATGGCACTTTTTATGTAATAATGTCACTTTTCATGTCATGATGTCACTTTTATGGCACTTTTTACGTGATGATGTCACTTTTTACGTCATAATATCACTTTTATGGCAGTTTTTACATGATAAGAGAGCTCATGACATAAAGTGACATTATGACATGAAAAGCTCCATAAAATTAACATCATGACATGAACTGATATTATGACATAAAAAGTGACAAAAGATGAAGTGTCATTGGGGAAAATGCCATAATGAAATAAAAACAGTTTATTTTACATTTTGTAACAATGAGTTGGGTTTAAATAATACATGCAATTATTATTCATTACATCCATAGAATTATTTCTTTCTTTATTTAACATAAAAGGGATTCATAGAAATATTTTTACTTCATCAAACAAATCGTCAGCACCAAAACATTTCAGGACTCCATAGAGCTGGAGGTTTCACTACATCATAGCATGCAGACCTGATTAGTATTCTGTCTTTGACTGAATGAGCTTAGATAACGTTTTGCTCTTCTTTTCCATGTCACTGTGGGCGACTACAGGAAGGTAAGAACGAAGTTATACCCCCTCGTTATCCAGCTTTAAATAAAAACTCACTCTATATTTTCTATACCTGGTTTACAATCTCCTTTTTGTGTCATTGGATATTTAATGACTGTATATATATATATATATATATATATATATATATATATATATATAAATACAGTGAAAGTGATTCTGATGTCACTATAAGCTCTAATTGTACAGTTCATACAGTGTCATATTGTGTTGTCCAGAGGTTGCTACCCTTGAGGAGGTCACAGCCAAGGAGCTTTCTGTCGGTGAGCTGTTGGAGAGAGCCAACAGGGACCGCAGTAAGTAGAGCTTTTCCTACCCAACTACCTCGTTTTAGTCCTCTAACCTTAACCAGGCCTTAACCATATTGTAGTGGCCATATTGTAGGATAAGTTAATAAAAAAACTGAATGCACTGAATGCAACATTTTGTGATGCAAGCATGGGTTGCTACACCAAAACCGCATTTTAATGTACGACTAAAATGTTACATACACAACAGTACAGAATGTAATGTCACCATTGACCTGTACAACCTCAATGACCGAGTCTGAAACATTAGCACCAACTATAATGCGAGAACGGGACAACAAATCATTCATTTCTAACCTGCTGTGTGAATCAAACTCACCCCCACACCTGTGTTGGTCGTGCAGCCCCTGACTTCGATGAGCCCGCCCTGATCGGAGGAGACATCGCTGTCAGGTCTGAGGCCGACAGGAACGCTGACCCCTGCACCTCCAGAGGCTGCCTGTGGCAGAAGTGGTCCGATGGGAAGGTCTACATCCCCTACTACATCACCAACGACTACTGTGAGCACCGATTCTTTTATTTAGATGTTAGATTCTTTCTGTGATGCACATCCGTTTCCATTAACTTTTATATTCCATAAACATCTTTAGTACTTAGAATACTTTTTCCCACAGTAATCAACTGGTTTAAACAGTACTATTCTCATTTAGTGCAATTCAGAATCAGAAGTGGTACACAATGCCCCTTTAAATATTACACATTTGACATATTATGCTTCTGTAATAATTACAGGTCACAGAAATGTATTAAACAAGAAAATGCTGTGTTACAGGAACACAAACTTACTTTGGTGTAACTAACAACCTACAGTCTATATTAATAAAGTGCATATGACTTAATAAACACATCAGTAAACAATTATCCGAAACATTCACAGTGTGCAGGAGCCCTGAGAGACACCGTACTATTGTCACGCCACTTTAGACCCAATATGGCGTCACCGTGCGAACACTTCGCCAGGACTAACTGAACTTATTTTGGTCTTTTATGCATCAAAATCAGAACAAACACTGTAAACATTTAGCGAACCATCTCGTTAATAAAGTCTGACTTTATAACGTCAATAGTAATGGTTTATTCACAGTTTACCGACATGTATGAAGCAGGTCGAACAGGAGCAATGAGGACACAGTGCGTCTCGTTTCTTTCCGGTTTCTGAGGAAACACCGGAAGTGGGCGCTGTCTCACCGGTACCCCGGAGCAACCGAAGTGAACACGAACGTTCCGCCTCACTACTTCTTCTCCAAAACCGTATAATCACTCCATACAATCATTAATAAGTAATAATAATAAACTTAATGCTGCAACAGTCCAAAATTAATATATTGGAATTGTTCCTACTAAATATATAGAACCACAGTGTAGCCTATTAGCTCAATTACACAACATAAATGAAAGTCAGGTTAAAGCTCCACTGTTACAGATATTCTCAACCTGCCATATCTGTCCTGCCAGCCTCCCGTGAGAGATCCATCATCACTCGTGGACTGGAATCTTTCTCTTCAGTTTCCTGCATCCGCTTCAGACCCTACCAGAACGGCGATCATGAGTGGCTGAGCATCGAGTCCAGGAGCGGGTAAGGGTCCGGCTGCAGGTCCACAACTCAACGGCAGAGTTTAAACCAAACACATCGACGTCTTTTTAATGTTATCACTCCAACAATTTACACTTTCATCCAGTCTTCAGCCTCTGCAGCCTCAGTCATACATGGATAAAACCTGTCTTGAGGCAGTTGCCTATTGCAGCTTTAAAGCATCTCAGTCCTCCCTTTCATTTGTGTATAATAAAACACAGATTAATTTACGTAAAAAACTACAGAAAGTGCACGTTTTTAGATGACTATCTTACCCAGGACTTAACAACAAATGCTCTGGTAACGTTTGCTAGACCTGTAACTTGCAGAATATTCATGTTTGAATAGATCTGAATGCACTACAAATGAAAACACTGTTGCTCTACAAGGATTAGAGCATCACTTGCCTTTACATTTCTATGTGGTGATATCTATCTAACTGCTCTCTGATTATGTGTCAACAGCTGCTACTCCTATGTGGGTCGTGTGGGTGGAGGTCAGACGGTGTCTCTGAGCCGTCAGGGCTGCCTGTACCACAGCACCGTCCAGCACGAGCTGCTCCACGCCCTCGGCTTCAACCACGAACAGACTCGCTCCGACAGGGACAACCACATCAGGGTGCTCTTGGAAAACATCATCGATGGTTAGACAGTTTCACTGTCTACATGGCTTGTATTGTGTTTTTTAAAGTAGCCTTAGAGGCGTCTCAGTGTTCGAGTTAAACCTGAATTAATCAATCATTAAAGAGAGGAGGGAGCTCTGAAGCTACTAACTCAGACAGGAAATCAAGCGTTGGAAGTGTATGATTTAACATCCCATGGTCTAGTGTTAAAAAAGTTAACAAAAATCACAATACTTGTAGAATCGCAATACTTAAAAAATGCAATACATATCGAATCGGCATATATCGACATAGTATCTAATTGGGAGATATGTGAATCGTACCAGCCTTATTTAAAACGGTGAATGTCTGTGATTTTACATGTATTTTCTCTCCTCTCTGCAGGCATGGAGTACAACTTCGACAAGATTGCCACTCTGAACCAGGGAACTCCTTATGACTACAACTCTGTGATGCAATATGAGAGGTATGGATAACTTCATGTTTGTGTCGTTTCAGTTATTTAAAACATTTTAATTTCACCTCCCTTGTAACTGCATACTTGCCAACAGTGTCTGTGAAGATCATCAGAAGTATCAGGGATTGTTTCCATCAAACTCAAGCTCAACCCGCTTTGCATTGTGGTGTCTGTGATTCTCCAGGTACGCCTTCTCCAAGAACAACCGTCCCACCATGGTGCCCATTCCCAACAGCAATGTCTCCCTCGGCCAGGCCAACCAGATGAGCCAGAATGACATCGACAGGCTGAACAGGCTGTACAAGTGCTGTAAGTATACTGTGGCTTAGCTGGATGGAAGACAAATGTACAAAACCGTTGAAGACCACGGTAACACTTCATTTTACAGGTCCGCAAATTTCATAGTAATTAGGTGATAATAAGCAAGTAACCTATTTGAAATATCTTTGGAATTACTGCAAAATTACCCCAAAATTTACCTCAAAATTTATAGAAAATTACTTTATTATAATTATAATTACAATTATCCTTCCAAAAATTCCTTTAATGACCCTTAATGCATTTCTCCCGCAGAAACTGCACGCGACCTTTGACCTGCCGTCCTGATGACATCAGAGCATGCCGATGAAGCAGATGAAGCTACCGATGGCAGTCTGGGTTGTCCTGTAACAATTAAACATGCAAACTTCATAAGCATTGAACGCTGATTGCTGTCTGACTGTTAGATGGCAAAGAACACATTCTCGAAATGTTAGTGAGACACTACACTTCACATACCATCTCATTTTATTCCAACATATAAAAAAAAACAATCATCAATGTAAACAGTTTGATGGCTTCTGATTAGAAAATAAAGCAATTTCCCTTGTAGTATTACAATTCATTCCTAATCCTTTATTTTTTTATTCTGAGTCAAAAAAACATCATCTTAAAAGGAATAGTTCGACATTTTAGATACTATGCTTATTCATTTTCTGGCAGAAAATTACCTGAGAAGATCAAATATCTATGAAATATGAAGAGACGGCCAGCAGCCGGTTAGCTTAGCTTAGCACAAAGACTGGAAACGGGGAAACAGCCCGCCTGGCTCTGCCTACCAGCACCACGAAAGCTCACTGAATAACATGTTGTTGGTTTAATCAGTACAAAAACTAATATGTAAAAACGTCAATTTAACAATTTAACAAAAGTAACTCTCCACCAGAAACCAAACAAGTAGATTTCCCAAACTGTTTCTTTAAACAACTTATCATCTGAAGTCATGAGAAGTGACCACGTCCTCTCTGCCCTTCGCTGGTTACCTGTGAGGTTTAGAAGATTTTACTGCTCATTCATTTTTAAAGCCTTTAATGGTCAGGCTCCTGGATATATCTGTGATCTGCTAACTGCCTAAAAGCCTTATTGCTGCTTGAGATCCTCTGGCTAATGGTTCCAGAGTCTCAACTTGTCCCCCCCTCCCCCTCAGCTGTGGATCACAAACTCAGTATCCTCTATTATTAGGCTCGTTGGAGATGAACTGCGCCTCGCCTGGAAAGTAGACGAGATCAGGCGGCAGCAGCAAGGGGCGGAGACTGAAAGCTGCGGTCAAGTCGGACAGTTTCCAGCTGTTTCCAGCAGCCTTCACTGAATTTACAGGAAGTCACAGAAAACGTTAGATCCGATATGTAGGCTACTTGTAGTTTTCAGACCACGTTTGGATTTATTAATATTTGTTTGAAAATATATCAGGAAATGTGCGTGTATCTGGCGTTGGATTCTATCCTTTATTATTTTTATGTCCGCCTTGTAAAGCACTTTGTAATGAGCACTCGTTTTGATGAGTGCTTATAAATAACCTTCATTATTATAATTATAATAATTATTATTATCAACCACACAAGATGTTTGTTAACAGATGAAACCTTCATTGCACAACATGAGACTAATATCCTACTATCTAGTGTTAAATATTACAATTACACAGAAAGTTTGGACTTTCTACAACACGTGGTGTTTGCTGTCAAAACTAAGAGCCAATCAGCTCTTCGATCAGGTGACAGCCAGGCGTTTCCCATAATGCCCTGGGTCTTGCAGTCGGTGGGGACCAACTGCAGCGCCTCGATCTCGTGAGGTTATCGTTGCCCACGTGTGCAGGACGTCAGAGCAAGTCGGGATCAAGTAGGACACAAATCTAACCGGCATGCATTGCGCGGCGATCGATTCTGCGCAGACCTGGCTCATCTCCAACAAGCCTATCATCTCTTCTTAAAACTCACTTTTATCTCATGGCTTTTTCTTAAAGCTACCACGAGGAACTCTAATTTTGTGGTAATTTTGTCGGTCCCTGTGGACAAATGCAGTAGTGTGTCCGAGCACCAGACTCTCTTTAGAAAACCTCTCATTTTACTGCAGCAGGGTCTGACAGTCTGACCTGCTCAGTCCTGGTTCTGGCTCTCCCGTACCTCCCTTTCCTTCAGCGGGCCCAGCAATACGGCCATGGCCTCCAGCAGCATGGTGTCGGTGTTGGCTCCCAGCGGGGACCAGCGGAGCAGCGAGGAGCTCTACACTTCCAGTCGGAGCTCCCACTGCAGGTGGAAGGCGGCAGCGAAGCCGGACCTGGATCTGTCCGCGGCGGGCCGGTCGCTGCCGGAGGCCCCGCTGGAGTCTGAGCTGAAGGAGTTTCTGGTGAACCTGCTGATTTCGCCAGAATCGGATCTGGCGGCACCGATGTCAAGCATTAAGAATAACTCTATAGAAATCTTCTTTCTGATGGTCTTGTTTACTTATGTAGGTCATATAGAGGCATCAGGATTACAATGAGACTGTTCCATAGCCAGTTATAATTTCCTCACACTAACTTTAACTGATGGTGTTTGTTGCAATTGTTTCAATCAGTTTATATTTTAAATTTTTATTATTTAACTGAATTATCATTATTTGATCAAAACGTCACTGAGATCATTTCTTTGTTTTCATCTTCAGATAAAAACAGGAAACATAACAGTATTAGCACGTTTTATGACATTCAGGAAGTCGATTTATTTGATCAAAAGATGATTTTGCATAATTTTATGTATGTATTTATGTATGTATGTATAACTTTCGTGATAGTTAATTTCTTTTCTTGAAGGTTAATCACAGCTCTTGTTTTCATCCCCAGAGTTCATCTCAGTCTGTAAATCTCCACTAACATCGGGGGTTGGGAGTCTGTCCTGCACTTTATCAGCCGTCAGGTTGAACTGGCAGGCTCTCAGGGCTTCTATCAGCTCCTCTGTTCGGGCCTCGGCTCCTCGACTCTTCCTCCACTCCTTCAGCATCTCCCTCGTCGTTTCCTCCAGTTCGGTGGGATGCCTCTTGGTGATGGAGTCCAGCTTGACGTCGCTCAAACCCAGTTTGCGGCCCAGTTTGCGCCAAGCCCTTCCCAGGTTCTCGGCGATCACGTCTGTGGCAATGTCCAGTTTGTCTGACGAAGGAGGAGGAGACATTAATAATAATATTCTACCTGCTGGTCTGGCGAGGGTGTTGGAATAGTTGCATTTTACGTTTTGCATAAAGATTTGTTTCCCAAATTAGGAAATCTAGTCCAGTAGGTAGATTCAGCAGCTACTGGGACAATCAGGAATATTAAATTGCCTAATTTAGGAAAAAGGCCCGTCCAACTTCCTCTCTGGATATGTGGAGCTAAAAGTAAGTTGTTACATAGTCAGCTGTTCCAAAAGAAATAATAAATGATGCCTGACAATGACTGATATATTTAACTTCAGGACATCTCAGACTACATACATGCTGAAATTCAAACATTCTTACTGTATTCATTTAGATATTTTCGAAAAGTAAAAGTCCCTAGAAGTGTATGATTCAACTTTTTCCCATGGTCTAGTGTTAAAAAAAGTAAACAAAAATCAGAATAAATCGAAATATCGAATTGCAATACTTGTAGAATCGCAATACTTAAAAATCGCAATACATATTGAATCGGCTCCCAAGTATCGTGATAGTATCGAATCAGGAGATAGGTGAATCATCCCTCTACAATACGTGCGTACACGTGAGGTTGATGCCCAATAAAAAAGCACTGAATAAGATATTTATCCACGTTTTGCAATCGGCGGAGCAGAGTGTGGATCTTTATCAGTTATAATCAACCATCGTGTAACGTAATTCAAATGAAATCAAAGTGATCTGACATCCAGCGCGCTACAGTTTCATAATGAACCCAAAATATTTTTACTCTTCTCAACTGGTGGGCTTGCCCTCGCCGGGCGCATCCAACCGGTGCGCCGCTACCGACTCTAGGTCTGCTTGGAAAGGTCCGACCGGGAGCTTTCCAGCACCCCTCGCCCAGACTTTGGAGTTCTCTCTGCACAAAGGGACGGGATTCCCGGCATGACTGTCAACCCGGAGCGGACTGTCCTCAGTGTGAGGGGTAGCCTACTGCTTACCATACTTTTGCTGTGTGACTTTTTGCCATCAGCATTCATAACCTCACAACCTTTATGATTAAATTGTTTACTAAAGCACAAGGTTCTTTATAGATCTAGCCTCGTAATTTTGCTCTTAAAGTGCTCGCATTTAACTTTAAAATGTTTAAAATATTCTTCTGGGGAAGCATGCCCCCGGACCCCCCTAGAGGATCTGAGGTGCACCCCTCGCAGTCTCTCAAAATCCTATAGGAAACACTGTATTACGTCATCTAAAACTGGCCCTTGTAAAAAACATCTGATGACTGATAACAAGTAGAACACAAATACAAGTCACCTCCATAAAAAATGTATTTATAGCTCAGGAGGTTTTTTGAGTAATGACGTCATAACTAAAACATGTTACATTTGCCCCCGGTCTCCCCTACCTCACAATACAGCCTCCAAAACTAGATTTAGGCTTTGCAGGACTGTTGTATAAGAATGCATTAGTTAGTTAGTTAGTAGTATTGTTTTAGTATGTAGTCTAGTGGTAGTGGTAGTAGGCCTAATAGGATAGTAGTGGTAGAAGTAACTTCCTTAAGCTGTGTTTGCTTCATACCTCTCTCCGCCTTGTCCGGTTGGTTGTTGCCGGTATCTCCAGACTGACTGTAACCGTTTAACTTGTCGGAGAGGTCTGGTCGGTTGATGTGTGTGAGGAGCCCGGACAGACAGTCGGTGTTGTCGGCTCCCAGGCGGCCTCTCTCCGTCAGCAGCTGGAACAGTCTTGTCCCGCTGCTGACGTTCTCCAGGTCTCTCTTCCCGATCCCGAGCTCCTGACACAGAAACTTCAGGTCTTCCAGCTGCTTCTGTGACAGCTGGTTAGAAATCTCCAGCAGGACGCTGTTAAACGGTTTAGAGCTCATGTTTCAGACTGAAACTTACACCGAGAGACAACGAGCTGTGTGAACTAGGAAACACTTCACTTTTACTTTCACTTCCGCGTGTGTTGAGTTTGCAGTTTATCTCCTTCACAGGTTCCGGTGAAATACCTCAAAGTGTGCTGCTACTTTAAACTGGTCACGTCTTGTTCGGTTCCTACCTGCGTTCAGTCACACCTGGATGACGTATACACTTGCCAACCTTGAGACCTTAAAAATAGGGAGGATTTCTAATTTATATTTCTTTAAAGAAAAAGGGCATAGTTCACAAATATTTAACATAGAACATTTTCACTTTCTCCTACCCCCCCACTGCCTAGACAAAATAACGTATAATAACTACACAGGGAATGATGATTCAAAATTAAGTAGTAAAAAAAATAATAAAATAAAAAATAAAACAATAAAAGAAATTAAAAAAAGCCAAAAAACACAAAATTGATAATATAAATCATACATAAATATTAATTAACATTTCGCATAGGATAAGATACATATACAGGCTTTGAAATATAAACAAATTTGTACAATATATAAATAAATAAATATATTCTTTCTTGAGAATTAACAGTAGTCCTATTTAACATAAAAATGCTGTTGCAGTGTACTTAATATTTTGTTATTTTCATTCTTTAAAAGTCACCAGAGTGCACGAAACAAAGTCTCATCGAGCGCTCTACACACTAGAATATAACTGGTGGTAAATAAGCCTATATGCTTGAACACCCACAAATTTGTTCATATTTCAAAGCATGTATATGTAACTTTTCCTATGCAAAATGTTAATTAAGGTCAAGGGTCAAGGAAAACTTTATTATCCCCTAGGGTCAATTTGTTGTACAGTCAGCAGTACCACACAGCCATCAAACAACAACTATAAACACGATAAATAGCCTATTAGAAGCAATAAATACAAAAAGGCTTACAACATAAAACATTACAGGGCATTGTTTAGGAAACCAATGGCAGTCGGAACAAAAGAATTTCTGAGCCTATTGGTCCTACATTTGGGCAAACTGTATCTGCTGCCTGACGGGAGCAACCTGAACTCAATGGACAGGGGATGGCTAGGATCAGCTAGTACCGACTGAGCATTCTTCAAGGTCCTACTTTGGAACAAAGGAGTCAAGTCATTAAGGGTGGTGCCTGCAATGCACACTTTGACTATGCAACCTGTTCCTGTTTTTGAGGGTGAGAAACCCATACCAGCTGATAAAAGAGAAGGTCAAGAGAGACTCGATAAAACAAGAGAAAAACATTTTCATAAAAGTGTTGTCAACCTTAAAACTACAAAGTTTACGGTAAAAATACATCCGCTGATGAGCTTTTTTACATACAGCATCCACCTGAGTCTCAAAGGTTAACGTGTTATCCAGTACCGTGCCAAGATATTTGAACTGCTGCACCACCTCAACAGCCAGATCATTAATCCTTATTAATATTAATCTGTATATATGTTATTAATTTCATGTTCGTTGACTTTTTATTTCTTTTCTTTTTTTTATTTATTCATTTAAAAAAAGAATATATATATATATATATATATATATATATATTCTTTTTTTTATTTATTCATTTAAAAAAAGAATATATATATATATACTATATATATATATATATATATATATATATACTGTATATATATATTCTTTTAATGGTCGCGAGCAGCTCTCTTCCACCAAGAAACGACTTATTTATTTACTCTTGTTTAATTTTTTTAAAGGGAAAATTAAACAGAAGAATAAATAAATAAGGGAATTAATACAAAGATAAATAAATAAAGAAGCAAATTAAAACAGAAATATCAATTAATTTCACATTTTATTAATTAATTTATTAATGGCTACATTTATTTTTAATATTATTTTTGCTGCATTTAATGATATATTTATTTATTTATTGAATCATTTATTTATTCATTTATTTTTGATTTTGGCAGGTTCTGTTGTTCACACAAATTTGCATTAATCAAAGGATCAAAATAAAGTAAAAAGCAGGGATTTTTTCAATAGCAGTTCATCTCTCATTTATTTGCAGTTAGTTTAAACAAAAAAAAAAAAGACTCAAAATATCAGAGACGGACAATCCGGTTATACATGCATATACACTCACACATGAAATGTGCCTTGACATACATTATTATAGATATTAGCATGTCACAACTTATTTTATTGATGCTGTAAATACAACATGGCGACAGAAGGACATCTCATGAGGGACATGGGGGGGGGGGGGGTTTCACATGTGACATCACGTTATAACTAACACAGGCTCCGCAGCCCTGTGGCAGTAATCTATTACTGAATATCAACGCTAACCCTACTCACACACAGAGTAGAAGATTTGGTCAAAATAAAATTTGCAATCTTTGCTCAAAAGAGCAAATCATATCCCAAAAAGAAGTCTATTGTGATAAAATGTCTTTGCGGTCTGTAGTGGAAGATGTTTTCCACATACAGCCAAATATAGGTCCATATTGACGGTTTCTAGAACATTAAGTAATGAATTAAAATGACGACAAACTGTCTCTCGCTGACAGATCAGAAGTCCCCTGTAGGCTGACAAAACCCTTTCAACACATTAAATGCATTGTCATGGAATTATAACAACTGATATACAACATTTTGACCTAAAAGTGATTATACACCACTGAAAAATAAAGAATAATACATTCTATCAGTCTGGGTTGAGGGCTTAAATCTGGGGTAGTTTTATATATGTACAGCAGGGGGCAGGATTTGACACATCGATGAGTGTAGACTTTACATGTGGCTGCACATTTCAGTCCACAGTACATTTCTTCAATCCAGTTGCTCCCACATGTTTTTTTTTTTTTTTTGCAGTTCGACAAATACAAAACAAAATATTATTCAGTCTTTGTGCTCGAATAGTTAAAGAGTTGCAGCTTTAGGAAAATGCCGAATGAATTGATACGGTTAATATAAGGCAAGATAATAATATAGAAAGAGTGTGTCCTGGTTTGACTGCATCCCCTTTCTATGAAAACTGTTAGTTTAGGGGATCCCTGGGGCAGCTGGGAGGAAATAAGGCAGGGTAAGAGAGTCACTGCACTGTGGTGCCCTTGAGCAAGACGCTGGCGCTGCTTCCCAGTGTCGTCAAGAAGCTGAAAACTCCCACTTTAAAAAAAATCCAAAACAAACGCAGAATCCTCTTACATAAGGAGCTCACATTGCTATCCTTTTGTTTCAAGATTTCCGACACTGTATGCACATACTTATACCACTACACTTTAAACATGAGTACATTATGCTCCATTTTCAGTGCACAACCTTAAATCTATCAGCACACCTGTGTCGTAAATTACTCAGCAAAACCCTCTGATAAATACAGCTGAGCGTCTTAACAACATGCAAATGGATTTTATGGTTTTAATCAGTGAAGCAAAACACATTTACTCATCATCTTCTGGGCTCCTTAAAGCTGCATAAGCCAACATTTCCCATCGGTGGTTCAAAAGTTACTGATGAATTTGGTCTGAAGAAACTCTGTGAGGTGACATCAGTAAACGGCACTAAGCTGTGAAGATGATCAAAAAGACACCAAATGAACAAGAGAGGCTAAAAGATTAAATGCTGGACTCTCTTCCTGTGAACAGAAAGTTTGCTTGTAGTTATTTAAACTTGCATTAACTGATTTTGTGGCCACTGGGGGGCAGCAGACGCAAGCTGAAAACACAACACTGACATGTCAGCACTTTTTAAAGGGTAACTTCGGTATTTTTCAACCTATTTCACCATGTTTTTGTGTCTAACCGACTAATAGGGGCAACATTTTTTTAAATTGCTCCAGTATTGAGCGAAAACGCTGCATATGGCAGCCGCTAAATGAGCTGTTATATAATCATATCGGGCAATTCTGCACTATCAATTTACATCCACTAAAAGTGCTTGTTTTGCCACTGACAGGCTCAGATTGTTATTATAAGTGTCTGACAACATCTAAATATTCAACCATGAAATTGAAAATGTTTTAGATAACACTAAGCTACGCTTTCTGTACTCCAACACAACAACACCGGCACTCCTCTCCAACTCTCACACATGTTTCCACCGTTGTCTTTTGGCAACAAGTCACATGACACATTAACAAGCGAAAGGTAGAGAAAAATGTTTTATTTCTCTGTAGGGTCCTTTCCTTAATGTTGTCAGACACTTATAATAACAATCTGAGCCTGTCAGTGGCAAAAACAAACACTTTTAGTGGACACAAATACACATGCCGCGTCTAAAAACACGTGGAAAACGCCAGCTGGGCTGCTTTTTTTTCTTTCCAAGGTGCTTGGGAGGTTGCGCTCCTGCTGTTACTAAGCAACCAAAACCTGCGTGCTGCGATGACGATGATGATGAAGTTGCGGTAATTTAGCAGGAAGACTCACTGACTAAACTAAACACAATCAAACAAATATAAATGGAATACCAGCAGCGTAAATCCCTCACAGTAGCTTTACAATCGATTTCTCTGAGTCAGTCTGGCTGACCTTTCAACCGGATGTTGTGACGTCCTCGGATAGAAAGAGTTAAGTAAGTAAAATAGACAGATATAAGACAGATGTAAAGCTCTGGGTAGTCCTGCACTAAAATGATTAACTTCTCCCGCACATATTCACCGTAGACTGATATTTACGGAAGAAAGAAAAGATATCTGCCGGCTGTGATTGGTTGTTCCTCATCACATGCTGTAGTGTTCCAAAGTTGAACTATTTTTAAATAGTAATAAAAATACTATAAAAATAGGCGCTTGGGAATGCTTGCACGCTGCGACAGCGTCGCTCTTGCGTTTGGGCGTGCCTGCCGAGCGTCTGCATTGACAACAATGGATTTGAGCATGCAACAGATGCGGCGTGTGTTCAGCCCTTTAGTCGCCTCGAGCGATTACATTACAGCCCGTTTATCGGCTGCAGCGTTCTCCCTCAATACGCGACCAATTTGAGAAATTGTTGTTCCCATTAGCATACTTGCCAACCCTCCTGATTTTCCCAGGAGACTCCTGTTAGTCATCGCCCTCTCCTGGTTTCCTCCCGGGGTCACAGTTCTCCCGTATTTATGAGTTATGACACATTTTCTCACATTTTTTTCCTTTTCGTAAACTCAGCCTGTTTCTGGACTGAACAGTGTGTATAATCCCTACTGTTTCCACCCGGACAACAATAGAGCTACACCAACTGTCGTTTCCCAGCGGAGGAGAACAGACTATGCTCGCGACACAGCGCAGTTTGAGGTCCTGTTTAAGCTGCGCTCGCCACAGCGTGCAGTGCCTGAAGTTGGGCTTTGCTCGATGTAGCAAAAAGCCGTCGTTGTGCAGCGCAAGCCGTTAGAAATAACGTGTTTCAGAGCGCAGTGTTGACGTTGTCACACAGACAGAGCAACATTTATTTGGAGTCCTGTTGATTATAGCAGCTAATCATTAAAAATATATATAAATAACCATGGACCACATTACTATGTGAAGCCATTGGTAATAATGGGTTTCAGAGCACAGTGGTGCCGTCGTCATGTTGTGTCTGAAAGGACCTTCAGTGAGTGAGAGATGGAGAGAGAGAGAAATGGAGAGAACTAAGAGAAAGAAATACTCAAGCAGGAGCGGAAAATGAATAAAAACTGATGAATATTAGTTTAAGCTAGAGATTCACACAAGTTCTCGCCAGAGGGGAGAATTATTTTGGTATTTCATTCTTTAAAAGTCACCAGAATGCAGGAAACAAAGTCTCTGAAAATGTTCCTGGGGGAGGACCCGCAGACCACGCTTTGGTTTTGAAATCCTCCCTTTTTATTAAGTATGGTTGGATGTGTGAATAATAGTTTGCTAATGGTGGTTTTATATGGCGTCAATATGTCAGTGTTGTGTTTCCAGCTTGTTCTGCTGCCCCCAAGTGGCCAAAAAAATAGAAATCGGTTAATACAGCTTTAAGTAACAATAGGAATTATTTTCATTTTGGCTTCATGTGTGGAAACATTTCTCTCTTTACCAGAGTTTGGTCAGGGTTAACATGACATACAGGAAGTATCTACAGTTCAGCATCTCAGCGAGGTGAGATGGAGCATGACATCACTTTGTGTTTGTGCTGTAAAATCTTACCAAATTGCAGCTTTTAGAGTTCCAGTTCATTGGAATGGATAATAACGTGACTTGTGCTTCCAGGAATAATGCCACCGAGCACTGTTAGGCAGTTTGTTCATATTCAAAAAGTAACAAATGAGCAAAAATAATGCTCGAGAGAATAGTACAAATCAACAGGCCGCTTCACACAGAAGGTCTTCCAAAAACCTCGCTGTTCATCCCGACAACCAAAGCACATGTGCTTGACCATGTTGCATATTCAAAAAAGTACATCAAGAAATTCCTGCATTTGTATGAAATTGTGAAAAAAAAGGCCTATCTGAGCTTTATACATTGATGGCAGGAGGGAGGATCTCCGTTTGTACCAGTGAGATATCAGGAGGAAATTCTTCTCAGCGGGACCATTTGGACGGAAGCTGTCTTCAATACAAAAGCTGCATTCAAGTCCCGTGGGAGAGGGGGCAGGTATGAACATACTGCTCGAAAATATGATTCATAATAGATTGCAGATGGAGTTTGGCACTGTTTTCTCAGACTTCCTGAATGATGATGTCATCCCAGAGTCAAGTGAATCTAATGGCTTGTTCCCTTCCAATACAGTACATCCAATAAATAATGCTTTGTGATCCTAAATCCTGTGAGTATCATCTAACTAGTTACTGGATTTATTGGTTAATGGCTGACAATGTCTGGGTTGCTGAAAAAATCTTAACATAGGAGAAGTGTTAAAAAGAGGCAAACACCCTAAGGTGAAGGAATTCTGATGTGAATATGTCTCGGTCCAACAACATAACAACATGAACGCAGCAAAAGCTTTGCTGATTATGAAGAACTGATCATGTGTTAATGGATAACGTTAACAGCTCGCTTTAAGCAGCCGGTTAACACCTTTACAGTTTGTATACAGGTGCTGTGTTCCCTTGTTGCTGCTTGCGCTCGTTTTCCCAACCCACTGCGTGCGAGACGGACCGCGAGCGGGGCTGTGGCGGGCTCTGATTGGCTGACGAGGGGGTGGTGCAGTTGTCCTGGTTGTGGTTGTCCCGCGCCGCAAGCCTTTTGCCCTGCTCCTCCTTCATGAAGAGCTCCACCATGAGGATCTTCTCCTTGTGCATCTGGAGGCTGATGTCCTTGGGGATGTCCGGGATCAGCCAGTCCACAAAGTCGCTCATCAGCATCACCACGTTCTGCAAAGGACCGAGGGAACAGAGAGCACATTGGAGCACCTCAGACATGAACATCTCATTGAAGAATAGACTCATAGATTTTAAATAAAGCAAGACTACCGTATATACATTTTAACCATAACCATGTTTGTTTTAATTTTGTGATTAAATTAGGGGTGTAAAAGTTAACTCATTCATTGGTCAGCTCATTCTAAGCTAACGAAATCATGACAATTCTTAGTTTCAGGTCATTATACACTAATGAAAACATACTTTTGAATATTATTTGGGCTGTCAAAGTTAACGCAATAATAACGCTTAAACGCACATTTTTTAAAAATTAATCATAAGTTAACCGCACAATAATTCTATAAATAATTTTAATTTTATCTGTTTAAAATGTACCTTAAAGGGAGATTTGTCAAGCATTTAACACTCTTATCAACATGGGAGTGGGAAAATATGACGCTTTATGCAAATGTATGTATATATTTATTATTGGGAATCAATTAACAACACAAAATTTAGTGTAAGTTTGGAGCATTATTTACCCTCCTTCCCTATCTAACCTAGATGGATTCCTTAGGTTTTCTAGTTTCATATGATACCAGTATCTTCACTCTAGCTTTAAAACTGAGCCCGCTACAACCTCCAAAAGATTGATTGTGTTAATGCGTTAAAGAAATTAGTGCCGTTAAAATGAATTTGCGTTAACGTGTTATCGCATTAACTTTGACAGCCCTAATTTAATTATAAAAATGTTATCAAATTATTTATTTTCCTGGCGGGAATGGGCTTCCATACAAAAGCTTTGTACAATCAGTGAGGTACGTTTTTGCCTCCAGAGGAGCTCAGCATCAAAGTAGGCTTGTAAGGGGTAAAACTCAAATCTAAAAAATAAAGGTCAGAGATAAAGTTCAACAAAGACAGAGCAGATGGTAAAAAAACAACAACATGTGGTTCCATTTAGATTGAGTACCATTTTTCAAAGCAACAATGATAAACAGCAAAAATAGGACTGATCAAAAAAAGCAGGTGGAAGTTTTATTTGAAAGTCTTGTTTGGAGAATAATGTGAAATCAATCAAATCAGGGAACTCAGCGGAGCTGAAGCAGCCTGTTCTTCTCAAACACTTCATCACATGCAAGTCAACAGAGACTCCTTCATTACAATGAATTACCTCCTATTTCCCCGAGGGGCCATCCATTAATCAAATATGAATGAGTTGTTTGCGTTTGCTTGCTTTGCCCACATAAAATATGAATGACAAAAGTGAGTGACGCCTATTTGAAAGCATGTCGAGACATACGGAAGGTGTGCTTTGAGATTAATGTGTGTGTTTTTCCAAACCTGAAAGACGACAACAAAGGCGAGACGGGCGGCAAGAACGGCCCAGAACTCCTTAGAGAGTTCATACGGTGTGCTGGCCGAGGGAGGCTCTCTGTAGTCCTTATACCTGGAGACACAAAGACGCGTTTTAAAAGATTTCATTTGATGCTTTACAATTTGACAGATGTCCATTTTTTTTTCATCAAGATCATCGATATTACAAAAGGTAAAAATACAGATGATGACACTGTACAATACACGAGATATGGCTCTATGACAGATGATAATGTAATTGTTTGGGAGGTTTTGGCGTGAGAATGATACATTTTAAATATATAAATTATTGTCCCAACACTGTTTGGAAAAGGACGGGCACTTTCCAGAAATACTTTGCCAGAAATACTTGGCAGGTGACTGGATGAACCACATGTCTATCAAACTCTTGTTTTTATCAGTTATTTACTTTTATTTATTTATGTGGATTTTTTTGATTTGTGTGTTGTTCTAATCAGGGATAGATGTTATATGTATGCATGATGTGTTAAATGTATAAAATTAATGAACATATGTTTACAAACAAAAAAGAAGAAGTGAAGCCTTACCTGCATATGTGTACCGGGTAGCCCAGGTGGTCGGGCTCGAGAGGGGCTTTGCCTGGCTGGAAGTCATTGACGTCGAAGTAAGACAGAGTGTGGTTGACGAAGCCGTGCATGGAGCCGTCGGTGCTGTACATGTACTGGTAGACCAGCCGTGGGATGAAGTCAGAGGTGAAGGAGATGACGAAGGCCTGGGAGGACAGAGAACTGCTCATCTGCTTACTGTCGTCATGAAATCAAAAGACCAGGTTACACTAAGACTCCTTCCTGGTTGCTTCATTTACAGAAGAAAATAACTCATTCTCATTTTTCAGACATGTTTTGGAAGGACAACTGTACAGCGGCTGTAAAGATATAAGACTTACATTAACGATGACTGCTACCTTGCTGAGGCCTCTCAAGAGGTTGTACCAGATACCTGCGGAAAGACAGAGGAACAGTCATTAAAACAATATTCACATGCCCGTATGTACGTTGAAGCTTATCTGAGGTAGTTTAATTTATAATACCCACACGGATTGAGGTGGTTTTCACCCTAATGAATGCGATGTAGCTGAAAACATTTCAGAGAATATATTTATTTCAGTCGGGGTGGTGGACACTCACCAATGTCTTTGGCTTTGGCTGCAATTGGCCTGCGCAGCTCCGTAACAAACTTCTTGGCATCCAGACGAATCTCGATGATGTTATTCAGCAGAGCGAAGAGCGGAGCCAGAGGGAAGGAGGCCACGAAGAGAGTCACCATCCCAAACTGGATGACTAAAGACACAGACGAGAGGAGAAATTAACAGAAGTCACTGGATGGAAGAAGGAAAACAGACTGTGGGCACTACTGGACACACACAGTTCAGTAGTGGAATGCTAGACTGTGATCCACCAAGTTTGGGTGAAATGTGTGGTGCCATAAAGTTGCTTGAATGCTCCATTAACCATCCGTTATAGCTTTTCTGTTGGAAAAGATGGATGGAGTAGCTACTGTAGAGCTCCACTGATGAGATGTGCAGGTTAGAGCTCTGAGAGCTGCAGCAGAGGAGGAAATCTCACTTCAGTTAGAGCTGTATTCATTATTTTTTGGTCACTCTGAAGCAGCAGAACACACTAGAAAATACAACATCTGACAGTTTATCATTTAAAGCTGTTATGTTAGCAAACAGTTGCCTATATTTACATATCCGGCCGGCACAGGGCAACATTATGATTAGAAATCTCCAGCAGCCAGATATTTCTATGTTTATCATAATGATGGTTTTATAGCTTATGAGGTTGTTCAGGCTCTGGAGCGTTACTACAGAGAGAGAGAGTGATATTGAATTAGTTATCTCAGCACATTAATGGCCTCTGGCATCAATGAGGATTTTTTAATAAACTTAAAGTTATTAATGTAATCTTTCATCTTTAAATGACTTTCAGGGAGATTTGTGTGGCCAGGTCCTACAACATTTGATAGTTAAGCTTCATTACATTAGCTAACCTGTGCTTGGTTTTCCGGTTGAGTCTGAGGAGATTATGTTTTTGGTCGTGTCTGTGTGCCTCTGTCTGTCTGTCCACGGCTAATCTTGCATACTCCTGGATCAATCAGCCTAATATCTTTTGTGCTCATTTATGGCTGTATGCTCAAGGACCTCTCATGGTTGCTGTAATTCATTTTGTTTGAAAAACAAAAATTTTATTGACTGTTTTATACTGTCAATTGACTGCTGTCTCCTCTTGTTTCTGGACTCTTGTTTCCGCTACAGATTATGAATTGTTCCTCTCTTGATTTGCATGCCAAGGTAAGACATATATGTATGTATGTATGTATAACTATTGCTTAGCAAATGACAAACTGAACCGAGCGCTGACAACAACGGAGCGCGTCTTCTCATGTCGGTAGGAGAGCTAGCTAGCTGTTAGCAGCCGGTGGGAGTCCTACAGTGTGTTTGGCTAACAGAGCTAACAGCCAACAGGGCTAATGGGGTCGTGTTCACCATGTTCACGAGTTGAGCCCATATAAACGCCCCCCTCTTGTCGTATTCATGACCTCGTCAGTGGAAAGTTTCTGAAAGCTCCGAGTTCACGACTTGCGACGTGTTTGTTGATGTTGTCAGAAATGGCGGAGGCCATGGGTGTTCATTTATATAATATAATAAGTGAATATATTGTAATTTTAGTCGTATATTGTTTTTCTTCGTAATTGTATAAGTCTGAGGAAAATGTTGATATACCCAACGACCTCATCTTTTTCCTCTGTCATTATGCTATTTGTATTTCCTACATTATGTTACCCACTTGCTAGCTTGCTAAATTGTTAGCCTCTGTGGCTTCTAGACGCTGACAGTAACGTTAATATTGCCGTTGCTTAACAGCGGTGTTCTCACGACTTAACCACTTGAACGCCAAGCATATCGTGTACATGACTTCCAAGGTTGTAGTTTGAGTTTCATTTGAAGGCACCATAATACAGCTAACAGAGTTAACAGCTAACAGAGCTAACAGAGCTAACAGCTAACGGGACCAAACACACAGCAGGACTGACAGTTTATGTTCAGAGGAAGCGTTAAACAGTCAACATGAAGCGTTACACAGTGAACTGCAGTTTAGCTGCACAGAGCCGGTGCAGACAGTTGCATAGATTAAAATGAGAGTGTATCTGTTGCCGTGTGAGTAAAAAACAGGTCTGATACGCATGCAGTCTAGACGGGGGAGATAATGTGGTTTGTATTCATTCAATCAAACATTACAACGGTGATCGTTGCAGACACACCTGGCGGAGATCTGCACTCGACTCCTTTCACATTACACATATAGTCCTCTGATCCATGACATATTTAAATAC
Source organism: Sebastolobus alascanus (assembly GCA_916701645.2). Taxonomy (NCBI): domain Eukaryota; kingdom Metazoa; phylum Chordata; class Actinopteri; order Perciformes; family Sebastidae; genus Sebastolobus; species Sebastolobus alascanus. The sequence goes on along the minus strand of CAKAOJ020000027.1, from coordinate 4,693,723 downwards.
TGTAGGCCTACATTGGCTACATGCATTTTGATGCTTAAGTCAATCAATACTCATTAGTTTAAAAGGTTAAATGATCAATATGCTAGTGTACTATATGTCACACAGGCACCGAATAGTTTGTTACACCTGACTGACATAGCGACAATCACTACAATCAGTGCTGATCCATTTGAGAAGTGATTTGTTTTGTCCTGTAGCTCTGTTTAGAGAAGAGGGTGGAGGCATGGCTTTGCCATTGTGTGGCTGGTCTACCTTACACTCTACACTTTGTGTAATGTACAGTGTGCACTGAAACTTACAGTTAAAAACATGGATGGGATTTGTCAGAGAGACATTTATGTACCGCTGGTCACAGCTAACTGTACAATAGCAACCTTTCTTTTAAATATTGAACTAGGACATGAAGAAATAGGAGTGTTAAGCTTGAAGTAGCTTTAATCCTCTCTCAATAGTATTGGTATAAGCTTCTGCCAGCCTTTATGTTCTCCTTCCCTCATGGGATGTACTGCTTAATAATATAGATCTAAAAAGAGCAATTACACAACCGCAATAGCCAGGAGCTCTGACCAGCCAAATGAAAAGCACTTTAATCTACTTATCTTCATTAAACACACATATACAGGCAAGCAAGACATGAAGCAACATCTAGCCAAGGTTTCCAAATCACTGATTAACAGTATGTGTGCTGTGAAATTGGATTTATCTATTAAATTAAAGGTCAACGCGGTGTACTTCGACATGGACATTAGTTTTTATTTCTGCTCAGAGAAATATGTTCGCCATAAGCTAACAAATTGTGCTGAAAGTAGCTGACATTTGCAATGTCAAGCAAAAGGTGCGACATGAAGCAGGAGCAAAGACACAGGATGTGTTTGTTGGTACATAAAGCTGAGCATTAAAGTGATTGTTTTAAAACGCTCGCAGCCATTATGCCCGTTAGTTTTGACCTCCACATGACGTGCTCTGAAAAGGTTAGCGTGTTAAAAAGGCTGATATTAACACGGAGCACGAGCGTCTCTCAAGGATCTACTTTGAATCATGGTAGAAGACTCTGACAGAGGAGATAAGGATCTTTGCTGTTAGCAAACATCAGGCACACTGGAGAATGCATTACTGAGGAGGAAGAGCAGCATCAACAAGGATCAAACGGTAACACTTCATTCTACAGGGCCACAAATTTCATGGTAATTAGGAATAATTAGCAAGTAACCTATTTGAATTTGTTTGGAATTACTGCCAAATTACCCCAATATTTACCTCAAAATTGATCTAAAATTACTTTATTATAAACATTATTTAATAATGATATGCTAGTGCTCCCTGGAGCACTCTATTGTTGCCTATTTATAACATTGAATCTAATATGTAAAGCTAGCGTACATTCTGTTTGTTATACATTTTTATTTATTGTAAATCGGGTCACGATGGTTTTTCATTTTAAAAAAGTGGGTCTCCGGAAACACTGGTCTAAATGACATTCAACAATCTGTACAGAGACCAAACTAAACACAAAAGAGCAGCAGTGTGCATGTTGCGTATGTTTGTGCTCTGTGTTTAGACTCACTCATCTCCATGTACTCGGGGCTGAGGCCAGCGAACGGACCCAGGTTGTGGTCTCTCTCGTGGCGCTGCAGCGATTTGTTCAGCTCCTCCTCTTGCTTTGAGTCCAAGTCTGACTTCCTCCTCCGGAGCAGTTTCTTCAGCTTCCTGTTTTTTTAACATAAATGCACATTTTTGTTAAAGATCCCGCTAAATGACCTCGGTTGGTCCAGCTCGCTAAAACTAATGCAGTTCAGCGATAAATCCTCCCTTCATGAAGGTTACAATGTTCATTTTGGAGTTTGTATTGCTGTTGAACTGTATTGCATTATACTGAGAGGTGTTTCTGTTATTTAGCCTACCCTAAATTATATGAATGGGTTGGACAAAATAAAAGAAGCACCTCTCTGTATAACTAAATACATTTCAATTCATTTTTGCATTTGTTTTAACCATTTCCACTCCGCCACTCTTTGTCATAGACCCGTTTTTGTCTTTTTTAGGGGGGTACAGGGGGTCTTTAGGGGGAGATAGCAGGTCAACAGTAGATGTCACATAGAAGTGGTGTACATCATCTGAAAGCTGGGAACCTCAAGATTAATTTGAGATGCTGCTCAGCATTGTGTGTTAAGTTGTTCTAGTTATAAATCAGAAATAAGATATAATTAATCAATTAATTAATTAATTAAAATGTATTTGAAAGTGTATAAGGGTTTAGAACATTATGATAGAAGTATATGATGGTCATCCCCATGCTCTATTATGTCTCATAAGTTGTTGCAGCAATTTTGGGGTTGTTACCATTTGTTTCACAGATTTGGTGCTAAATGTAACCATTTTTTACCACTTGAGAATTGATAAGAAATTATCAATAATCCCTCCAAAATACCAGATTAAGACACCAAGACCTTGAGGAACACCATAGAAAAAGCCATGCTGTGATTTGGTATCAAAAACCTTTGACATTTGGAGATTTCTGCAAGAATTGCATTTTTCTGGCGAATGGATGGCGAGCACTTCTGTTGTGTAAATTGCTCAGAAACCCCCTTATTGTCAATCTAGCTAGGAAAGTCATCCATCCTCTGAATGCTCTAGGTCTCTAGTTTGTGGCTGTAAAGTTTCATGAGGCTGTGATTATCCTAGAGGTCACCACAGGTCATCTCATACAGTGAGGTCAAGTTTCAAAAATGGTCTCACTACAATGAAATGGTTACTATGGGGACTAACATCATCACACATGAATACAGTTGGGCTCATTGGATCCACAAGAGTCTCAGCTTTACAATAATACACAATTTATGTAATTCAAGACTGTTTAGGGACCCCAGTATGCAGAAATATTCAAACATTAGAATAGACGGATATAACAACAACGTTTGTACCGCATGCAAATAACTGCATGGCTTTTGCCCCAAACTGCATGTGATTATCATAAAGTGGGCATGTCTGTAAAGGGGAGACTCGTGGGTACTCATAGAACCCATTTTCGGTCACATATCTTGAGGTCAGAGGTCAAGGGACCCCTTTGAAAATCACCATGCCAGTTTTTCCTCCAAATTTAGCCTAACTTTGAGCCTCCTTCCTTCCTACTTAGCCTGCTACAGCCTCTGAAAACAGTGAAGTCGGCCCTCAAGGAGTGGAAGAGGTTAAAGTAAATTCTCACAGTGGTACTTTAGGGTGCTACAGTATGTATGCTATTCTTTAAATGCTTCGATCCATCCTCATCTTAGTGAAACATGCCATCTGGATTAATTGGTGATACATTCATTTAGATATCTGTCATTATTTGGACTTATATTGTGTCTGTGAGTTATACCTGTGACACAGTTTAGAACTGTACCTTTGGTGGATCATGTGATAAAGAGGAGGAACAATAAACGCACAAACTTCCATTACAGGGTACTGTAAGGACGAAACAAGACATAGAAAATTGCAGGCTGACAAAGTTCGGCAAGGTGTTGTCTAGTTCCCAGGTAAGTGTGTCTGAATACCAGACAGGCGTTTAAATGATTCATCTGAGGTGCAAGTACAACTGAGTGGGTGCGCATAATTTGTTCTGAGGTTTGCTGAACCCACGTATTATGATCTGTGCTGAACTGTTGTCCAGCTTGTGTTCTCTGTGTGTGTTAGCGTCATGGGAGTTTGTATGTTTGAGCATGTTACACAGTGTATGTTTTTGCACTCACGGAATGCCGATCTCAAACAGGTTGTTCTGGATGAGCTGCTTGCCCAGCATAGTGATGCACAACTGGATGCACAGCTCCATGAGGCAGCCTGCATGGGCACACTGGAGGGAGAGAACGTGATTCAGAGAGTGACAAATTGAGGCAGGAGTTTAAAGAGTTGACAGTGTGGAGTGGGAAGTGCAAGCAAGAGAAACAGAGCACAGGCACTTCATGTAGGGATACGTAGGCAAAAGCACCCTGCTTGTATAAGGGTGAAATTTGAATAATGTGTGTGCGTGACGTACTACAAAATCAAAATTAAAAGATCCTTTGAAAATATAAAAATGGACCTCGCTGTGTGTGCTCTCAAAATTAGAAATTCATTCAAATTAGGGCTGTCAAAGTTAACAAGATAATAACGCGTTGAAGCAAATTCATTTAAATGTCACTAATTTCTTTAACACATTAACGCAACTTGCGATTTTGAGGTTGTAGCGGGCTCAGTTTTAAAGAGTGAAGATACTGGTACCATATAACTAGAAAACCTAAAGAATCCATTCGTACCAACCATGTCATAGTAGCTTGTTGCGAAGGAGATTAAATAACACTCCAAATTTACGCTAAATTTTGGCGAAGAAAAACTGTCATGGCCGTTTTCAAAGGGGTCCCTTGACCTCTGACTTCAAGATATGTGAATGAAAATGGGTTCTATGGGTACCCACGAGTCTCCCCTTTACAGACATGCCCACATTAGGATAATCACATGCAGTTTGGGGCAAGTCATCGCAAGTCAGCACACTGACACACTGTCAGCTGTTGTTGCCTGTTGGGCTGCAGTTTGCCATGTTATGATTTGAGCATATTATTTATGCTAAATGCAGTACCTGTTAGGGTTTCTGGACAATATTTGTCATTGTTTTGTGTTGTTAATTGATTTCTAATAATAAATATATACATACATTTGCATAAAGCAGCATATTTGCCCACTCCCATGTTGATAAGAGTATTGAATACTTGACAAATCTCACTTTAAGGTACATTTTGAACAGAAAAATGTGTGATTAATTTGCGATTAATCACGATTAAATATTTCAATCGATTGACAGCCCTAATATATATATATATATTTAAAGTTGATGTCTTCAGTAGGAGCCTACGGGCTTGGGGATGAGCGCAGAGTGGATTTGTTGACATAAAGAATATGGATTAACAACAGCTTTAACCTTTAAGTCGCACTGTGTTTAGTGTGATTTACCTCTTCCATTCTGTACGATCCAACAACGTACAAGTAGTTTCCAGGCCGCCCAACAAGCCTGTGAACCAAACACAAGCACCACATGTTGTACGTGAGATGAGGACAGCAGGTAGTATACAATGATCATGTACACAGTACAAACATACTACATGGTACGGTGTTTTGGATAAAAATGTCAGGTGAGAGCAGCAACAGATGCAAGTATTTGATTTACAAGTGACCCACAGAAGTTTGAGGACAATTATTTAACATAAAAATGTACAAAACATGAGCAGTAAGAAGACGTTGTTTTACCTGCCCCTGAAAAAGGCCAAATAGACGATGGGTGTGAACGCATTGACAAACTTCAGGATAAAGGTTTTGATGATGAGGCGCTCTTCGAAGCTCTTGTCTGTCTTTGGAACCTCTGAAAAAGTGACAACATGTGGCTTAATTATCTCATATACACATGACTTCATCCAGTAGCATTTATGTATCAAGCAAAGCTTCATGTTTTAATATTTCCCTTTTCCCACAAAGATATTATCTTGTAATAAAATTATCTCTGATCCAGTTGATCTGTAGTCAGAAACGAATGTTTGGATTGAGGATCAATCATGCCTTTAAGGGGTTAACAGTGAAATGTGCCTCACCCTTTATGGTGAGCCAGCGGGCAATGGCGCCATAGATTTCATCTAAGATGATGATGACTATGAGGTTGATGATGGCGGCGGTGGTTTTGACCGTGGCTCTGATGTTTGACCGTGCTGCAGGGTAGGTGCTCATGTGCAGCGCTGCCTTGATGCTGATCCGGTACAGGATGACCCCGAAGACTATGGCAAACGTCACAAGGATCTAAAAGTAGGGAGGAGGAGGAGGAGGAGGAGGAGGAGGAGGAGGAGGTTATATTTCCAAAATTGCATTTATTTGAATCTGAACAATCAGCACAAATAAGCACAAAAGGTCTAAAAGAACTGTATTGTAATTGTAATATAAAAAAGCTGAAGTCGAGCAGTAGAGAGAGCCGAAGTCAAGTAGACACCTGTTGAAACATAACACACGTGTTTGCTGTATGCAATGAAAATAATAAGGACTGCTGTTCTGACATGCATCTTTACCCACCTGAGCCTGTATTTACTAAATGAATGCGTCTGTGTGCATAGCAACAACTTCTGCTACACAATAGCTTTCTGCTATCCAACCCAACCCCCCGACAAGTCCTGACACACCTGGGTTAAGGTCATGGATGTACAGAACTGGATACAGCTTTGGCGGGTCCCCGTTTGGCAGGGCCCCCTCAGTGACGCATGATGCAAAAAAAACTTCGGAGTATAAAATTACCCGGATCTTCAGCATCCATTGGGTCCATAGAGCAGGCGCAGTAACGTTTCCTTTGACCCTGCCTCCCAGCCCTCGGTCCAGCCTTGGTCTGGGCCCCAGATATTCAGTATATATATATATAAATATATATATAATATATTTATTTATTTATTGCAAGATAATGATGATATGTTAAATACTGTTTGTATGTGCAAGAATCCTTCTCTATGCTACCTCGTGTACAACGATTTCCATGTGACCTATTCAATAAAAGATGGATCACAAAAAAGCATTATATCTAGCATCTAATCTGTTTGTGACAGGGAGGCAGTCGAATTCACGCTCAAACTGTAGCTACATATGCTACATATGACATGCCGATTATATTATATACAGTAATTATATATATTGAAATATCAGCTGTGGCCTTCAGACTTGTGCACCTCACTTGCTACCTCCTTTAATCTCACCTACTTGCTGAGATTAAAATATCGATATGATATGCATAAAAGTTAAACGGGAGGATTCTCCTGATATTAATGTGACACAAATATTTCACCACCACTCTGTAGTTGAACTACAGAAACACACAATCCACATGCATCTGTTAAGTGATGCTACAGAAAGAGGTTTCTTTTCTCGCACAGACAGTAGACACCAGCTTGCACAGAGGACACTGACCAGACAACAGCTAAAGGTTACAGCCATTTTAGCTGTCACTGAATTACACGAAAAAAGAAAAAAAAACACACACAATGAAATACTTAGCTAAAGGTTAGCTGTCAGCTAGCATGATGTGTATCCATGTGTATTATCTTTCATAGTGTGTTATTATTTCCAACTCATTTGAAATTTCCTTCCTCATTTTGCTGTCTAATTTTCCCTTGATGATTCAAAGAAAACAACTAGAACCCTGCTCTCCTTTACTGTTGGGTGATCAAAATCATTGCTTCAAATGTCATACACGTTAGAAATACAAAGTCTGGTGATGTAACGCTGCAGGGAGGCTGCTGAGACTCACCATGAAGCCCATCGTCACCACAGCAGACAGGTAAGCTGGCATTCTGTCAGTACAGGTCAGCTTCACCTTCTCACCCTAAAACACAAACACACAGATTTATGTGAAGGACATAAAGTACACAGCGTGTCTGAAACATTAACTGCATCTCCAGCTGTTTGGACCTGTGTGTCATGTCCCTCTGTCAGTAGCAGCTCTTAATGCCGCGGGCACGCAGATACACACAGCACAAACACCATAAACATACACACACACACACACTATGTGGCTGCAGTGGAGCACAGCTAATCCCGCCCCGAGCCGTCATGTCACATTCAAGCCTACTGAGATTTGGGTCAGGAAGCTCTGGCTGAATGTGTGTGTGTGTGTGTGTGTGTGTGTGTGTGTGTGTGTGTGTGTCCTCTTGTGTATTTGATGAAATGAAAGACGTGACCTTGGTACAACACAAAAGTAAATGAATGACTCTGAACCGTGTCAGGACGACTACAGAACATGTTACATGTGTCAGTGCTTTTTACTACACACAAACACGTTTCAGTGTTTCATCAGCACTTTCTCTTCAAAATGCTGATGAAGCTGCCATTAGGTTTTATTCCTACACTAGTCAGTGCTGATTGCATGTTTCCTGAAAGTTGTAAGCTGCTGATGAACAGTGTGACGTTTCTTGACCGTTTCTGTGTGTGTGTGTGTGTGTGTGTGTGTGTGTGTGTGTGTGTGTGTGTGTGTGTGTGTATGTGTGTGTATATCAGTGGAGGCTGGTCCATAGAGGCAGAGGAGGTTGCTCTTCCTGTATTTTTTGAGAAGCAAGAGGGAGATTAAAATATTAAAAAGAGTAATTAGCTGAAATAAACCAAATCTCAGCGTCATTTATAAAATATTTTCTCTCTTCTTTGGAAAAAATCCATTTAATAATAAATTCTAATTAAAATGCTTCAATAGCAACACCTGCAGGGCAGACAAGAAAGTGGTGGTAGGGGCAAGGGAGGACAGGCTGGTGATGTCCTCCCTTGAGGCGGGACCCCTTCTATCAATTCAATGCATTTCCTACTACCACTGCATTGTATGTGAATGGGACGAACTAGCAGTAACACGATAGATGAATAAAGTAGCTTATTAGCTAACGCAACAGTTAGCTTGTTGTAGCAGCCCTGAAGGATTGTAAACTAAAGGCAATAATGGATTTGGACTGGGGGGCGCGGCAGCGGCAGGATGCCGCCAGGGAGAGAATGGAGTGCTCCGCTCTGTTGGCGCGGGCCTCGCCCGTCCGGTTGGACTGTCGGCGGATCATATATCAAAAGACATTATTATGGGAAAATGTGGTGTTTGGTTTCTTATTATATATTTATTTGATATGTTTTCTTTTAACCTTTTATTCATAAATATAAATTTAACAATAAATACCTTTTTTGTTGTTTTCTTGAAGGATGTTGAGCAATATGTGAAACCACTTTCTAATTTGACTAAGAAAAAGGCTATTAAAACACTCAACAGGCCTATATATAATATTTTTTAGTGTGATATACCCCTGGCTCTTTTGGTTTTGTTATACTGAATATGAATTATGTTCTTTTGTTTAATAAAGAAAGAAAGTAGAGATAAGTATCCAACTCGTGTAAAATGACATGACGCCGTGGGTTGGCTTTCCTCCTGTCCTCTGCAATTTTTTGAGTCACCAGCCGCCACTGATGTATACCTGTATATATACCATATATAAAGAAGCACAAATTGGATTGGTAAATCAGTTTTACCTTCGGGGTTGGATGTTCCTGTTTCATTGTTTTTTGCATGACCCGGAACTCGTACTCCGCTCGGTTGTGGTCCTGGAAGAGAAATCAGTTTGGATGTTACAGTTACTGATACGTTGATACCTGATATGTTAGTGAGCAGTAAGCAGTAAGTGTACTGTGCAAGACAATAAACAGTACAAAAGATCACTGTGGGATTTCAGAATGGAGACAGAAATTAAAATGAACAGCCTGTGTGCTGAAGTTTTGCAAAACGGTGTGTTTAAATCAGAGTACGGCATTCTGTGCAAGAAAAGAGAAAAATGCTTCGAACCACCATGACAAGATAAAGCGGCAGTGGCGGACCTAAAGGTGCAGGGGCGAAAAAAATAAAAAGGGCACCAGCTGCATGCAGTGCTGCACCAGAGCACGGAAAGTTTCTAGCATGTTGGGCAGCCTTTATGGCACTGCATCAGGTTTTCTTCATTGGAACGGCACCTTGGAGGACACTTTATCATGTTTTATCTACTATAGAGGCATCCAAGAGGGCAATAACAGGTGGCGCCATCGGGTCGGTGGCCCGCTCCTTGCGTCCACCAGTGTCAAGCGGAGGACATAAAACTAAAAGCAAACAATAGTTTGATGTTGTAATAGCACAACAATACCCAGAGTCAACTTATGTAAACTGGTATGTTTGCCCAGGCTTTAAGATATCCAGGCTAACAGCCAAGCTAACCTTCTGCCTCCAGTCCTTATGCTACGCCAGGCTACCCAAACCTAACCCTGTATGTGTCTGTAGTGGTCACACACAGACTGATATCCATCTGACTCTGGGTAAGACAGCAACCATGCACGATATGCCAAATTTCAACTGTTCCATAAATTAGTGTTTACCTTCCCAAATCCAGCTATTTGATTCACAAACCTCTGTGATGTGGAATTTGCTTTCATGGTGATGAAGATTAACATTTTATGTCCATGTAATGTGCAGGCAGGCGTGAGTGTATGTGTACCCGTATAACAGTAACAGTAATACAGTCTGCAGCAAGCCAAGAGGAATGAAGAGGCGCTGCGTATACAGAGGAAACTGTATCACTAGAAAACAAAGCTGAGGGTTAGACAGTCACTTTTGGCCTGAAGATCCACATGTCATGCTAATGCACAGATGGACAGACAGAGTGAAGACAGACACAAAAAGACCTAATGGAGACAAAAGCTGCCTAGACAAAGAGCAGACAAACAAGCTTGACTTGACTTTTTTCAAGACTCGAGCTATTCAAAGTTCAAACAATTGCTCTATTCAAAAGCAATACAAATATTTTTTTTCAGAAACAGTCCTCATCATTACTACTACTTAACTTCAACCCCTGATGGCCAGCAAGGGGCGACTCCTCTGGTTGCAAAAATAAGTCTGATTGTATAGAAGTCTATGAGAAAATGACCCTACTTCTCACTTGATTTATTACCTCAGTAAAACATTGTAAACATGAGTTTATGGTCTCAATCGCTAGTTTCAAGTCTTCTTCAATACAGCATGATGTTCATTTAGTAAATTATGGTCCCATTTAGAGTCCAATAGACCATAAAGCAGGGGATGTTTTAGGGCGGGGCTACCTTATGATTGACTGGTCGCTACCACGGCGTTGTTCAGCGTTCGGTTGCACTAAAAGACACTAAGGAATCAGCTGTTCATTTTTTTCCAGTACATACTTTGTTTTAAGCATGTTTTTCCACTAGCAAAAATTAGCATCTCAATTAATATCACAGTTAACGTGAATTACGGAAACACCTCGCTAATGTTAGCTGGTATCTTAGCATTTGCTATGCTAATGGTACATGGCCCCGCCGGGCCTCGCTCTTCGCCAGCTCCACCCTCTCGTCCAAATATAGTAACTTCTGGCTCAAAAAAACAAAGATGGCGACGGCCAAAATGTCGAACTCAAGGCTTCAAAACGGCAGTCCACGAACCAATGGGTGACGTCATGGTGACTATTGGTGCCTTCAAATGGGGTCGTGTTTACCGTGTTTACGAGATGAGTCCATATGAACGCCCCCCTCATGTCGTATTCACAACCTCATCAGTGGAAAGTCTCTGAAAGCTCAGAGTTCACGAGTTGTGACGTGTTTGTTGACGTTGTCAGAAATGGTGGCGCCCATGGAAGTTCATTTTTCGGTGCATAATATTTAATATATTGTAGTTTGAGTCATATATTGTGGAGGAAAATGTTGATAATCCCAACGGCCTCATCTTTCTCCTCTGTCGTTATGTCTTTGCATTTCCTGCATTATGTTACCCACTTGCTAGCTTGCTAAATTGTTAGCCTCTGTGGCTTCTAGACGCAGACAGTAACGTTAACACTGCCGTGTCTTAGCAGCAGTTTTCTTCACGACTTCAGCACTTGAACGCCAAGCATATCGTGTACACGACTTCCCATGTTGTAAACACGAGTTCACGAGTTTCATTTGAAGGCACCATATGTCAACTTCTTTTGTACAGTCGACACTGACACGGTGAACGGCTATTTACCATCCAGCAGACACAGACAACACTGGGAATTATTTGGAGTCCTGTTTGGCCACCTGACAAATCTATTCACTGCCCTTCTAGCTCTGGCTTCGGTCTCCATCAACTCCTGAGAATAATATCTGGCTCTTTAGCTATTAAATGCTTGATAATGATGACAGCGGTGAGACTGAACCAAGACAGTAAAGCTGCTGGTTGTAAAAGCAAAACACTGAGCTGGAAGTAGAGCTGAGAATACCTGCACAGCCAGGTGATAATTATGTGGTTTCATCACTACAAACAACACACTCATTACACCTCTGGTGGTATTAAAATACCTTTTAGTACAGCTTTACATTGTTTTTTAAAATTCAAAAGTACTTGTTACACTGATTCAACATTAAATAAGGGGCAAATTACAACCAGCTACCCTGCATTTTTGATCTATTTTGGTCCTGTTCAAGGTTGTCTGGATTCTGGAGAAACATATTTTCAGGTATTTGAATTTATGGGTTTGACATAGCAGCCAACCCGTCCATGTGGGCCCAATAAGGGCTAAAAGTGAGCTGAGAGGGCATGGGCTGGAACTGACTGTAAACTATGTGGAGCTCTATGAGTTCAATACCACAGGCACTACGTGGCTCTACAGTACATGACTGTGCGGGCCTTTATGAGTTTCTTGTGGGCGAGGACAATGATAAGCCACTTCTTTCATTGGGCTATTACTCAACAATATTGGAAACTTCCGTCTCCAAGGGCTGAAATAATTATACCAACTATGTAATTTCCACGTAAAATGCTAGAACATGCTCAAAATTATTATCTATTATAAATATTATTTAATAACTATATTCCGCTATTTCCCAATTAACGGTAATAAATATCTGGTAATTTATTTAACACATTTCCAGGAAAAGAATACAAAGTAAATTGATATGCTTTATTTCCACGTCTGCTGGTAAATAGATAATAATTAGCAACTAACTTATTTTAAATTTCTTAAAAAAACTCCCTGAATCATGACATCAGCTACCAGGTTACATTTGTGTTGACAATAAGTCACAATGGTGAGATTTGTGTCTAATCAGAAGTGTCTTCTATTAGTTTTGGTTTTCTACCTCCGATGAAGAGCAGCGCACAGCCGCTTCTGAAGCCTAAGGGCCCTATTTTAACCATTATATGCTATTTTAGTATATCATTATTTAATAATGTTTATAATAAAGTAATTTTCGATAAATTTTGAGGTAAATATTGGGGTAATTTGGCAGTAATTCCAAAGAAATTTCGAATAGGTTACTTGCTAATTATCACTTAATTACCATGAAATTTGTGAAATGAAGTGTTTCCGAAATATCTCAAAAAGAGAAGCAAATAAGAGGACTGAGTCAACAAACAGTCTTGTCAACTCTGCTACAATCACAAACAACAGCAACAGTATTGTGTTGAGAGGCCACACTATCAAAAGAGGCCACAGCGATGGCCAGCATCAGGATGAACCTCAGAGAGAAAGAGAAATGCTCCAGGAAAAAAAATAAAATCATTACACAGGAGCAAAGAGATGAAGAGCATGTCAAGTGAAAAGACCTGAGGCAGCTTGAGGGAGAAAAGGTTAGCGTTAGCGGCCGGAGAACGGATCTAAAACAGGAAGTCCAAAAGAACGACGGTAAGTTATTTAAAGCAAAATAAAGCGAGTTGGAACCAAACCTTATGTTCCTCCTGTGAAATACACAACACACATAAACACATAAGGAAAAGATGTCAGTCAGCAGTCATTGTCTCTGATGATTAAAACAGTCTCCATTAGAGCAATACAAAAATATATATACATATAAAAAAACTAAAATCTGTCATAAAAGAAGGTAGTAGTTCACTGTTCATTATGATTTTAAAATATACTGACGTCTGAGGCTCTGATGTTTGTGTGGGAACATTTTTGCTGAAGGCTGACTCACTACAGAGCGCGCACAAAAGACAGACGAGGTACATTCTCACACACATCCTGACCTTTAAGTCAACCGTATTACTTTATGACTCTTAAGTTGAAAAACATCTGCATTCTTCACGTTGATAAAAACGTTGTCGTGACTTGTTACTGGGAGTGGAAAATACAAATAGTTAGTTCAGTTTGCTAAATTAGATTTGGAGATGCTGGAGGTAAAGAGACTGGCTCCCTGGTTCCAGTCGTGTTTGTCTTAATTCTGTATCCCCATTTTCAAATTTAACTTTTAGTGATACCCTCAAACACAAGACTCTCCAGCATATGCTCTGACAACACAGTCTCACGGCAGTTCGTGAAATAGTCACAAAATTTCATCTATTTCATTTGTGTACATAGACATGAATTTTCCTTTTTTTTTTTCGTTACGTTCAGCACGACTTTCAACAACGTATTTTTTGTGCTTTTTCCTACGAATGTACAGCAACATGTGACGCACGTGTCAATTTCCACTCCAGTCTTTTCAAAATATAACTACTAAATTAGGTTTATGAATAGATTGACTTGGTTAGGTTTAGGCAATAAACTACTTAGTTATAGATCAACGATCTTAGATAGCTTTAGGAAAAGATCGCTGTTTGGGTTAAAATAACTCTGGAAGTTCTGTAAATTGTACGGAAACTATATTTCCCGATTCACGTGGATTACATACGAACTGATTTCGTGCTGACCATCACGAAAAAAATGTGAAATTCGTGTCAATGTACACAAATCATTATATTAAATTTCATGACTATTTCACAAACTGCTTTGCAACTGGGCTGGTTCTGAACACCAGTTTGATTATTTCAACTTGCTTTGTCTTTCATTTTGGATTGGCTCAAAATATTAGTAGTCGACAGGATTTGTAGTTAATGGACTAAAATCAACATGAATATGGCCCTTTTAAGAATATAATTAGCTTTTATGTTTGGTAACACAAAGAATTAAACATTATGGCTCACACAAAGAAGGGATTAGCAAAAAAGTGACTTGGTTGACTTTCTATTGAAGTTACAATCTTGAAGATCTCCGTTTCGTTCTCTTTGGCGATAAGCGGTAACTGCATGTGTGTTGGATGTCACTTCCGAAGTGAATAATCGCATTTCCCAAAATGTCCAACTATTGTTTTCAATACACTAGTGAATGTTTATCTCTCAGCATGTGTATACAGAAGTGACTAGTAGCGTTATCTCACCTCCTCCTCCTCTCCGAAGCCCGTCAGGTCCCAGACATAGTTGAGTCGCATCTGTCGTCTCTTCCAGTGCTCCATGAAGAGAACCGCTAAACCAAGCACACACATCAGACTTAACACAGGCTTATTACATGTCTCTACTACTGTACTACCATCTATAAATCACAAGGAGTATGGACTCGTTCATATTGTCAATCTTTCTGCACATAGAGTACCTGTATGTAAAATGTTTGGTACGATGAACATGAAGTTATGTACAAATATGCACGTTCTGTACACATGTGCCCTCTGTAAGGATGTGCTGTATGGCCACTTGTAAACTATGTAGGGTTCCTGCATGACATCACATAGTTGTTTTAGTGCAATTACGCGTTAACACAAATTTGTCTTAACTTTCTTTAACGCATCAACGCAACTTGCAATTTTTAGGTTGTAGTGGATATAGTTTTAAAACTAGCTAATCATATGAAACTAAAAACTTAAAGAATCCATTGGTACCAACCATGTCATACTAGCTTGTCGTGAAGGAGGTTAAATAACGCTCCAAACTTGTGCTAAATTTTGGCGAGGAAAAACTGGAATGGCCATTTTCAAAGGGGTCCCTTGACCTCTGACCTCAATCTCACCTGTGAATGCAAATTGTTAACCTAGTCCTAAAAAAGGACAGTGTGCTATGGCATGCTCTAAATCCTGACTGCTGAAGTTGTAATCAGGTATTGTTGGAACGCTCTAGGGTCGGGTTCAAACAATGGGGTTGATATTTTTGGACTGAGTCAGCTGATGTTTTGTGTTTTGTGCCGATATCCAATACCTCTGATTTTGACAATTAACTATGAGGTAGATCGTAGTGAGGTTGCTGCACAGTCTCTCCTTGTAAATACAGAAGAAATTGTGCATTATGGCACTTAACAAATGTCCCATGGTTACTCGTGCATTTTTTATTCCCATTGGATTTCTATCAAAATATCATTACAAGGCAGGTAGGTAGGGCTTTCAAAGTTAACGTGATAATAACGCGTTAACGTGAATTTGTTTAACGGCACTAATTTCTTTAACGCATTAACGCAACTTGTGATTTTTAGTTGTAGCTAGCTAGAGTGAAGATACTGGTATCATATGAAACTAGAAAAACCTAAGGAATCCATTGGTACCAATCATGTCATACTAGCTTGTCGGGAAGGAGGCTAAATAGCGCTCCAAACTTGCGCTAAATTTTAGCGAGGAAAAACTGGAATGGCCATTTTCAAAGGGGTCCCTTGACCTCTGACCTCAAGATATGTCAATGAAAATGGGTTCTATGGGTTCTATGGGTACCCACGAGTCTCCCCTTTACAGACATGCCCACTTTATGATAATCACATGCAGTTTGGGGCAAGTCATCGTCAAGTCTGCACACTGACACACTGACAGCTGTTGTTGCCTGTTGGGCTGCAGTTTGCCATGTTATGATTTGAGCATATTTTTTATACTAAATCCAGTACCTGTGAGGGTTTCTGGACAATATCTGTCATTGTTTTGTGTTGTTAATTGATTTCTAATAATAAATATATACATACATACATTTGCATAAAGCAGCATATTTGCCCACTCCCTTGTTGATAAGAGTATTAAATACTTGACAAATCGCCCTTTAAGGTCCATTTAGAACAGATAGATACAATCATGTGATTAATCACAATTAATTATTTTAATTGGTTGACAGCCCTAGTTGTTACACATCATCAGCTTGCATCTCTTTAACCTCGCTATATGCCTAGCTAGATGAGCATAGTGTTTGCAATTACGCTGACAATCCTCCCAACAAATCCCATGCTGCACCAGTAATGCATAATTCAATCCCTCAATACTTCCCTTCTCTGTCTGAGGCTCTCACATCCAAAGCCATTGGCTACTAATAAAGATGTAAATCTTTAAAAGCTGGCCACATGTATTTGCTTCATTTTTATGAAAAGGCTCAGTAATTTTGGATTAATCCACATTTGGTGCTGCAGTGAGTATTTGTGTGTGTGAGTCAAAATAAACTACAGTGTGTGTGTTCATGGTGATGAAGGAACATGTCACCCAGTGACACAGTGTGACTCATTGATGTGTTTTTAATAGTTTTTGGACGACATTGGAGCTCTGTGGCACAGAGGATGAAGGCTTTGATACACACAATGATGTGCTCTCAATTTGCATATGTGCACACACAATATTGCTATTTTGCTACTGCAATGCTTTCCAACAGGGAGAAGTACATACAGTTTCATGGTATTCTCCGTCATCAGGTCTACAGTACGTGAACCCAGATGGCCGGCGTGCTGCGACTCTGTCAGACACTAGCTTCATCTAAAGATACAACACCTCCCTGGTCTGAAGCACTGCTGCTGCTAACAGATGGCAGCATGGATTGGCAGGACATCAGACGAGGACCGACTCTGTGCTTACTCAAGAGTCGCCTTTGAGGATTCCTATTGTAAATTCCATGTGAGCCTAAGGTGCAGTATTTATGTGTTTCTGCCAAAACTGTACTGACCGGATTAAATAGTAGTGTCTATTAAGTTGAACAGTTCTATCGATGCTTAAGGCTGGCCCACACTAACAGATTTTTCAAATCTTAACAGATTTTCAAAATGTGAGAGAGCCCACACATAACGACATGTTATGTTAAATTTAACAGTTTTGTTCCTATAGTGTGTGGAGAGCAACAATTTGGCCAAAACAGCAACCACACACTAACAGATTCATTCATGAACGACAAGAGTCCCGACTAAAAAAAACAATATAAAAAATCTTGCGACATTTCTCGTGATCAAACTTTAGTGTAAACAAACATGGCGGACGACTGGCAGGAAGAATTAGAGAGTTTTTGCACAAATTTGTACCGAAAATTCATGAAGGATGGATGGAGCAGCTCATGGAGACATGTTGAATAAACACTTGCATTGTTGCCACAAATAAACAACTTGATCCTCTATTTGTGAGCTCCATCTTACTACTACTTTATGCTTCGCGTTTTGCATTAGCTCATGCATTAGCCGTGGCCGCCGTGACAGAGGTGGTTGTCCTTCCTTCTTCAGTCAGCTTGGTTCTCTATTGGCTATCGTTCTTTCCCACGTGACTGCGTCATCGGCTGTCTTCGGGGTTCCCCACACACAACAGGATATCCCATCGTAAATATTGAACATGTTTAGAGATCGGCGCGGCCAGGATGGACTCCGAGCCGATTGGGGGATGTAAAACATAACACACCTCACACCACAGGAATATCTGGAGAGATAATCTTTAGAACCATCAAAAAATCGGGGCTTTGCTGACAATTCTCGGGAGGGAGGAATCGGGCCTAAAATCGGCTTTATTCTCGTGAAGTGTGTACCCGGCATTAGCTGCACAGCCTGTGTTTGTAATGTTGTCTACTTGTCTTTACTGGACTCTGTGGTTGCTGTTGATTGGATGTGAATGTGTCCTTACCCCAGAGGGCCATGAAGATGGAGAAGAAGACGGTGGCTGGGTTATCAAACAGGTGGCTGGCTCGGGCCGTACCGCACGCTGACACCAGCTTCCAGTAGCTACAGGCTTGGTCACACAGCGGACACATGGTGATGTTGTTCCTGACATCACAAATCTCCATACTGACGTGGGGATGGAAGAGATGAATTATTGAAAGGGGTGGAAGATGACAGTTTAGATTCAGGTTACATGGCAAAAAAAACAAAAAAACATGTCACAACTCAAGTGCTTCTGCATGTCGTCTGTCTAAAGCAGTGGTTCATAAAGGACTTTTGTTTTTGTCACGGCACACCGAGCAACCCAACGGCCACCATGCATATATAAGTAAACAGATGTTTATCTGTTTTAACAGCTGACATTTGGCGAGAGACGGGGCACCCCCGGGACAGGTTGCCTGTCAATCACAGGGCTGACACATCGAGACAGACAGACGATCACACTCACATTCACACCTATGGGCCAATTAACCTGACCTGCATATCTTTGGACTGTGGGAGGAAACATGCAAACTCCACACAGAAAGGCCAACTTTTATGAATTATACTGTATCTAGGGCTGTCAAAGTTAACGCGATAATAAAGTTTTAATGCAAATTCGTTTTAATGCCACTAACCTCTTTAACGCATCAATGCAACTTGCGATTTTTAGGTTGTAGCGGCTCAGTTTTAAAGCTAGAGTGAAAATACTGGTATCATATGAAACTAGAAAACCTAATGAATCCATTGGTACCAACCATGTCGTACTGGCTTGTCGCCAAGGAGGCTTAATAACGCTCCATCTTATGCAAAATTTCAGCGAGGAAAAATTGGCATGGCCATTTTCAAAGGGCTCCCTTGACCTCTGACCTCAAGATATGTGAATATAGTTTAGAGTTTAGAGCCTCAGACTGAATATGCTGATCTAGATAAAATAATCTATCCCAGCACACGCGACTTTATAATGTGATATCAATGAATCGTGATATAGTATATTTTGAGGAAAATCAATTGAGGAACTGATTTTAGATAAAATAACCAGGCAGGTTTTGGCTGAAGCAGCAAATGAAATACCTGATTTATATACGATTTTTCACCACATTCTCTAAATCTAGTCCTGCTGATTGATTTGCTGCCCATTATGGCCCAATAACCCCAGAGATATTAAAGGGAGAGCTACCTCAGTATAAACGGTTAGTGTTGCCTCATGAAATACACCGTATCATCAAATTGCCAAACACTAATTGATATGCTCTGTACACGTAAAGTCTGTAATGACCGAGTGTCACAATAAACCTAAAGCTTTAGGTTGTGTTTGTGTGAACAGGTGGAGTCCGGGTGTGGTCTAAAGCCTGGTGTTTATACCATCCAGCTTCATATCACGCTGCAACAGATCTCCATCTTAACCAGACACTTGGTCTGCTGCTGATTTACTCAACCAAGTGAAAAAGAACTGCCAAGGTGTTTTAATGAATTCATCCTGTTTTCCATACAAGCCAGCTGGTTTTAAGAATTATTATAAATGGATTGACAGTTGGTACGTATCAGAAAACAAGACTACACTAGATTCACATCAAATTATTCTAATAATTTCATTTCTAATGGAAACAGGTGAAACACCCTTGGTTAGATATTTTAGGAACATATACTATTTTGCACTCAATAATCATTAATAAACAATGACTTGTTAAAATGGTCATTTTCAAAAGGGTCCCTTGACCTCTGACCTCAAGATATGTGAATGAAAATGGGTTCTATGGGTACGCACGAGTCTCCCCTTTACAGACATGCCCACTTTATGATAATCACATGCAGTTTGGGGCAATTCATAGTCAAGTCAGCACACTGACACACTAACTAAGAGCATATTTTTTATGCTAAATGCAGTACCTGTGAGGGTTTCTGGATAATATCTGTCATTGTTTTGTGTTGTTAATTGATTTCCAATATTCAATATATACATACATTTGCATAAAACAGCATATTCGCCCACTCCCATGTTGATAAGAGTAAGAAATACCTACATTTTGAACAGATAAAAAATGTGCGATTATTTCGCAATTAATCACAATTAACTATGGACAATCATGCGATTAATTGCGATTACATTTTTTAATCGATTGACAGCCCTAGTATTTAACCATTTAACACTAGTTGTTTTAGTTAGCTTGCTAGTTGGATAGCTAACGAATAAATAAAACGAATAAACGAAATAAAAATTTTGGGGTAAAGACAACCTCAGCCACAGACAAGGGCTGGGTATGAAACCTCAATACTTTTAGGTACCTACCAAATGTGTCCATAGCGCCACACATCGGAATCTGACTGAAACCTGTCACTAAATGTTTGATTACTAGTGTTGTTTACTTATTCTCTGATCAGACAGTTCCTGATTTCAATCACCATTTTCTCAGTTGTATCTAATGTATGTACGACTGCGCTGACATTTGAGAATTCTGGCTTATTTCGTTAAATAAAAAAAGACTTTTGGAGAGGAAGATGTTTATAAATTTCAAAATAAGGTGTCGAAAAAACTGACGTTCATACAGTATAGAGAACTAGAATTAGGAGATTTGTGAGGCAACTGCAAAAATTATAAAAATAAAATCAAGGGCAGCTTCAGTAGGAAGAGACAGAAAAGATATTTTGAGAGAAAATTATTTCATAAGATATTCAGTTCATTTAGTTTAGTAGATGAAAAACCAAAACATATGCATGGGGAAAGAGTGTGTGTGTGTTTGTGTGGGCGTGTATTACTCATGTTGTGGGGACATAAATCTGTTTACACAGTCACATTGTGGGGACTCGCCTTCCTTTTGGGGATAAAATGCAAGTCCCCATAACGTAAATCATTACATTTTAGGTTGAAGACTTGGTTTAAGGTTAGGGGAAAGTGTTAGGATTAGGTAAGTAACAGTTATGGTTAGGGTAAGTCTCCAGGAAATGAATGTAAGTCAAAGTAATGTCCTCTGTGTGATGGAAGTGATGGAAACACAACGTGTGTGTGTTATGTACCTCGGTATGTTATCATCGACAGTAGCACAGCCGTAGAGGAACACAATGACTCCAACGATGGCCGCAGGGATCAGCATCTGTGTGTAGACTCCTAACCAGGCAAAATATAGTCCGACCTTCTCCCCAAAATACTTCCTGTAGAAGGAGATACCAAAGGTCAAAGGTGCTATATTTACAACCCCAATACATCACTGTCAAATTAATCACAATACCTCAGAGATCACGGTCGATATGATCTGGTTATGTTCAATATTAAATCAATATCAAAGCCACTGTTTTTTAGATAAGTCTCTTCCTCCTATCTTTGGATGTTATAAATAATTTCCCCATCAGCCTCTCACTTCCTCCCATAAACTGCATAAACCCACGTCCTGCAGCAATCTTGCAAACAAGATCATTTTATGACACTAATGAAACCGCTGAGCAGAGTATGTTTGATGAGGAACCACATCAGATTCAGCTCACATTCCCGGTCCACAGTCAGCTCAGCACATGACTGTTGTTTCTGCAGAAGAGCTTCAGTGGAGCATCATCTGTCTTTCCTGCCTGCAGGCTGGTGGAGGCAGTTAATGCTGCTGCGAGAGCACCAGCCATGGCAAACATATGAGGCTTGCAAATGTGTCCATAATTCCCTGATGGGTGTCACAAGACAACTGCTACGGATCTGACCTGATGAGTCCGATCGGCTGGTACTTGTAGAAGACGCTGTAGCTGGCCCACTCCTCGTACAGCAGCTGTGAAGAGAGGCGGGAGTCAATCAATCAATTAATGTAAATGCTCATATTATTTGATATGTACAAGTTTTACTGTTTAATGAGTATCACATTTAAGTCTGCTGTTTGATGTTAAAGTTGTTGATGTTTGATGTATACCAGTTTGTCTTGATAAATGCAGTATAACGTATATTATAAAATAGTGTTTCTATCCTCTAATTACTTTCAATTCCTTTTTATCATTGTTAAAGCTACAGTTGGTAACTTTAATAAAAATAACTTTTGATCATATTTGCTCAAACTGTCACTATATACTGACAGTAGTACATGAGACAGATAATCTGTGAAAAAAATCAGGTTCCTCTGCCTCCTTTTAGTGCTCTAATGGCATTTCAAGTTTCCACGGTGCCCGCAGAAAACCAACCAATCAGAGCCGAGGTGTAAAATGAGAAAGTTTGTAACCTGGCCGCCATGTTGAAAACAGTCAAGCTAAAACCAAGCACCGCCCACCGGCCGGAGTATATTTGGTTTGGGAACCACTGACGTACCTAGTGATTCTTTTCTTTATCGATTACACTGATTATTTTCTAAAAAAAATATTTTTTTTTTGGTCTATAAAATGTCAGCAAATAGTGAAAAATGCCCATCACAAGTTCCCAGAGCCCACGGTTACGGTGTCAAACATCTTATTTTACTCCGACCAACTGTCCAAAACACAAAGATATTGTGTTAAATATCACAGTAGTCTAACAAAAGCAGAAAATATACACATTAGAGAGGCTGGAACCAGAGAGCTTTTGCTATTTTTTGCTTTAAAGAATTACCTAAAGTTATGAAAGTTTTTGCTGTTATTTATGTTTTGATTGATTAATCAATCAATTGTTTCAGATCCAGTGTTAAAGAGGACCTATTATGCTTTTGTGCTTTTTCTCTTTCCTTTAGTGTGTTATATAGTTTTTTTGTGCATGTAAAAAGTCTGTAAAAGTCCACCCTAAAGGGAGTTACTCCCCCACAGAAACACTGCTCCTCGCTTGAAGTCCTGCCTTTATCTCCGTAACGTGGTGATGTCACCAAGTAATTTTTTACATTAAAGCATGTTTACATGTTCTAGTAGAAACCCGAAATACAAGTATGCACCTGAAAATAAGCATAATAGGTCCTCTTTAAGCTATTGTACTGACAATGAAACGTCCTGCACGTATGATTCATATTAAAAGCCTTCCAGCAGCAAAAAGGTCTTTTAATGTGAAACATGGGCAGGAAGTATAAGAGTCATTAGCGTAAAGTTAACACCGATAGAAAGAACGGTAAAGTAGAATTGGGATTAAAGAGAGAGAAACTCAGAGCAGCAGAGGCTCTGTTGTTGAAATGATGCAATCAGTGCTGTGGAAACATACTGTACATTAAGCTGAATTTACTATATGAGCTAATCGACTCAGCCTTTATTACCCACTGGTCGTTACTTGTTTATGGTGGTCATCAGATATTATTCGACGGCAGGCTTTTATTCGATGATTTATGATAATACGCATCAAAGCCAGTTCTCTGATGCACTTAATGCAAATTATCTGCAATTATATTTGCACAATGTATAATAAATCCACTGATGCAGCATGTACACAGTAACATATGCTTTCTCAGGCAGCAGTGCCAAGCGTGTGGTGTATAGTGAGACCACAACAGTTATGTGGTCACACATCCAAACGAGGCGCTGGGGGACCAGAAATCAATGCAATCAGAAACAAACCTGCAGGCTGGACAACATCTCACCATTTATTTCACTGAGAGACCGTATTCAAGTCGAGCAGGGATTTCTACCACGTCTTTAATGTGAAACAAACCATTGCTGTATATATATATATATATATATATATAAGGCAGCATATAGAATATCTGCTGCCTTATTCCCACGGGGCTACAGCTCTCTGACAGCAGATATTTCACTTTTCATAGTAGGAAGGTGAAAATAATGACATTAATGATGGCTCAATAAGCCTTGTAGAGAGCCAGCATGCAATACCAGCGTAAACCTAAATGGAATGCAGTCTTTATAGCATTATCTTCTGTATGCCTGTGCTATTCATGTTATGACAAGCCAAAATGTCTATTGTGCAAAACATCTATTACCTAGATACCCTCTCAGGTATGTGTTTCAGGCAGGGTAGGGCAGGGTTTCGAAAGCACTGACAAAGCGTTAGGGGTTTAGCTCTTTAAAGGGACTGTATGTAAGTTTTTACATGTATAAACGTGTTTTAATCATTTTTTATTGCCAATGTGTGAACAGGTTGTAACCTAACAATGTGTGAACAGGTTGTAACCTCAATGTGAAGAACCTGGGCCGTTTTTCTGGGAAAATCCAACAGATGTGACGTCATGCGCGCTCGCGAGTGCCTTTACTCTCTTCAGCTCCGCTACAGGGCTAACAGTGTGCAAACGGTAGCTAACGTTCGATTAGAAATGGAGTCCGCTAACGCCAACAAACGACCAGCCTCCACCACAACTCAGACTCCAACACAAACTCCACGGAAGCACAAAAAAAACAAAGTTATATCTGGTGAAGCCCATCTGGAAAAACAGGAATGTGACCGACGTCGGGGGGAAAACTATCGGCCGGGCCTTCGATTCATGGAGCAACCTTTGTTTGGGAAGCTAACCTTACTGCCAAGCATGTGAAATATATAGTGATATTATGGTTTTAGCTGCTAATGTTGCTAACGTTAATCAACATGATGCCTGTCAATCATGTTCAGTCCCGTGTGTGTCTCCGTAGTGCGAGCCCAAGCGCGAGCAACAGGACGCTGACTGTCGGCCACAGGTGTCACTGTTAACAAGCAATTTTCTGATTCTTACATTGAGTCCCTTTAAAAGTGCACATTGTTGGAATTACTGTGTAAGTTACAGCAAAATGTCAACATGGGCTGTGCATCGGCAGTTTCAAACCTTATTCACTTATTATAATCTGTTTTATATTAGGCCTATCTGCCTAAGAGCTTGACCCTTCATGCCTCCAGTGGAATCCAGCCTCCCCAGCCAAAGCTGTCAGGAGCAAAGTCACGGAATTCAGCCTTCAACTATTAATCCCCAACAGACGGAGGCAGAAAGAGACACTCTAGACATGAGGTAAGGAATCTACAGACAAAACATGGTGTGTTTAAGGACACCTGCCAAGGGTGGAAATACAGTATGTATAAATTAGGGCTGTCAAACGATTGAAATAGTTCATCTTGATTAATCACACATTTTTTATCTGTTCAAAATGTACCTTAAAGGGAGATTTGTCAAGTATTTAATACTCTTATCAACATGGGAGTGGACAAATATGCTTGTTTTATGCAAATGTATGTATATATTTATTATTGGAAATCAATTAACAACACAAAACAATGACAGATATTGTCCAGAAACCCTCACAGGTACTGCATTTACTATAAAATATATGCTCAAATCATAACATGGCAAACTGCAGCCCAACAGGCAACAACAGCTGTCAGTGTGTCAGTGTGCTGACTTGACTATGACTTGCCCCAGACTACATGTGATTATCATAAAGTGGGCATGTCCATAAAGGGGAGACTCGTGGGTACCCATAGAACCCATTTTCATTCACATAACTTGAGGTCAGAGGTCAAGGGACCCCTTTGAAAATGGCCATGACAGTTTTTCTTCGCAAAGATTTAGTGTTAAGTTCGGAGCGTTATTTAGCCTCATTAGTGAAGCTAGTATGACCTGGTTGGTACCAATGGATTCCTTAGGTTTTTCTAGTTTCATATGATACCAGTATCTTCACTCTAGTTTTAAGACTGAGCCCGCTACAACCTCAAAATGCAAGTTGTGTTAATGCGTTAAAGAAATTAGTTGTGTGTTAACGTGTTATTATCACGTTAACTTTGGCAGCCTTAGTATAAGTATCTTTATCTGAGCTTCATTCAGTATCTCTCTTGCAGCTGGGAGATCCGCATTTGCAAAACCCAGAATAGGATAAGCGGTTACAGATAATGGATGTATGGATGGATTTTCCCCAAGTACGGTTTTAGTACAGTTTAGTTTGGAGTGTTTATTAATATCAGACTGTGCATTCGAGCAAATTATAATTGATTGCGGTGTTGATTCTAGTCATGTATAATTTATGATGTTATGTGGTAAGACTGTGTATGAGTGCGTTCTTAGAAGTCTGACCAAAACAACACTGATACTACTTGTGTGCAATGTGATTTATATGCAAATCACTGCTGTATGATACGGTCTGTACGATTATCCTCAAGCAGCTGACTGTGCTCTGTTCCTACTACTAATAGGCAAAGAGCACATACATCACTTTTTCACACACAATCGCACTCCAGTCAGAGCAGCAGCGAGGCAGCAAATCACAGGAGGCAGGCCCAGAGATGGTTCAGATGACAAATCGCACAAAATTGAGCTTCCAGACGCAACATCCTCATTCCATCAGCCGAGGAAAAGCTATTTCTTAAACATATGTACATGGGATTGTGATATGTATATAAATTAAAGTATATGTTGCTGTGGAGGCACTCGAAAGCAGCGAGCTAAAGCTTCTCTGATGCTTGAGAACAACAGAGGGGGAATTATTAGGCTGTTGCCTTAGTGACACACAGCCTACAGTGTAATTATGGAGAGTGTTAGCAGGGGAGGAGATGACTTCAGACTCAGCATGAGCTCTTATTTCTTTCCAATTGCCTGGTTAATTTTGTTCAGTAGGAGGTAAAGGCTCAAATGCTGTCATGTTAGTGTGGTAGTCTGTCATGCTTGGTAAAAGAAATCCTAATGGTGTGACTCATTGAGTGGCATGTTTCAGTCGCTTATAGATATTGGATTGCTGTGTTGCACTCAGGAAGAAGAGGAGGATAAAACTCATTTAAGCTTAGAGGAAACAGTCATCTTTATGTCTAAAGTTTAACAGTTTGAGAGCGTTTTGCTTTCTGTTCCTGATGAAAACACATTGTTGGGGTGAGATAGAACCTGTCGAAGAAACATTTGGTCATTTTATTGTGATGGCAAAGAGATGCAGTATCATATTATGTGACAATTACAGTCTCACTGGTATAAATTTATTTTTAAATTACGGCCGTCAATCGATTGAAATAATTAATCACGATTAATCGCTTGATTGTCAAAAAATCTTGTTTTGTTTTTGTTAAAATTTGCAGTACCATGTAGGCTTGCCACAGTAGTCGGTGTTACAGGTGTTACACGGTGGTGGGGCACACACCGATTACATTACGTCCCCACCGTCTCCACCGTCGTTTTGCTTTTTTTTACAGAAATAAAACCCATTTAGTTCATTTTGGCGTTTTGTGTTCGTCATGGAGCACGCTCCAATCGAAGTTCTGTGTGACGACCGGTACAAAAATTTACTGTAAACTGCTCAAACTGATAGACATTTAATGTATTCTGCTTTATTGTCATACAGACGTTATCAACTTAAAGTAAATGGATTGTATTTAGGATCAAATACACTCTTGTCCAGTCTAGAAAATGGTAATCAATAAAGTATTTCTGATTCTGATATTTATTTCCTTGCCGGAGAGAGGGGGAAGTTGGTCCTGAAGTGGCTGCTGTATTTATACCCTCCACCTTAAAGAAGGAGCTTCATTGAGATGTGAGTGTGACTACAAACAGAGTTCACTCCACCACGGAGTGGGAGGGTGTAGGGACCGGATTGGAATTGGGCCCGACAGTAACAAGGTGCATGAATGGAAGGTGTAGTAGAAGTGTTGCTTTTAAAGACATTAATCATTCTCATTATTCACATTATATCGTGTGACAATCAAAGTTGATAATATTTGATTTAAGAAAGTCAGAATAACATGAGGCAACATGTTAAATGGAGCACATGCTAGGCATCGGGCATCATAAGAAACAATGATTTTGCACGCAATGCAATTGACTAAGATACATACGTGTTTTATGACTTGACTTGATTTCTCTCCACCAGGCTTTGGGCTTTCTTTGCTCTAAAAATATGCCCCTTTTCATTTTATTTATTTATTTATTTTCTAATAATTTCTATCTATTTTCTAAATTTCATTCTTTATTTGTTTTGAACAACTTGTCGTTGTTTGAAATTAAAATGAAAATAAAAATGTGATCTCAACTGGCAAACAATTTTCAGTGCACCCTAAAGCGTAACACAGCCGATGATGATAATAAAGTAGAAATTAGTTTTGTGACTCAGCACCTGGACAAGACAGACAGCAGATGTGAAATGGGCTTTTCATTTTCAAATCAAATGAAACTGAATGAATTAATAAAGATGAAATGCTTGTTATTATCACTAATCACTAATAGCAGAGCTGTCCCAGGTCTCATTTGAGAAATCTGACACAGTCAGTTATCAAAACCCCTGGACAGGATTTAACATCTGAGTGGCTGAAACGCACCAATCAGAGGACACCGTTCCACTGCTCTGGTTTCTAGTTTCCAGGTTGCCATGTCTGCAGAGTATAAATGAATATGGGCTGGTTTATTGGATATAAAAGGTACAGTAGTCTGGCTCCAGGTTGTGTTCTGTCTGTTTTCTTTGGGCTGACTGATGAATGAGTATCTGTGAATTGACTCAAAGTGTTGGTGCGGTGATTCGATGTATTGACTGGTGGACTTTCTCTACTCACCTGCCTGTCGTTAGGTTCTGCATTCCCCCCCTCGATTTCTCCCTGTAACAATGAACACACTTAGTTCATCATGCATATAATGAATAATTTAACACTGAATTAAGAATTATGAGAATTCTAGTCACAAATGGGATTAATTTACATAAATGATAGAGTACAAGCAGCAGATGCTTTGGTGATTCTCATATTAGAAACTCACTGAATTGGAATCACTCTCACAGTGTATAAACAGCAATTTATCAACTGCTCTCAGGCCAGCAGGGAAGATGACAGCAATACTCACATCATGCAGAGGATAAGCAGCTGTATAGACACCATTGGCTAGCAGACTGGTGATCCCTGTAAGAAGGCATATTCCACAGGATTATAATCCAGGAAGAGACAGACACACAGCAGTGTTAAGACTCAGCAGAAGAGCTCTGGAGGAAAATACCTAAAATAGACTGCTGTTACATTTCCTCTTTGGAGCTCAAACATAAGACTTCATGGTGAAGAACTACAGAAATCACTTCATTTTACAGGTCCGCAAATTTCATTGTAATTAGATGATAGATAGCAAGTAACCTAATTGAAATTTCTTTGGAATTACTGCCAAATTACCCCAATATTTACCTCAAAATCTATCGAAAATGACTTTATTATAAACATGATTTAATAATGATATGCTAAAATAGCATATAATGGTTAAAATAGGGCCCTTGAGAAGCGGCTGTACGCTGCTCTTCATCGGAGGTGGAAAACCAAAATTAATAGAAGACATTTCTGATCAGGCACAAATCTCACCATTGTGGCTTGTTGACTCCACAATGGTGAGATTTAAGAAATTTCAAATAAGTTATTTGCTAATTATTATCTATTTATCAGCAGACATGCAAATAAAGCATATCAGTTCACTCTGGATTCTTTTCCTGGAAATGTATTAAATATATTACCACCTATTGGGAAATAGCGAAATATAATTATATTACATTATTTCATTTTTTTTTTTTTTTTATTTTAAAATTCTATTCTTTATTTGTTTTGAACAATTTGTCGTTGTTTATCTGGGTGGGGGTATAAAAATGGACGACATGCACACTTCTGTATTTGGTATTTCAAAATGAATGGATTGTAAAGTTATTTTGTTGATGAAAAAGGAAAATAAAATAAAAAATATATATGTATGCCCTTTTCGTTTTTCCTGTTTCTCATTTTCTGCCTCAAAAATGAATCTGAACATCTTTATTAGATTTTCTTCAATCAACTTCAACTACATAACACTCAAGAGAGGAACTAGTGCGCTTGATGGCTTCTTTCTCTCAGGAGCATGAATCTGCACAGCAAATGTTATTATGAGTTCAGAGTCAGGAGGAACTAATGGAGGATAACTCAGATGCCAGTCGCCAAAATCAAGACTCAATCCATTTCAAGCAAATCCAACCATTAGTTTTGTAGACTGTTGGCCAAAGAAGACGACAGCAGATCCTGCACTCTTCTGTGATGCAATTACCCTATACTCTGATGAAAACAGCACCCACATTAATTGCATATTGATTTATCTCTTGAGATGCAGTCAGAAGTCTTACCCATGGCGTATTTGGCTATGGTGCATCTAGTCCTCTTCAGTACCTCATAGACCTGACGATACAAAAAAACATTAAAAACTCATATTCAACTAAACAGGTTTTAAAATCATGAGAAGGAATATTTACTTGTATAATAGCACAGGTGTAGTCGTTCAGCCCAGTCGCAAAGCAGTTCGTGAAATAGTCACAAAATGTAATGTATTGAATCATGATGGTCAGCATGAAATCAATTCATATGTGCTCCAAGAAATTGTGAACCGGGTAGTATAGAGAGCGGCGAACGCTGCGTAGGGAGGAGGTCGGGGTGGGTCAAAAAACACAGGACTTTCACCCAGCAGACTGCTGTTTGTGTCCCGTGTGAAACCACAAGTCAAAGTTGATTTATCTGTCACGTAACTTCCGTAGTTAAGTTGCGCCACTTCCGGTGTTATTCTAACCCAAACCACAATCTTTTCCTAAACCAAACTAAGTAGTTTTTTATCACGTAACTTCAGTAAGTTGCGCCACCTTCAGTGTTATTTTAACCCAAACCGCAATCTTTTCTTAAACCTAATCTTTGCCTAAGCCTAACCAAGTCGATCTATTCCTAAGCCTAACTAAGTAGTTTATTACCTAAGCCTAACTAAGTCGATCTATTCCTAAACCTAACTAAGTAGTTTTATTTTGAAAAGACTGATGCGGAAATTGACACATGCTGTTGCTGACATTTGTAGGAAAACACACAAAAAATACGTTGTGAGCGTTGTGCTGAGCGTCACAAGGAAAAAAAGGGAATTTCGTGTCTATGTACACAAATCAAATAGATTACATTACGTGACTATTTCACAAACTGCTGGGAGACTGTGTTGAGTTGTTAGAGGGAGAATGAAGACGTCAAAGCAAGTTGCTGAGTGTTGTATGTGTTGTCCTCAGAGAGGCTGCTGATGAGCTCCGTGTACAACACAGTCTTATTGATGAGAGCTGAGGCTCAGCTGGGAGCCAATGACGGCTGTGATTGAGGAGCTCCATCCAGTAATGAGAAGTCAATCACATTACCCAGTCATTAGTCAAGCACTGCGAGGTGATGCGTAGATGTGTGTATGTCAATTTAGCATGTACTGTATGACGCAGGTTCACAGAATGGATTCGTTTTTCATGGGAATCGCATAGAAGAAGTGAGGGCTCTCAATGGAGGAGAGTGCACATCAGGGAGCACAGGGTGTCAGTTTTTTTTGTCGTTATGTGGAAAAGCACATTTGTCTATACTAAAGGAGGGGACTTTTACAACCAGTAATACAACATATCATACAAATGCTGTCACTGTGCCATCCAACCCAGCCCGTTCTCACTCCCCGACTCGTCAAATACAGCAGCTCGGTCAGTGGCCCTACGCTTCAAACTACGACGCTCTACGTGGCCGTAGTTATGGCGGGAGTAAAGGAGGACTTCAGGTGAGGTAGTATGGGTCAAACAAACACAGGACTTTCACCCAGGAGACCAGTGTTTGTGTTCTGTGTGAAACAAAAGTCAACGTTGACTTATTTTAAGTTACGTTAACGTTAATTTACGTTGTGTAACATATTACGTATGTTATGTAAGATACTTGGCTTACGTAGCGTGTTCGGTAACGTACCTAACATACACCACGCAATGTGCTACGTAACATACTTATTTTACATCGTGTAACATGTTATGTAACGTACGTAGCTTACGTCGCGTACATAATGTGTTCGGTAACGTACTTAACTTACACCTCATAATGTAATACGTAACATACTTATTTTCCGTTGTGTAACATGTTACGTAACATACTTGGCTTATGTCGCGTACGTAACATGTTTGGTAATATAATTAACTTACGCCGCGTAACGTGTTACGTAACATATTTACAAATCTACATCATTATGTTGTTATTTCGGCATTATTTTGATCCGTTTATTGCAATTAAATCACAGCACAGTCTGTTTATTTGGGGTTTATACCGCAGTAGCGACGTGTGGCTGCTAGATACAGTCAGTGCAATGGTCCCTGTAATGGAAATGGAGGAAAGCGAGGCGAAAATTTCCTTCGCGCTTGGGTAACTTAAACAAACATAGACAATAGCACATGCACAACAACAGCACTATGTAATGTTACATCGAACCGCTGACACGCTCCCCAGAAAACGTAAACAGAACTGTTCTCCGCCTTTTCATTTTGGAAGAGCAACGACCAATGAGGAAGCTCCAGCAGTCAGCCGACCAATCCTGTAACTTCATCACTCACTCACTCACTCAGTGACAGACTTTTGCGTTTGTAGGGCTGGCCCTCTGCGGGTCCAGCCAATAAATTAAAAATAAATTTAAAATTCGGAAATTGACATGTGCACAACGCTAGAGGTGTACGTAGAGCATCATAGTTTGAAGCATAGGGCCACTGACCAAGCTGCCGAGCTAGGTGTTGTCCAGCCAATAAAAATAAAATAAAAAAAATTAAACCAATACTTACTATCGAGCTCCTGGTCTTGCTGTCAAAGAACTTGTCCCTGTCAGACAGATCGAATCTGGCAACAAAGAACACAACAGGTCTAGTTTTAGTTGCAGATCCAGAGAAAGAGAGCAGGCTGTTATATACTGTATATGCTTTTCTTTACCTTACAGTAGTAAAGAAAAAGAGAGGAGAAATGAGACGAATTACATTATTACTATGGAGCAGATTAGTGTTGTTAATATAAAGCGAAAGTGGCTTTCCTGTCCACCTCGCAGACAATGAACTGAGATTAAAGATTTGATGTAAAAAGACACAAATAGGACCAAAAGTACAATAACAAAGAAGTCACATGATGTATGTTCGTGCACAAGTACAAAGAAATGGAGGCTATGTCATTATGTTTCAGTACAGTCAGGCTGCAATTTCACAACAAAAAGATAATGAAGGGAGGAGGTGCTAGAAACTATAAATCCTTGTTGGCTCAACCAGCCAACCCTGTCTCCTGCTAATCATGTTCAGATTGAAGCAAATAATATGCAACAGTGATTTGCATCAGTGGTGACATTTACTACCAGTCACGATGTACTGTATGCGTATGAGTGATGTTCATAAAGTGCAGGTGAGTTGTGGAAGTCGAGGAGGTGGATAAAGGTACAAATAAACCCGATTTGTGTCCTGTCTCATACTAGACGTCTGTGTTGATGTTTGTAAAGATTGACTGATTGTCTCTTCCCCAACCTCAATCAATTGGAATTAGTTTCCTAAATTACCTCCCTAAATCGGCATCAATTGATGGCTCCTGAAACGTGCTTACTGTGACCCTGTGACACACACCTTCTGTGAGGTCGATGACCTCTGTCCAGCCTCTCACTCCCTCCTCAGTACTGTTTTAATCGTCACTCTTCTCCTTATCTACTCTGTTATCCTCTCTGTGCTTAGCCTTCATCATATTTCATGAAGCAGCGGGAAAATCTATACATTTTCATAGAGAAATTTGACATTAAAGAGCAGTAACCTCACAAGAGAGTTTTAGCCACTGGCTTGTTAGCAGGCCTGTTAACAGTGATGGTGAAGACAACACCTCTGTAAAATAGTAACTCATATTTTATGTAAAATTACACTTTTACACAACTTTCCTTTAAAAAAAAAACAATAATTTTAAGTAATTTTAAGGGTACACCTTTAAATTACTGTAAATATCTGTAAATCTGCAGACATTCTACTGTTTTACGAAAAAAAAGGAAGAAATCTGTAAACTAGAATTAGAGTTATGGCCAAAAACGTGTTTTGTGAGGTTACAGTGACCTTTGACCTTTGATCACCAAAATCTAAATCAGTTCATCCTTGAGTCCAAGTGAACGTTTGTGCCAAATCTGAAGAAATTCCCTCCAGGAGAAATCGCATACACAAGAATGGGACGGACGTGAGGTCACAGTGACCTTGACCTTTGACCACCAAAATTATTGCAATATCGCATTCATGAGAATGGTATGGTCGGACATAAGGACGGATGTATGGACGGACGGACAACCCGAAAAAATGTAATGCCTCCTACCACGGCTGTTGCCAGTGCGTGAGAGGGTAACCTGTTGTTGCTGCCTTATTAACGTGGAGTCCTAGTTTAGCTTATAGCCTATAGCTTAGCTTACTAACTTTGCTTCTAGTCATCCACCACTCATCCATTCATGAGTTAAAAACACCAGTCAGACTCAGACTCAGTAGCTACATGTGAAAGTAAGGTAACACTTAATTTTAAAGGTCCGCAAATTTCATGGTAATTAGGTGATAATTAGCAAGTAACCTATTTGAAATTTCTTTGGAATTACTGCCAAATTACGCCAATATTTACTTCAAAAATAATCGAAAAATACTTTATTATAAACATTATTTAATATTAGATTCTGCTATTTCCAAATAGCTGGTAATTTATTTAATACATTTCCAGGAAAAGAATACAAAGTAAATTGATATGCTTTATTTCCATGTCTGCTGATAAATAGATAATAATTAGTGAATAACTTATTTGAAATTTCTTAAAAAACTCCCTGAATCATTACATTAGCTACCAGGTTACATTTGTGTAGACAATAAGTCACAATGGTGAGATTTGTGCCTGATCAGAAGTGTTTTCTATTTGTTTTGGTTTTCCACCTCCGATGAAGAGCAGCGCACAGCCGCTTCTCAACGGCCCTATTTTAACCATTATATGCTATATTAGCATTTCATTATTAAATCATGTTTATAATAAAGTCATTTTCGATCATTTTTTAGGTAAATATTGGGGTAATTTGGCAGTAATTCCAAAGAAATTTCAAATAGGTTACTTGCTAAATATCACCTAATTACCATGAAATTTGTGGAACTGTAAAATGAAGTGTTACCGAACGTAATTCTCAGAAGAAAAAGCACTTGGAAGTGTGTGCACTGAAAGCTTGTTGTCAGAATGACTGAGTGGGCAGCTCCTGTCAGTCACATAGTGCTCGAGTTGCTGCTGTTGCTTGGTGGCCTGCACTGAAACAGTCCAAATATGCCTCCGCTGCTAATTCAATTCCAGACTAGCCTGAATGTAGAAGCATTAAACACCATGTGGAGAAAGCCGCATAGAGATAATGTGGTTTGGAAGCCACTTTAAACTGTATTCTATAACTAGGTTTAATCTCAGGGAACAGGCCTGGAGTGTTTCCAGAACAAGATGAAGTGATGGAGAAGATGTGGAGGGAGATCTCCTGCTAGCTGTTAGTCAGAGCTGTAAATATAGCTGCCCGCTGCCCACTCTCTCCTCCATACATCCCAGCAGGCTGACGTTTATGCTAAGACATTCTTCTTCTCTGATCCTTTGAAAGTGCTTTTACTTGTTGGGACTGAACAGGAAGCGACGGCGAAGTCCTGATTTCTGTCTGTATAATCTAATTGCTGAGTCTAAAATGCTTTATTTTGCTATTTTCAAAATCCTCCAACACGGTGTTGAGAAAATGTAAATCACTTTTTTCGGCTGGCTGTGTTTATTTCCTTAGGCGAGAGAAAGCTGAGGGACGGGAGCTTCAGCAGAGTGCAGTAGGAGAGCGTCACGCTTCAGCCTCCCTGTCATGCTGTTGGCTGATTTTTTTTCTCGTCCAATTTACACCTCTGCGGTTGTTACCTCTCCGAGCTGTCTGTGTGGGTAACGCTGCTCTGCTTTTGCTCAGAGGTGAAACAACGTGAAACGTGGAAATACATTTTGGAAATGCTAAATTTTAAGAGTTTTAGATTTCAAATTCGCTGGTTATCTAACGTGCTCTTTGCAGAAGAGTCTTACAAGCACACAGAAATAACAGCTGGAGAGGATTTTCATGATCTCTTGCTTCGGGATATCTTACTAACTTGAAATATTGTGAGATTATTGTGGTAGTTTTGGGGGATTTTCTTACATGAACATGCTGCATTTTGAGTCAGTTGTGACTTGGCAGCTTGTCTCTGTTAACTGATCTTTAACTCCACCACAGAGATGATTTCTGCCTCTTCCCTTAAATCCTCCGACTCTGAGCACACATAGTGCAACATATGAGAATGTTTACATCCATGGAGAGACACTATTTCTATAGCAACCTGGACAAAATTGAATAATTTAGCCATTTACTTATGTGTGTTTCACCACACCCAGGCTCCTTTCTTTGATATCTACATTTTAAAGCTGAATTAACAGATTCTTTTTGCCACACGGGGCAGCGGACCAAACTGTAAACACAGAGTTGTTATGACCTGCTCTGTTAGCAAACAGTCGCCTATTTACACATCCATCATACACAGGGCAACATTAGCAGTCATGCCAAGTTGTGTTTCTGGCCACTTGAGATAAGGAAGTCCAATATTCACTCTCCTTTTAGCTGCGTTTTGCTCTCCAACAACTCATGAGGAAAACTGTCTCTTCAGCTGCTAAATGCTCCACTAAGTTCACCAGCTAGTCTCTGAATGTGTCTTTCCAACCCAAGGGCATTCCCATTTCCCAGTTTGTACCTCCTCGATTCATTTCCTTGACTCATCTCCTCGTGTCTTAGTCCCTTTAACGGGAGATGTGAGCGGAGGAGGTGAGGAAAAGAGGCGAGGACAGAGGACTCGAGGCATTTAACAAATTAGACATCGTTGCCTCGGAGCCGTCATTTTAAAGAGACGTCAATTAAACATGACTTGTGGCCCAGCTGTCCGTTGTTTTGTTATAGCGCTGTATTTTATGATCTCTGTCAGATGAGCAGAACAGTGTCCATGACAACTTATAGGCTTTATTTACTATTACTAATTCAATTCACAACATGGCATAATGTGACACACACACACATTACACATTACTCTTTTGCCCAAAGAGGCTGAAAAAGGGCCGATGGGAGCTGCTGGGCAATAATTCTCTGTGAGTTCATCACTACATCAACCCCTTTCACATTACTCATTGTCATTTGACCCATTGTTAACATAAGAATATTGTTTAGAGCAGCTTTAGAAGGAGAGAGAAACAAAGAATTGTGACTTGGGCATGTACTGGGATGTAATGGTGCA
This sequence comes from Sebastolobus alascanus, assembly GCA_916701645.2. Taxonomy (NCBI): domain Eukaryota; kingdom Metazoa; phylum Chordata; class Actinopteri; order Perciformes; family Sebastidae; genus Sebastolobus; species Sebastolobus alascanus. The sequence continues at coordinate 4,656,689 of CAKAOJ020000027.1, read as the reverse complement.
TTGATCAATATGTTGATTGTGTCGATCCAGTGCACATGATCCATATTATTAAACTCTGCAGCATTTCTACCGGGTACATAGGTCACAGCATCCATCATGAAACAGAACAGTTAACCCAAATGTCATATAATTAGCACTAGTATAGCTTCACTGTTTACCTGAGTTAACTGTGGACTGAAATACAAATGTAAAAATCGGTTTGCTTTTCAGAAACGTCTTTGTTTTTCAACAATCATATTGGTTTGTATCACAGTAAACAGAGATGTGCTGAGCCGATCTGCAGGACTGACATCAGCATTTTTTAATTTATTGTTTTTAGTTTATTTATTTCTAGTTTGATCTTTATTGTAATACATACTTGCAAACCCTCACGATTTTTCCGGGAGACTCGTTTTTCATCGCCCTCTCCCGGTTTCCTCCCGAGGTCACAAATCTTCCGATTTATAGCAGTTTTTCACCCCTTTTTTTTTCTCCTTTTCGTTATTTCAACATGTTTCTGGTAGTGTACAGCGTATATAAGTCATAAGCTCAACTGCTTCCAAACCAGACGGCAATACGGCTACAACAAATATCTTTTCCCGGCGGAGGAGAGCTGCTTGCGTCACCGTTTGAGCTGCACTTGCTGCACATCACAGCAAAACCATTGTGGCGCGGCGCAAACCATTAGAAATACTGTAACGGGTTTCAGAGCGCAGTGGTGCCGTTGTCGCATTGTGTCTGAAAGGACCTTCAGTGAGTGAGAGATGGAGAGAGAAATGGAGAGTACTAAGAGAAAGAAATACTCAAGCAGGGGCAAAAAATTAATAAAAACGGATGAATATTAGTTTACCAGAGATTCACACAAGTTCACACCAGAGGGGAGAATTATTCAGTTTTCTTTCTTGAGAATTAAAAGTTAAATTAAAAGTAGGCCTATTTAACAAAAAAAAAAATGCTGCTCCAGTGTACTTATTATTTTGTTATTTTCGTTCTTTGGATGATAGAAGAGATATCCGCACACTTAGATCTATGCAGTATTCAAATTTATTCTAAGCTTTTGGTCTGTTATTTTCGTTCTTTAAAAGTCACCAGAATGCAGGAAATAAAGTCTCTGAAACTTAAATTGTTTGGCTTTTCTGCTTTAGTCTCAAGGTTGGCAATTATGTTGTAATCTACCCATAACATTGGCTGTCAAAACACACCTCATCCCGAATAAATATATTAGAAATAGCAAATTATTGGCTTACAAATGTAAAGTGTATCCAACTGTGGCAAAGCCTTGACTTTGTGCCCATTTTTCGAAAAATGATGGATAGACAGGTAACCAGGTTATGTTTACTCTGATGATCCAATTAATAGCCAGCCACGTGACAACTTCCAAAGTAAAATAATTGCCTTAATTGGGAGGGTCAAATTATTTGTGTCACTGTCCATGTAAACAACATTCTGTCTACAGATTTCAGAGGGTGAACAGCTCAGATGAGTAAAATCTCTTTGGCATGTAGATCCTACTGTATGTACTGTACATGGCAAAGCAAAGGTGCACAAAGCTACACGTGTGAGAAATGTTACAGTCAGTCTGACTGGTTGCCTTCACACCTGAAAGCAGAGATTTTACTCACAGATGCTGCTTCTCTCTGGAGAAAGGGTGAGAGAGGGATTTGATGCTTTGCGGCCGGTTGGCGTCTACTTTTGGGTGGAGAGGAGCTGTGACTTTGTGAATGAACAGTCGGATCTTCTCCACCACATTACCGCCTTGTTTCACCTCGTAGACCTGCAGAGGAGGCAAAAGAAACTGCATTTAGCTGGAAATTAGAGGACTGCATGTCGTTCCTCTGCATCAGAATTTCATTTCCAAGAGTGTAAGTTAAAATGTCCTGTTTTTCTAGTAGAGCCTTTATCTACTGCGTAAGGCTGAAAGCCCTGAAGCGTTTATATGTGGGCAGCAGGATTCTCCTCTGTGTTCCTGAAACTAGTCTGTTTTGTCAGCATTTAAAACAAGCTTATGTTTGATAAGAGTGATTTGAAATGCAATCAAAGCAGACAGTAGGTTTGCAGATTAAGAGAAGGAATATTGTTTATGTAGTGAACAGAAGAGGATCAAAACTAGACCCTTGCGGGACACCTTCAATAACACTTGGAAACACTAAAGCTGCTTAAAATCTACCTGCCTTCAAACCATTTAATGTATTATGAATAGGGCTGTCAATCGATTAAAATATTTAATCGTGATTAATAGCAAATTAATCACATTTTTTATCTGTTCAAAATGTACCTTAAAGGGAGATTTGTCAAGTATTTAATACTCATATCAACATGTGAGTGGTGAAATATGCTGCTTTATGCAAATGTATGTAAATATTTATTACTGGAAATCAATTAACAACACAAAACAATGACAGATATTGTCCAGAAACCCTCACAGGTACTGCATTTAGCATACAAAATATGCTCAAATCATAACATGGCAAACTGCAGCCCAACAGGCAACAACAGCTGTCAGTGTGTCAGTGTGCTGACTTGACTATGACTTGCCCCAAACTGCATGAGATTATCATAAAGTGGGCATGTCTGTAAAGGGGAGACTCGTGGGTACCCATAGAACCCATTTACATTCACATTTTGACGTCAGAGGTCAAGGGATCCCTTTGAAAATGGCCATGACAGTTTTTCCTCACCAACATTTAGCGTAGGTTTGGAGCGTTATTTAACCTCCTTCGCGACAAGCTAGTATGACATGGTTTGTACCAATAGATTCCTTAGGTTTTCTAGTTTCATATGATACCAGCTAGCTTTAAAACTGACCCTGTTACAACCTAAAAATCCCAAGTTGCGTTAACGAAATTAGTGGCATTAAAACTACTTTGCGTTAACACGTTATCACGTTAATTTTGACAGCCCTAATTGTAAACTTAGTCCTAAAAAGGACAGTGTGCTATGTCATGCTCTAAATCCTGACTGCTGAAATTGTAATCAGGTATTGTTGGAACTCTCTAGGGTCGGGTTCAAACAATGGGGTTGATATTTTTGGACTGAGTCAGCTGATGTTTTGTGTTTTGTGCCGATATCCAATACCTCTGATTTTGACAATTAACTATGAGGTAGATCGTAGTGAGGTTGCTGCACAGTCTCTCCTTGTAAATACAATACATACTTAACAAATGTCCCATGGTAACTCATGCATTTTTTATTTCATTGGATTTCTATCAAAATTTCATTACAAGGCTGGTACAGTACGTAGAGCTGTCAAAGTTACGCAAATTTGTTTAACGCAACCAATTTCTTTAACGTATTAACGCAACTTGCAATTTCTAGGTTGTAGCTAGCTAGAGTGAAGATACTGGTATTATATGGAACTAGAAAACATGAGGAATCTATTGGTACCAACCATGTCATAGCTTGTCGTGAAGGAGGTTAAATAACGCCCCAAACTTAAGCTAGATTTTGCCGAAGAAAAACTGGCATGGCCATTTTCAAAGGGGTCCCTTGACCTCTGACCTCAAGATATGTAAATGAAAATGGGTTCTATGGGTACCCACGAGTCTCCCCTTTACAGACATGCCCACTCTATGATAATCTCGTGCAGTTTGGGGCAAGTCATAGTCAAGTCAGCACACTGACACACTGACAGCTGTTGTTGCCTGTTGGGCTGCAGTTTGCCATGGTATGATTTGAGCATATTTTTTATGCTCAATGCAGTACCTGTGAGGGTTTCTGGACAATATTTGTCATTGTTTTGTGTTGTTAATTGATTTACAATAATAAATATATGCATACATTTGCATAAAGTAGCAAATTTGTCCACTCCCATGTTGATAAGAGTATTAAATACTTGACAAATCTCCCTTTAAGGTACATTTTGAACGGATAAAAAATGAGCGATTAATTGTGATTAACAATCATGCGATTAATCGCGATTGAATACTTTAATCGATTGACAGCCCAACTTGTAGGCCTATGCACTGTCACGACAAACTGGCCTCATTGGGGTGTTATAATGCTACATGAATACAAAGGAAAGAGGAACAGGAACCATTAATATTCATACTCAGCAGTGCAGCTCTGAGATCCAATTCAATCAGACCCAGAGCAAGAAAAAGCAAATAAACAAAACATGTAATTAGTAAATATGCATTTGACAAATGGACGACGGGTGGAGTACCTTCTTTGTCGGCATCTTGAGCTTCATGAACTCAGCCTCTCGACACAGAACGTTCCACGGAGCGTGGACCTTCAAGAAGCCGATTCCAGGGATCTTAGTCTGAAAGGCATACAAGGTTTGGATATTTAAATACTACAATTCATGATTATAGGATCAAAAATTTCAGCTGGTAGAGCAGTAAGTTGCTCTTACATTTAGAATCTCTACTGTCTGGTAGAGTCCAGATTCCTGTAAATCCTGTGCATCCATTTCATCACAAACTCACATCTATATTGCTGCATATCTCTGCAGCTTCTACTGTTATATAAAACCACTCATACATTGCCAGACTCACTTCACACCCTCCAGCTCGGCACACTGACCTGTCTGGATACAAAAATACATAACAACCAATTCGAACTAGCTGACTAACTGTACACATCACAGATTTAACATGCATTTGTTCTGTCTGCTGATAGTAAGCACTGGCTGATAAAGTTGTTGTGAAACACGGCTGCTGCAGCAGGAATGATACAGCAAAGATGAATAATAGGAATACGGTAAATGGTTTACATGTGCATATGAAGAGCAGCCATTATGGGTGCATGTCAATTACTCATCTCTTTAAGGGTTAAATATATTCATGACAAAAAGCTCTGGCTCTCCATTAATGAAAACAAATCTCTTGGTGTTCATGGGTCCACTCATGTAGCAAATACAGAGCAGTGACACAAGAGCTACTAGGAATATAGCCTACCAAACATATATATATATATATATATAAAAAAATAAAAGTCAAAGTAATGCTCTGGAGTCAGTTCAAAGTCAGTTTTTTTTTTTTTAATCTAAACATATTTGATATATATTTTTTGTATTATTAAAATGTAAGCACTCGGGAGGTTATTAAACAGATAAACTCAATTCTCTCAATTCACTGGCAGCTCTAAAGGCAGCAAGATATCAGAATTTGACTCATTCAGTTCCAATTTAATGCCAGTAAAACAGACACATGTACGTCAATAGACCTGTTGGCTTTGTAGGTGAACTACAAGGGGTCCAGGAGTGGATCAGTGATGACTTTGGGATGAGACAGCACAAGGTGCTCAAATATTGTCATTCCCACAGAGATCGGGTGACAGGTCTGTGGTAATTAAGTCTTGTGCTCCTTGTTTTTTTGGGGACAGGGATGATGGTGGAGAAATCAGGTGGACCATGATGTGGTCCTAGTGCTGTGCGGGGGCCTGCAGGAGGCCAACGTACTTTTGACAAGTACTGTATTGAGTTCAATATGAAAAATAATGCATCATTTTGAAGTGTTGTTGAATAAACAACCGCACTGATCTATAGACAATATCTGTCCTGGTAATGAGAGCATGATTTGCATTACACTGGTCCACTTGGTTACTAGTCGCAGTAGTACCAGACCCAGCACCTGAGTCAGGCCAAAATGTCAGTCTAATCGGTCCAGGTCAGGTTCCATCATATTCTGTCATCTTTTTAGTGATGAAAATATTGTTTCTGTTTACTCATAGTTAAAATATCACCTTAGTTCCTCTATTTTTCTTTTATATATCATAATGCTGACCAACACACACACACACACACACACACACACACACACACACACACACACACACAAACACACACACAAGGGCGCGTAACACACCTTCTGTCACTGACTGTGCACAGCATCACACACTGAGCCCTATCTATCTTCAAGCTGAGCCCATATGTACAACATAATGAACTACTCTCACTGTCTTTCATACAGCTTAACCCCCATTAATCAACAGACATATTGATTCAGACCATGTAGGTATAAGAACAATACAACAGTACATTCAATGCTAGGTCAGTGGTTGACACTCTTGTCTGACTGATCCTAAATGTACCCGAAGCATCAGCTCAATAAAAGATGACAACAGCTATTGAATAGCAAGTATAGCCCCTCTTCTGTAGTGCACGATAATCAGGAAAACTCATTACACTGATAATAGCAGGGCTATGTATCGATCTGTTCAACCGCTGAAATGAAAAGGTTAAAGGGTTTAACTCAAAAGAGAAAATGAAAATGGAAATGGGATTCAAATCTATCTCATTCAAATTCCCAGGAGATCCAGTCCTGTCACCCCGAGGTGACAGGCTACTCTATCAAAAAGTAAGCACATGTACAAGCCAAGTATACCTTTAGACCTATAAGGTAAGAATACTGAATTATACTTTTCTTAAGTATATCTCGATCAAAAGATTGAGTACCAGTAGGCCTATAAGCCAAATATACTTAGACTTTTCTCTATACTTGTCAGTATATGCTAAGTATACTTAAACCTATGTTGCCTGGGACCTGCAGCTTTAGCATCAGCCGTTTAGCAAGAAGCCATTGTTTTAAAAAGGACTAAGAATTTCATATATCATTGTATGTTGCATACAGTAGGTAAAGTACTAGAAGGGAAAGCTTGAAGGTCAATTGTCAAAATACTACATCACATTCAGCTCTCACCCCTTCATCCTTCTCCAGCTCCAGCCCCGTCTCCAGGAGGTTTTCCTCAAACTCCTCCCGCCTGAAGCGCTTGTCATCCTCATGATAGTCAGGCCGATGGTCCTGGGCGGCGATCTCCGGGTCTTCCTTTGGCTGCAGCGGGGCACGGCTGCTTCTCATGCTCATGCTGCGCCGAAGCCGCCGGATGAAGTTGTTGTCGCCAAACTTGGCGGAATGGTGCCGGACGCTGTTGGGCTTTTGGATCTGGTATACCAGCACAAAGTCCACCCTACGCCGCCCATCAGAGAAGTATGGGCCTAGCCGTGAACACAGAGGCGAGCCGTCATCCGCATAAAGATTTTTCATTGGCTGGAAGCAAGAAAAAATATCATCGATTAGCCTACAGTACTGTATATGTATAGAAACATCTCTTAAAGCTGCAGTGGATAGAAATGGAGCAAATATGATTAACAAAAGTTATTTTTATAAAACGATCGCTATATCCTGACAGTAGTGCATGAGACAGGTAATCTGAAAAAAATAATAGCATCTGCAAGATTTCACAGACCGGAGGAAAACAACCAATCAGAGCTGATCTGGAGCCTGCCGTCTATGAGCCGGCTGTCAATCACTCGCAAACTCCTATCAAACGGTCAAACTAGACAGCGCTGATCAAATATGAATCAATATTCTGTTACTGTAATGCTTATTTCTCACCTCAAATGTTTTCAGAAACATCTTTAGTATACTGTGACACATTAACACTTCATTTTACAGGTCTGCAAATTTCATGGTAATTAGGTGATAATTAGCAAGTAACCTATTTGAAATTACTGCCAAATTACCCCAATATTTACCTCAAAATTTATCGAAATTACTTTATAATAAACATTATTTAATAATGATATGCTAAAATAGCATATAATGGTTAAAATAGGACCCTTGAGAAGCGGCTGTGCGCTGCTCTTCATCGGAGGTGGAAAACCAAAACTAATAGAAGACACTTCTAATCAGGCAAAAATCTCACCATTGTGACTTATTGTCTACACAAATGTAACCTGGTAGCTAATGTAATGATTCAAGGAGATTTTAAAGAAATTTCAAGAAAGTTATTTGCTAATTATTATCTATTTATCAGCAGACATGGAAATAAAGCATATCAATTTACTTTGTATTCTTTTCCTGGAAATGTGTTCAATAAATTACCAGCTATTGGGAAATAGCAGAATATAATTATTAAATCACGTTTAGAATAAAGTAATTTTAGATCAATTTTGAGGTAAATATTGGGTTAATTTGGCAGTAATTCCAAAGAAATTTCAAATAGGTTACTTGCTAATTATCACCTTATTACCATGAAATTTGCAGACCTGTAAAATGAAGTGTTACCCTGTTTAGCTGTAAAATTAGAAAGTTTATGACCCGGCAGCCGTGTTGAGATCAGTTGAGGAAATACCAAGCACCGCCCACCAGCTGGAGCTTTAATTCTTAAAAATCAGGATAATGTTGACAAAATACTACAAGCTCAAAAATCTCGCCAGTAGTTTTACTGTATGTGGTGAGATGGGTCAGTTTTATTCAGATAGGGACTTTTCTGTCAAATGCAATCATTCTTGGCGATCACTGTGCCAGCAGTCACCTTCAACGGAATGCACTTTGAGAGCAATCCTGCATCTTGCAAGCAAAACTTCCTTGAACTCACACACACACACATATCATGTGAAGCAGGAAACGCTATTACTTTTTAGGCAGTTGTGGGTGGGAACTTTATCTTGGGTAAAATTATCTGGAAACCTGTTGGTGACCTGCTCCCCAGTGATATATATTACGATCATGATAGAACCATTCTTGCTTACTGGGAAAGCCCCAAAACACATGAACATATTTAGAACTTGGTAAAGTCAACTGAACACCTTTTGATAACACCGGGCTTCCATAAAGGTTAAAGCAGATGCATAAAGCAGCCCAAAACCATTTCATTTACTGAAGGAAACACTGGGTTGGACCAAAATCAAGAAGAAGAGACCAAATATAATGATAAAGTGGCCAGTAGTTGAGGAAATATCTGAAAAAAAAAAAAAGAGTAAGAGCACTGGGTAGAGAGGGGGAAGTAGATAACATAGTTGATGGTTGCAACAGGACTTCATGCTATTCATTCTCAGTATATTTACCTTATGGTTCACTGGACTTATGCACTCCTGGGCACCGTACACTTTCACACTTAAATGTAGCACCATTTATTGTCCCCAGAGATATTCAGTGGAGACAACATAGTGCCCAAGACCTTGTTCAACATGCAAAAAACATGTGCTTCTCCAGCAGAATCATGTTGTTCGCTATTTCATGAAATATTTAATTTACATAGCAAGCAGTGTCTACAGAGTGATATGCGTCTCGCGGTGTTTATTTATGTTTTGCAATTCCCAACTGCATTAAATGAAAGGTCATGTGGTCCTCAAACCACTGTGGATTAGAAAGCCCTACAATATGTTGACAGGCAGTATCTCTGCACGAATGTCACCTCATACTTTAATACACATCTTTTGAATTTTACTCGGTAACGCATGTTGCACCTAGAGACTATAAACCATAAGCCAGGTAGTTGAAGTTTTAATGTTGCAGTATACCCACATTTCTTCATCCTATGTGTACAGTTATGCTGGGCTCACACTACACGAGAATCAAGACGATTTTGGGCCCCATTCCTCCTCCCGACAATCGTCAGCAAAGCCCCGATTTTTTGATGATTCTAAAGATTATCTTTCCAGATGTTCCTGTGGTGTGAGGTATGTTAAGAGTGTTTTTAACATCCCCTGATCGGCAAGGAAGTCCATCCTGGCAGCACCGATCTCAAATCGTAAATATTAAACATATTTACAATCGGATATCCTGTTGTGTGTGGGGAACCCCGAGGACAGACGATGACGCAGTCATGTGGGAAAGAACGATAGCCAATAGGGAACCAAGCTGACTGAAGAAGGAAGGACAACCACCGCCGTCATGGCGGCCGCGGCTAATGCATGAGCTAATGCAAAAAGTGTAGTTAAGTAGTAGTAAGATGGAGCTCAGAGATGGAGGACCAACTTGTTGATTTGTGGCAACAACGCGAGTGTTTATTCAACATGTCTCCATGACTTCATCCTTCGTGAACTTTCAGTACAAAGTATTGCAAAAACTAATATCGCTAATTCTTCCTTCCCGTCGTCCGCCATGTTTGTTTACACTAAAGTCACGTTTGATCACGAGAAATGTCGCAAGATTTCTGTTTTTTTTAGTCTGGACTGTTGTTGTTCATGAATGAATCTGTTAGTGTGTGTTGTGCTGTTTTGGCCAAATCGTTGCTCTCCACACACTATAGGAACAAAACTGTTAAATTTAATATAACACGTCGTTATGTGTGGGCTCTCTCACATTTTGAAAATCTGTTAAGATTTGAAAAATCTTTTAGTGTGGGCAAGACTTTAAGAGACAATGCTGATATCTTCTTGCTCTGTGTCAGAGAGCTTAAAAATGCATCAATGAGCCACACTGTGCATGACATGTTCCTTCATTACCACACATTGTAGTTTATTTTGACTCAATCCCACACACACCGCCCTGCTGCCACAAATACTCACTAAAGCACCAAATGTGGGTTAATCCGCCGCGAAAAATAGTCCCCAATAAATGCACTATTCCCTCCTGTTTGAGTTAAGTCTGTGTGACACCTGCGCCACGGCCACACCAGCCTACAAACACTCGGTGATGTCATTTCCATTCATGTTAACTTTCACTTTAAATTTCACCTTTTTACTAATTTAGGTTTATGTTCAGTTACAGGCAAATTTCACACAATTAAACCTCCAACAAAGTTTGATTTTGCATTAGTGTTTATTTGTAGTTCATTTATTGTGTTTTGTCCCGCCCTCGTGTCTCTTAATTTTTTGGCCAGCCAGAATATATTTTCCCCTGGTGTCATCAGTTAGGTCAGTTTTGTCTTTGTTGAGGACAATTAAATCACTCCGTTCTGTTGTAGATCAGTTTGCTGTAGTTTGAGTTCAGTTCTGTTTCTTTGACATCTTTTAGGGGCATTTTTATTTCATAATCATGTTTGCTGAGCCTTTTCTCTTAAATGAAAACCCACCTTTTCATTTACTTGTAAGCTGTTTTTTAAAGGGGACCTATTATACTTATTTTGAGGTGCATACTTGTATTTTGGGTTTCTACTATAACATGTTTACATCCCGTTTTTCAGTGACCTCTCCCGGTTTCCTCCCGGGGTCACAATTCTCACGTATTTTTACACTTTCTTTCCTTTCCTTTTCGTGACTGGTATACTGAATGTGAAGTTATAGATGTTATGTGAAGAACAGGCTCAACAAGCACAGAGCGTTCTGTACTCTACAACTATTACACTGAAAACAGCTGCAGCAGGATGTTGACTATAAGACCACTTCACCCTAACAAGACATCACTGTGGAAAGTGACCTGAAATATGAAAATCACATTCATTATTCTCAATTATTTTACACCACTACAACACACTGGAGCATAACCAGCAATGATGATTTTTTTACTTTCCAGATTTATTTTCTGATGTGATCTAGTGTCATTCTATAACAACAACCTCTGTCTGTCTGACCTTGTCCAGTCTTATCCATCTGATTAAAGCTGAGTGTAGTATCCTGCCACTTAATGAACTAAACTCCAGGCTATTTGTACTTGTAATCCTGCGCCTGTGTGTGTGCATGCTGGCTGAGGTTATGGTAACACACTTCTGCAGGCCATCTGACAGAACCACGAGGCACACATCGGTCAAACACACACACACAGCTCCCTCAGCTGCTTCCAGCTGACCCCCGGCAAGTTGACATATAGTACAAAAGGCTAGCTGTTTATCACACTGTATAAACTCTAACAGATAAATCTCTGTTTTGATTACATTACATGAGAATTTATGATGCTTTGGGGGAAATTATGTCACTGTGGCACCAAAGCATAGAAGGACACAACAGGGGAAAAAATAGACCATAGACATAAAAATAGGGTATAAACAGTTGTGGCCTTATCTAAACACATAAATCTAAAAATGAAACGTGTGCTACATATAACCTACAATATAATTTTGTGTGTAAACAAAGTTAAACAAGAGTTTACAGCCATACTAATAGGTCCACTGGAAAGTAAACCAAACTGAAAGATGGATACAAGTTGAGGTCTAAAGTTTGTTTGTTTGAGCAGTTATGAGGAAGTAAATGTAGAAATAGATATGATGTTTTGGAGGTCATGTTTACCATGTTCACTATCTTAGTTCAGCCTGTTAGCATGCTAACATTCGCTGACGTGATTAGCACTAAAGGAAACTACAGCTGAGGCTGATGGAATTTAGTTTAGCAGATATTTGGTCGTAAACCAAAGTTTTGGACACTATACGTCCACTTCTTAGATGCAGCGGTTCTGCAACATATAATAAAGCTGCCATGTGCTGTGTTTGTGATGAGTACTTTAAACTGCTTTAAATGACTGCATGTAATGTGAAAGGAGTCGGTTGTAGTGAAGATTTAGCATCTTTAAGCTCATTGTTTTGGTTTATAGCCTGAAACTTCACTGCTTTGCTTCTGTTTTATCGCTCTCAGATGCCTGTTTTCAGCAATAAGCTCTAAAAAACGTGATTAATCGGAAATTAATCGCACATTTATTATTATTATTTACTCTTATCAACATGGGAGTGTCCAAATGTGCTGCTTTATACAAATCTATGCATATATGTATTATTGGAAATCAAATAACAACACAAAACAATGACAAATATTGTCCAGAAACCCTCACAGGTACTGCATTTAGCATAAAAAATGTGCTCAAATCATAACATGACAAACTGCAGCCCAACAGGCAACAACAGCTGTCAGTGTGTCAGTGTGCTGACTTGACTATGACTTGGAAGTCTGAAGACAGCACAATCCTGTATGGGAATTTGTGATACCTTTAAAAGCAGCTGATATCCAACACTGATGTTTACATAGTGATAGAGAGACAATTACATGGCAATACATGTTGAAGATAAGACAGTCAGCTGTCAATAAAAGAGTCATAAACTCAGGCTGAATGAAGGTGAATTGCCTTTATGGTCGTAGATCAACAGTGAAATAGAAAACTAATATTGACACACTGCGCTGATATGAGCAGCTTTTCCTCTTTACAGCCACCAAAACAATGGACAGAACAGTGTGTTACTATGAGTGAGTATGTGTATAGGCTATACTGTTTAGAGCCTCCTGCCTCATCCCCACCACACACACATCTTCAGCTCTCTCTCAACAGGAAGTAGTCATAGCTGCAAAGGTCAGAGGTCGCTTCTCAGAGGGCGCATGAGGATGTGGTGGTGTATGCATCATTCACCAATAGGAACTCTTTTCTCACTAAGCCACCGGGAAATGAGGCTCTCCTCTCCTCTGGGCTTCCACGTGCACGCAGCCACCCACACACACACACACACACATGCACATTTCTGAGCCATAATAAGCTCAACGCTGAGACAACCCAGTAGTTTTCAAGTCAATAATGTTTTTCACAGCAGCAGTAAGCTGCATGTAGAAGCGGGAACAGTCAGTTTTTGCATATTCAAATCACAATGTCAACTTCAGTAACCTGCCAAGCCCAGATAGACAGAGGACAATGGTAACTTAAAGGGTGGGTTCACCAAATTTACAAAAAAAACAACAACACATTTTCTCATTTAACTCTAGTGGTGTCAACACATGCAGATCATTTTGGTTTAATTTGTCCAGGTTTTGGGATATCTGTACACTACATTAAATGGTGGTGCTCGCTCACAACATTAAAGGTGCTAAATGCGAGATTGTGAGCATTTGTATTGCCTCCGCACGGCTCTGAACATGGCAACGGCTGAGCCAGCGGCTCGTAGCCATGGATGTATTAAGAGAACTGGATACAGCATTGGAGGCGGGGCCCCACTCATTCCTATGAAAGTTGTTCAGTGGTGCACGACGCCAAAATGGCTCGACTTCCCATTGGAAAAGTACCCGGATCTTCCGGCGATCTTTCGCATCCATTTGGGCCCATGGAGCAGGTGCAGTAGCGTCCGCTCGGTCACATGGCTCGGTCACGGGGTAACAAAGTCACGCCGTCTTCCTGGGGGCTTGATCGTAGCTAATGGTGCTACAGCGCTAACAGTGAAAACAACGGCAATAGTGCTGACAGAGCTAACAGTGTTAGCCTGGGGGGGAACCGGAGGGCGGGCGCTACGCCATATGACCACCATATGAGAGAAGTACAGAGTGGCGGACGTGAGCTAGCCAGCAGGGCACGCTCATATGTACTAAAAGGTACACGCGGCCGGCCCGGCTATGTCAACAAAGCACAGAGAAGCTTTACATAGCAAATAATTGTTTGCTGCTATATTAATGCTCTGGATATCGTACAGAGAACCTTTAAAAAAAACCTAATTTAAAAAAAATGGAACAGCTGCCCCTAAAAAGTGTCATTGTTACTCTGGATAATCCACAGACCTCAATGCAAACAGTTTTCATAGTGACTATTTCTTCAGTAGAAAGTATTTCCAAAGCTAAATACCACAAGAGGTAAGTTAAAATACTTCATCCCACTAGAGGAAAAGAGAAAGCAGCTTTCATTTAGCCTGCAAAGCAGAAGTACAATTGGGACCAAAACTTCCTCTGAGCCTAATTCCTACGACATAATTAGCGTCTTGCACCAGTGCTCACATGTAATAATCAATTATGCAAATTAACTCTGAAATCCTATTTCATATGCACTGAAATGATCATGATTTAATTACCTTGTTATTTTCAGATAAACTACAGTTTTCTTACTGCTTAATCTGAATTATCTTATTTTCTCAAGACACCAAATGATGCATTGCTGTGCTCATATTTAAGTTTTAAAACATAATCAAACTTCAGAAATTCCACAATTAAGACTTAATTATGTCGAGACAACGCTTTTTCATTTTTCTGCCCTCAAGGCCAAACAGTCACACAGACTTGAATAGAACATGAAGAACAGACAAGATAATGAGTGGATGGTGACACATTTTAGTTCAAATATCCTTTGGTGGAAATGTTCTCTGGGCTTGCCAAAGCAAAAAAATGTAAAAGAAAATTTCAAAATCAGTCAAACTGTTTGGCTGAAAGGTGAATTTTTCTTATCATACTATATCAAGTCTTTGGACACATTGGACTACTGTTTTTGCAATAGAAAAAGTAGTCCCATGTGCCCAAAGAATAGACATACTATGATAAGAAATTGGCTGTATCTCAGAAACTACAAGGAGCACAATCAAGTATTTGGTATCTATGAACTCATAACAAGTTGAATATCAAAGATATGTGCACATATGCACTGTAAAAAAAATATTTCATATTGAAAACATTTAATAAACACAATGTTAGCGTTTTTCCAAAATCCTGACTTTTAATAAAAGTGTGATTTTTTTCATATGATCTAGAACCTTTAGAGTTTTACTGTAAGATACTTGCCCTAAGTATGTCCGCACCAGATTTCAAGCCTTTTGACCTATTAGAAAAAATGTTGTGTCATTTTTCCTTATCATACTAAATATAGTCTTTGGGCATAAATGGGTTAAGAGAATGCAATATTAGATGGATCATTCAACCTGCAATCATGTTTTTAGCCATTTGGGGGCAGTGCAACAAGCTGTAAAATCAACAATGATATATTATCTGCTTCTAAAGTTGATATGGGGAACATGTTAGCAAACAGTTGCCTATTTACTGATCCAGCAGATCAACGTATCGTCATCGATATCTTACGAAAAGTTATTTGGAAACAAAACTAACAAAACTACTTGGTTATGTTTAGGAAAAGATCTGGGTTTGGGTTAAAATATGTAAGTTTGTTACGTAACTTACATATGTGCCGTTAGCCACGTACATAAGTTATGTAACAAAAGTAAGTTAAAATGAGTCAAAGTTGACTTTTGGGTTCACACGGGACACGGACAGCGGTCTCCTGGGTGAAAATCCTGTGTTTGTTTGGCCCATCCATCGAGGCAGCTATTTTCGGGGGGGGGGGGCTCTAAAAACACCCCACAACACTTACTGTGAGGTGTAATGAACATTGTCATGTCTCATTTCATTTAGACATTTGTTCTTCAGTATAAAATAATTCTCTCGTGTTGTGACAATGGAAATGGTGCCTGATTAAAGAGAGGTGCTGAGCTGGAAGAATATCCTTCAGCTCTAGTGGCACTTGAAGTACCGCTCTCTTCACAAACTGCTCACTGCTGCTCAAGCTCAGTATTCAAGAGCTCTGTTGCATTTCTAGTCATTTAACATTTAAAACAAATAACTTCCTGTTCCCTTGACACTGAGTGATTGTAAAAGCAAATGCTAAAGCTAGAGAGTTGGCTACAGCCCAGATCGCTGCTGTTATTATACAGAGCAGAATACTGTACATACATACAGACATTGAGTCAACACATTCATTTTATGAATGCAATAAAGATATAAACTAACAAGGCATGAGAATGGAATTATTGATGGTTGTTTGTTGGCTCTTTGAAACGATTTGTGCACCCATGGATGGATTACTGAACGGGCCTACTGGGCACAGGCCCAGGGACCCAAAGTGTCAGGGGGCTCCTGGCCTTCACCTACAAAATGTCACTCAAAGAGACACGTACAGACGAGGAAGAGACTAAAAATGATCACAAAGAAACATAAAATGACTACAAAGAGACGCAAAACAACTACAAAGACACACAAAGCAACCACAAAGAGACATAAATCAACTACAGAGAGACTATAATGACCACAAAAAGGGGCAAAGAAACTACAAAGAGACACAAAGCAACTACAAAGAGACGCAAAAAAGCTGCAAAGAGATGCAAAACAACTACACAAAGACGCAAAATTACTACAAACAGACTAAAATGACTTCAAAGACACACAAAGCAACTACAAAGAGACAAAAATGACTTCAAAGAGACAAAAAGCAAATACAAAGAGATGCAAAACAACTGCAAAGAGACGCAAATCAACTACAAAAAGGGGCAAAACAACTACACAGAGACACAAAATTACTACAAAGAGACACAAAATGACTTCAAAGAGACACAAAGCAACTACAAAAATGGCTACAAAAAGTGCCAAAACAAGCACAGACAAAAATAACAACCAAAACAACTACGAAGAGACACAAAACCACAGAGAGATGCGTAATGACAACAAAGAGACACAAAACAACAACAAAAAGAGGCTGAACAACTAAAGGATGTGTCTTGGTCCTACAGTATGTAGGAGAGAGTGTGGGGCCTTTGGCATGTCTGTGCCCAGCGGCCCATTCTCTCATAATCTATCCATGAGCACCACATTACTTTGAGTAGTTCACACCGGTTGCTGTGTGACCAACATTTACCAGTTATCTCACATGCAGAACTGAACTGTGCACAACATACCTGAGCCACAGAGCATCCCTTATTTCCTCACTGTGGAGCCTAATCATAAAACATAATCACAACTCAGAGGGGACATACAGCAGGTACAGTAGAGCCTGTATGTTGGCCTATGTGCTCAATTACTGTCAATGGGAGTTTTCTTCAGGAAATCTCTCGGTTTTTATTGTTTGCCGCATTGCTGTGTAAGCAGGTACACAAATTGTTGTGTGTAAATATTGCATCAGCACACTGAGTATGTGTCCACAAGATTTTAATGAAGACTTTTCCCTCATAGACACTAGATTTAAATTAAAATTTGTCTTAACAGCCTCCCTTGGACCCTGACCACTTCTTACTAGACCACCAGTCCGAGCAGGGAGATTAATTGATTTCTCATGGTAGGAGCTTTATCGCCTACTGTTCTACACACGGGACCCAAGTATTACTGTATAGAACCTGCATGAGCTGCTAATACTATGCAAAGCTACATACATATATAAATGTATTAAAACTGTTTGTATCAATAGATTAGACTTTTATTCTAAAGGTACGTATCCACAGGCTCCTTCCTTTCCACGCTTCCCATTCATTGTCTATGTAAGCAGCCATGCAATGCATTCTGGTAGCGTGGCGGCGCAATTTGAGAGAAGGACTGTCACGTCGCCCGCTCCTCATTTGCATAAAGTTGAGGTCAAGGCTACTTTATGCAAATCAGGGGCGTCCGACGAGACTTGCCGTCTTTGGAAACTCCCGAGAAACTTTTAAACTAAGCATTGTCGATCCAAAATAAAGACATATTCAGCAGCTGCATGGCTTATTTCTCGAATAAAATGTTTTCAGAAAGACAATTCGGTGAACTATTTTCGTGAAATAAGAGAAGAACGTTTTCCTAACGAGCCGCCATGTTGTTTCAGGTTTGAAAATTGGGAGCAGCAGCCCTTGAGGGAAAGCGTTTGTCCAATCCGAGTGCCTTGTGTCCAGTGGCAGCCCATCAAGCGTCCAAAGCTGGATAGCGAGGTGATCCCTCGCAATAAAAAACGCCCCTGTGAACTGCAGCTCTGAACCATGGTTGGGAGACCCAATATCTAACGTACAGTAGCTGCTAATGTTACAGTGTTTCCTGTGGAGCGAGAGGGTTGTGAGTTGCCGTGGAGGCAATGTTGGAGGGGTCATGCAGACTCCAAAAAATTTAGAACGTTTTTCAAGTGTCCCACTGAATCCAGACAGACGTTATGAACCACACTGACTGGACTAGTTTCTCTACTAACAGTGATTAACAGAGTGATGGCTGACTCATATGAATGGGTCCAACGTGGGTTGAACGTTCATATACGTCTGGTGTATGAAATGTCTGTACCCTCAATGCGGTGCATTTTCATAAACTATGATAATCTGGTCATCGGTCACATCTCTGGCCCACGTCCAGGCGCCGTCTCACTCCCTCTTCCTCTCCTCTCATACTCATAGAACTGGAGTTATATCCAGTTTTTTTTTTTGTGGTGGCGGCAAAGATTTTGCCATCGCGGCCCGCCACGACAGAACGTTACCAGCAGAAATCCTTCCATTAACCAGCATTCTTGAGAGAAACTCTCTAAAAGGGGCATAATGGACATGAATAATGATATTTCACTTTGAACTAGGGCTGTCAAAGTTAACGCGATATTAACGTCTTAACGCAAATTCGTTTTAACGCCACTAATTTCTTTAACGTGTTAAAACAAATTGTGATTTTTAGGTTGTAGCGGGCTCAGTTTTAAAGCAGGGGTGAAGATACTGGTATCATATGAAACTAGAAAATGAAGGAATCCATTGACCTCTGACCTCAAGATATGTGAATGTAAATGGGTTCTATGGGTACCCACGAGTCTCTCCTTTACAGACATGCCCACTTTATGATAATCACATGCAGTTTTGGGGCAAGTCATAGTGAAGTCAGCACACTGACACACTGACAGCTGTTGTTGCCTGTTGGGCTGCAGTTTTCCATGTTATGATTTGAGCATATTTTTTATGCTAAATGCAGTACCTGTGAGGGTTTCTGGACAATATCTGTCATTGTTTTGTGTTGTTAATTGATTTCCAATAATAAATATATACATATATTTGCATAAAGCAGCATATTTGTCCACTCCCATGTTGATAAGAGTATTAAATACTTGACAAATCTCCCTTTAAGGTACATTTTGCGATCAAATACTTAAATTAATTGACAGCCCTAGTACAAACAGATCAGTAATCCTATCTAAACATCTCAGATGTTCACATCGATGTTCAGAAGACAGTGAGAGTTTGGATTGGTTTCAGTTCATTCCAGTAAGTGGTCTAAATCAACTTGCAAGCATTACTGCAAATATACAATCCATCACATAGATTTTTTGTAATGAAATGAACGGAAACCACCGACTGTCTGAAGGTAAAAAGTCTGTCTATACCACACAGTACGGCAATAATGTAAAGTATAAGCAATTTAGTTAATGGGCTCAAATACACAAAACCACCATTGTGGTCCATTAAAGCAGCACTAGACAGTTCCATGTCAGTGGTTGTTAATTTTTGAGTGATCTGATGAAGACGGTCAGAACCTCGATAATATGCTATATATATGATAATCACATGCAGTTTGGGGCAAGTCATAGTGAAGTCAGCACACTGACACACTGACAGCTGTTGTCTCCTGTTGGACTGCAGTTTGCCATGTTATGATTTTAGCATATTTTTTATGCTAAATGCAGTACCTGTGAGGGTTTCTGGACAATATCTGTCATTGTTTTGTGTTGGTAATTGATTTCCAATAATAAATATATACATACAGTTGCATAAAGCAGCATATTTGTCCACTCCCATGTGGATAAGAGTATTTAATACTTGACACATCTCCCTTTAAGGTACATTTTGAACAGATAAAAAATTGTGTGATTAATTTGTGATTAATCGTGATTAACTATGGACAATCATGTGATTAATTGCAATTAAATATTCTAATCGATTGACAGCCCTACTTTGCACCTTTTTAGCTTTTCTCATGGTAAAACCTCTCCCTGATCAACAGTCATTGCTCTACACAACACACTCTCTATAACCCAGCAGCACTAGAATGATATCATGGATGGAGTGTCTTACGATGGACTCGTTGCTCCTGGGCTTGGTGTCGACATAGTCCACATCCAGGTTCTTCTCTTCGCCAGGGACTGGCAGGTAGTTGTCGTTCCTCCTCATCGTGGCCGGCACCTCCTGCGGTGGGCTGCCTGAGTGCTCACCAGCTAGGGCAGGAGAACCTGGGAGAGGAACACAGAGATGGAGTTGTTATTGTAAAGATGGCTCTGCCCATGGCGGATGCTCGGTGTGAGGATCCTCAGTTGAGGGTTTGATGTGAATATTAGCAGCTCATAAAGGGAAAATGTTACTACCGACCATCTCTATTATACTCCGTAAAACAGCAGAACCTCCACATATCAGTATCATTATGAACCTTTTAGAATAATACTTTGAGATGGGTTATAAGTTTGGTTTCCATGGAAACACTTTGGTTCTTAAATCTAATCTCGTAGCGCATTTTATCCACTCGCAGCCCAGCACCCTCGCCGGCTTGACGGGATGGCAGTGAACACATCACGGTGCACTGAGGGTAGGCAGATAAACGGTGGGATGCCCTCACTCGCCACCCTCCGCCATTTACAGGAAACAGCTGTAACCATGGATACTGATAGACGCCTTGCTTGCTCAACTGCTATATTACAAGCTGTTTCTCTGTAATATCCACAAAATGCACTGATACCGGATCAGATATCGGGCCAATACTGACTTAAATAGCTGGATTGGGTATTGGTGACAACGGGGTCGATCTATTTAATTCTATTCTATGTTTATATTCTATATACATTATATACTGGAATTTGAATTCCTGTTAAAGTTTTGACCAATTTGTTGCTGCATTAAAAAGGTTTACACTTAATTTTACACATTTTTTACCAAGTTGCCGATGTACGATTTATTATTTTAATAATAAATAACAGTTCAGGAAAGCTACGTTTAAGTCCAGCCTGATGTTGTGTTACACATAACAGAATGATCCCAGTCACTTCCACACAGTGAGGCACACAGCTTATTAATTAAACACTGGTATCGGCTGATACCCAAAGCCCAGGTATGGCTATTGGTATCGGTACTGAAAAAGCTGAGGCTGAGTATGATTTCAGAAAAGGTTTATGAGCTAGTAGTTTGTATTCTCCTTAAGGAGCACAAATAGCACATACTGTACATTTCAACAGGAACACCTGTAATGAGGCTTTGACCAAAGAGGAAAGTTATCACAGCAATAAGCAGAAAACACACAGGTAATCATCTGAGTTTATACTTCTACCTGCTCCTCAGTGCTCCTCAGTGGGCCTCAGTCTAATAATCACATATCATAATAACATTTCCTAACGGATATTGTTAATTAATAAAAGCTCAGGAGGAACCATCGTAAAGAAAACATTTTACTGTGCCTCTCCTTGTTGTCTGTAGTGATTATCAGTATCACTGCATGACTGCTTCGGTCGTCCCTCCTCTTCAGCATTAAACACAAAAGCCCCGTTTCCACCTCAGGAACTTTCCACTATAGGAGCTAAGAACCTTTTGAGGATCTCATTGCGCTTCAACCACAGGGACCAGGGTCTAAATTAAGTTCTGGGGGCATTTTATGGGGCCCTTTTACCACCGAAAAGGCTCTGGTTGGGGGGGTCGTACTGTGCCAGAACTTTCGGGGTGTAGTTTGCAGGGATGATCGTCGCTGATTGGTGAAACACACACACAGCGCTGCTGCTTCAACGTCTTCAACTCGTGTACTGCTTCATTCATAAACAAGGAAGTACTCTAGTATTGATTTAGGACCATTTTAGGACAAGGGGAGAGCATTTCTCTTTGTTTGATTACACTGAAAGTAAAGTTAGGCTCTGCTGTCGGCCTCAAGACTCATTTTAAAAAAAGACATAGAGAAAAACAGAAGGAGAGATCGTGAGGGCGAGCGGTAACGTTAGAAGAAGGAGACATAGCGGTGGTGCTGTGAATCAGAGAAAGAAAATATTTTCTCATTGTCTCACGGCGGTTATGTTCTAAGCACAAATAAATAACCATCAAACATTCAACAGATGATTCACTGGGGAGACGGACGCTCGAAGTTTCATTTTTTCTCCGTTGATTTCGTTCATTACATCCAACAGGCATCAGTAAATATATGCAGCAGTAAATATCGTCACAGTGAGATAAAACCTAACGTGTATTTCTTTCAACGTGTTTTTAGATGAAACAGGCGAACACACTGAACAGCAGGCTGCAGAGTGTGTTTATTGTTTACTACTTACTTCATGTTCATGTTTCTGGTTTCAATATTTGTTTCAAAAACAAAAAAGAAATGTTGATACACGTTGGAATTGAATTGTAAAATAAGCCTTCTGCTAATAAAAATAAATCGTGATCGTGATGTCTATTTACTGCACACAACACCGACATTATAGACGCTAAAGTCTGCACTTGTTGTCCCGTCACTACAGCAGCATGTTGTTTGGATTGTGTCTTCTTTACCATTATCAACAAGCAACAGAGCTGGGTAACATTAATACAAGAAGATGATAAGGATAGTTAAGATAATTAAAAATGGGTCTTTTTCTTGAACCTGAGGGTACTAAACATGTCGGGCTTAAATGCCAATTTTAAATGCCCAATTTCCTCTGATCTGCTGTCCTAACTCTGCGGTTGGCCAGTGGGAGCTGCTGGTGCTGTGAGACGAGATCCCTCATTGGCTTAATAAAACATGACCAAGCATAAGTATTGTTGCTATGGCTTTCCTCAATTTAATATTCCTTCCATAATGATTTTGTGTATTTGCTGAGTGGATTTCTAGAGTCTAGACCTGCTCTATATGAAAAGCGCCTCGAGATAACTTCTGTTATGATTTGAATCTATATAAAAATAAATTGAATTGGATTTTGAATGTGTCCTGTTATACAGCCAAGCACAGACAGAGCTTCATCCAGACCGGCCTAGTAGGTTGAGTCCCGTCTCTTTGATAAAGCTGGCTACTGTACATGAGACCAGAGCTGATATACAGTATTTGCAACCTTTAACCCTCTGAGAACCACAATAGACCCGTTTTTGTCTTCTTTAGGGGGGTTGCAGGGGGTCTTTAGGGGGAGATAGCAGGTCAACAGTAGATATCACATAGAAGTGGTGTACATCATCTGAAAGCTGGGAACCTGAAGATTAATTTGAGATGCTGCTCAGCACTGTGTGTCAAGTTGTTCTAGTAATAAATCAGAAATAAACATGAATTAATAATTTTAAATGTATTTTGAAAGTGTATAAGGGTTTAGAAGATTATGATAGCAGTATATGATGGTCATCCCCATGCTCTAATATGTCTCATTTGTGGCAGCAATTTTTTGGTTGATACCATTTGATACACAGATTTGGTGCTAAATTTAACCATTTTTTCCACTTGAGAATTTATCAAAATGATCAATAATCCCTCCAAAATACCACATGAAGACACCGAGACCTTGAGGAACACCATAGAAAAATCCATGCTGTGATTTGGTTTCAAAAACTTTTGACTTTTGGAGATTTCTGCAAGAATTGCATTTTTCAGCGATTGGATGGCGAGCCCTTCTGTTGTGTAAACTGCTCAGAAACCCCCTTATTGTCAATCTAGCTAGTAAAGCCATCCATCCTCTGAATGCTCTAGATCTCTAGTTTGATCCATCCATCCTCTGAATGCTCTAGGTTTCTAGTTTGATCCATCCATCCTCTGAATGCTCTAGGTCTCTAGTTTGATCCATCCATCCTCTGAATGCTCTAGATCTCTAGTTTGATCCATCCATCCTCTGAATGCTCTAGGTCTCTAGTTTGATCCATCCATCCTCTGAATGCTCTAGGTCTCTAGTTTGATCCATCCATCCTCTGAATGCTCTAGGTCTCTAGTTTGATCCATCCATCCTCTGAATGCTCTAGGTCTCTAGTTTGTGGCTGTAAAGTTTAATGAGGCTGTGATTATCCTAGAGGTCACCACAGGTCATTTTATACAGTGAGGTCAAACTATCAAAAATGCACTACTCACTACAATGAAATGGCTACTATGGGAACTAACATCATCACAAATGAATACAGTTGGGCTCATTGGATCCACAAGAGTCTCAGCTTTACAGTGATATACAATTTATGCAATTCAAGACTGTTTAGGGACCCCAGTATGCAGAAATATTCAAACACACCATTTTAGAATAGGAGAAAATAACACATTTTTACTGCATGAAAAAAACTGCATGTGATTATCATAAAGTGGGCATGTATGTAAAGGGGAGACTCATGGGTACCCATAGAAGCCATTTTCATTCACATGTCTTGAGGTGAGAGGTCAAGGGACCCCTTTGAACATGGCCATGCCAGTTTTTCCTCGCATGTTTGGTACCAATGGATTCCTTAGGTTTTCTAGTTTCATATGATATCTGTAGTTTCACTTTAGCCCTAAAACTGAACCTACTAGAGCCTCTGAAAGACAGTAAAGTCATCGCGTCTTGGGGTTAATGGCTTCTACAGCGTCTTACAGTGGGTACCAGTTGCCTTTTAGAGCTCCAGAGTGGTGGATGAAGCGAAAGCCTTCACTTAAACCAAAAGAGACACAAGAAAAAGGACTGCACCAGTTGTTCTTTCAGACACTTAAGTGACCTGTAATTGTGTTTTCCTGACAACAAGCTTTTTGTGGTGGTGCTCATAATGACCGTCCTCCCTCAGAAGCAAAGGCAGAAGTAGAGCGGTGCCGTTATACTGCCGCAGAACCTCTTAGGGAGGAGGTTGAGATGGATGGTTGGTAGGGATGCACCGATACCGATAGCGATACCTGGGCTTTGGTCGACACTGACAGCTGTTGTTGCCTGTTGGGCTGCAGTTTGCCATGTTATGATTTGAGCATATTTTGTATGCTAAATGCAGTACCTGTGAGGGTTTCTGGACAATATTTGTCATTGTTTTGTGCTGTTAATTGATTTCCAATAATAAATATATACATACATTTGCATAAAGCAGCATATTTGCCCACTCCCATGTTGATAAGAGTATTAAATACTTGACTAATCTCCCTTTAAGGTACATTTTGAACAGATAAAAAATGTGAAATTAATTTGTGATTAATCGTAATTAACTATTTTAATCAATTGGCAGCTCTATTAAAAAGCCAAAAATGTACCTAGTGATGCACAAGGGTTGAGAAGCACTAAGAAAATATTAGCCCTATTTCTTTACGGCAACTAGACCTGAATCCGTGACACTTCCAGAATATGGGTCCCTGACCTCAGAGCAGTAAGGTACAGTAATACTGGCTCAGACAGGACGGAGCCTCAGGGCGCAACGTCACAACAACAGAACAGGCTTCTTTGTCTCTGCAGATCTAAATACCTGAAGTGAACTTGATGTTACATGTCTGGCGTGGCAAGTTTGACTTTGTACAGTAGGCTACATCAGCCTTCTGGCACGGTTTACCTCATATAAACCCAAACATGCACCCTTCACCAAATGTTTGCTCTATGTCTGGTTATTTTATATCATATATTCTGTAGATTTCATTGCATTACTAAATTGCAATTGCATAACTGGTCTGAGCTAGTTGCTTGGTACTGCCACCTCTAAGTTTGCACACATATCTGTAATAAGAATACACATATTCTAAGTAATGTACAATAATATAAAACAGATCATATTTGGGGGTTTATTTTATGTAGTTACAGGTATTCCATGACAACACAACCCTACCCAAGACTTGATAGCATCTGCCAAAAGTCTTGGCAGGAAGCCCATACAGGCGGCACCCAGCGTGGCTCTTGGATTTGTTTTCGCAACATGGGATGTTTTCACTGTAAATCAACTTATACCACTATGATTAGTCCACCTGTCTGAAAGCTGAACACGCACAAGGTTGTCTTTTTTATTATTTATGTCCACGTATTATAATATGCAAAGGCGGTGTGTTAGCACGGTTAACAGGTTAAGAAAAACATGTTTCCGCAAGTCGTGCAAGCTAATTAGACAGAGACAATATCTCCAGGTAAAAAAAACTGGAATAATCATTTGAATGTTGCCTTGAGAACTGATGCTGGGGACACACAAGGATGTTTGGAAAGCCAGGAATCTCAATACCTGCTGGAATAGAGCAGCTGAGGTCAGCCAGTGTTAAACCTGCCATTGTTACACAGGAGTGGTTTACACTGAATGAAATAACGATCTACCAGGATGTAGTGACATCTTTTGACTCTGAGGGTGATGTAGACTGACAGTGTGTTTGCACTGCAGCTATCAACACCAGTTTGTACATATCAACCACAAATATTCACATCACATGTGGCAAAAAGTGCTGTCTCTTTGTTTCATGGGAAAGAGGAGCGTGCCGCATAATTCGATGAATCGTCGTTTCAGCACACCTTGCCTTTCTTCCGGAGGAAATATACTATAGGCGTGACATATATTCATATACATAGAGCAGGTGAGTCAAACCTCACAAGGCAGAGCAAGGGTGGGAAATATAGATACATGTTGTGATAATTACCAAAGCACCATCTCCATCACATCGATTCAAATTGTTATTTTAAGTTTAAAGTAGGGCTGTAAAAGTTAACCTGATAATAACGCAAATTCGTTTAACGCCACTAATGTCTTTAACACATTAACTCAGCTTGCGAATTTTAGGTTCAGTTTAAAGCTACAGAAATCATGAAACTAGAAAACCTAAGGGATCCATTGGTTCCAACCATGTCATATAATTTTGTCAAAAAGGAGGGTAAATAACGCTCCAAAATTACGGTAAAGTTTGGCGAGGAAAAACTGTCATGGCCATTTTCAAAGGGGTCCCTTGACCTCTGACCTCAAGATATGTGAATGTAAATGGGTTCTATGGGTACCCACGAGTCTCCCCTTTACAGACATGCCCACTTTATGATAATCACATGCAGTTTGGGGCAAGTCATAGTCAAGTCAGCACACTGACACACTGACAGCTGTTGTTGCCTGTTGGGCTGCAGTTTGCCATGTTATGATTTGAGCATATTTTTTATGCTAAATGCAGTACCTGTGAGGGTTTCTGGACAATATCTGTCATTGTTTTGTGTTGTTAATTGATTTCCAACAATAAATACATACATACATTAACATAGGGCAGCATATTTGCCCACTCCCATGTTGATAAGAGTATTAAATACTTGACAAATCTCCCTTTAAGGTACATTTTGAACAGATAAAAAATGTGCGATTAAAAGTAATTAACTATGGACCATCATGTGATTAATTGCGATTAAATATTTTAATCGATTGACAGCCCTAGTTTAAAGCTGCACTAATAAATATGTTCTAACTTCTTAGTCTGACTAACACTCATACGATTTTGTCGACAAATCGATTAGTGGATTTAATCAACAGATGAGTAAAAGTGAGTTTCTCCACAAAGAATCACCCAAAAGCACCACTATAAATCTGGTGTTTACCAGAGATGTGCTCATTAGTTTCTTAAAAGTAAGTCATTCAGCATGAAAGAGCATAAAAAAATGACTAAATAAATCTTAGTCGACTGGGACCAAAATGACGTATTAGTCGACTAAAGGTACGTGATTTATACGTCATTCGCATAAAGTTGTTGTCTAGGCTACTTTATGCAAATCAGGGGCGTCCGACGCAACTCGCCGCCTCTGGAAACTCCGAAGAAACTTTTAAACTAAACGTTGTCGATCTAAAATAAAGACAGATTCAGCAACTGCATGGATTATTTCTCACATAAAATGTTTTCAGAAATAACTATTTTCGTGAAATAAGAGAAGAAAGTTTCCAAACGAGATGCCATATTGTTTCCGGTTTGAAAGCTGGGAGCAGCAGCCCACGGAGGGAAAGCTTTCGTCGAATCAGGTGCCTTGTACCTTGTGTCTAGTGGCAGCCCATCAAACGTCCAATGCTGGGAAGCAAGACGATCCCAAAAAACACCCCTGTGGACACGTACCATAAGAGTGGGCAGCCCTAGTTTACATTAACAATGGATCAAATGACTATGCAAGGTGTGGTGAACCCACAAAGAATTACCTAACTCTACGCTTCCCCTCATGGAGCCTTTTAGCATTTGTTTTGCGTTTTCACTGTTTTGGTTCACCGCTCTCATATGTCATGTTTCCAGCAGCAGCAGCAGCTAGATTTTGCATGTGGCCCGGTTGAACCCAGAGGAGCTGCAGTGTAAATAGTGTCTATGGTAACTGTCATAAAATGTGAAGTATCCCTTTATGATTAAGGCTGGGACAAGTTAAAACAATGAAGGAAATCACTGCATGCATGTTAAATAATGACCATCATGTCAACAGCAGTCACCCATGAGCAGCATCTTAATGTAACGTGATGGACTCCAGGTATCAGAGCGCCCATGTGCGCTATCAGCAGCAACAATCCAGCTGAACCGACCAGGGGGAATTTAAGGGCATCGTCAAATTGAGTGCAAACAGATGCCTTATTTTTTCTCGCTACGTCTTCACCATCATATTCCTGCGTTTCTTGCAAAATATGAAAAGTGAGCCATTAAAGCGCTCTTACCGGGCTCCTCTGCACTACCCTGATGATTTACGCTCATTCGTTTCTTGGAAATAAGTCATTCAGCATGAAAAAGCATAAAAAAAACGACTAATCGACTAAATAAATCTTAGAACATCTAAGACCAAAACAACTGATTAGTCGACTAATTTACCCTAGTTTACATTAACAACTGATCAAATGACTATGCAAGCTGTGGCAAGCTCACAAACAATGACCAAACTCTACAGTTCCCCTCATGGAGCCTTTCAGCGTTTGTTTTGGTTTTAGGAGCCACAGCTTTACCGTTTTCGTTCTCATATGTCATGTTTCCAGCAGCAGCAGCTGGATTTTGCATACAAATTTAACAAAATGTGACCAGGTTTAACCAGAGGAGCTACAGTGTAAATAGTGTGTATGATTAAGGTTGAGAGAAGTTAAAGCAATCGTTGCATGCATGTTAAAAATGACCATCATGTCTACAGCAGCATCTTAATGTAATGTGATGGACTCCAGGTCTCAGAGCGCCCATGTGCGCTATCAGCAGCAGCAATCCACCTGAAGCGACCAGAGGGAATTTAAGGGCACCGTCAAATTGAATGCAAACAGATGCCTTATTATCTCAAACCCAGATGCCTTATTATCTAAGCCAGCGCGCACAAATCATCATCATCATCGTCACCATCATATTCCTGCGTTTCTTGCTAAATATGAGCCATTAAAGCGCTCTTACCGGGATCCTCTGCACTACCATGGTGATTCACGCTCCCGACCTGCTTGTCGTCTCCGTCATCTGGTCGCTCCATTTGGGTCTAAAAAACGCGCTCTGGGTCCAGGTCTGTACTGTGAACGTCGCTCTCTGCTACAGCATCTATCCCTCCGTGTGCTCCGTGGCTTCACAGCCGCCTGCGCTGTTGCATGGAAACGCTGCACGGAGAGAGCTACCACTTGTTCATTCTTTGGGAAAGCTAATAATCAAACTGTCCAAAATAAACTATTTGTCCAAATGAAGCAGCTGTGTCTAATATCTGGTTATTTTAGTAATGGGATGATTAGAGAAGGTGTAGATTAAATGGCATTACTATCTGTCAGAATGAGACTATTCTATGCTGAAGCACATCTCGTCCGTGTGTGAGGACGCTCTCTGTCCAACTGAGATAATCCACTCACTCACACACAGACAGCAGAGTGATAAAGACGCAGGGAAGCTGAGCGAAAATCGTGCCAAAACGAGTCTAGAATGATGGTGCATTCGCGTCTCATAGTAAAACAGGGAAATATGGCTTCCCTGCTTCACCTGGCCACAGCTCATCTCAGTTTTCAGGTTTCAGCTTTCCACTAGTTATTCCTACAAGGAGTGCATCAGAATTTTTTTTGACGATCGCGTTTGCAATTTTAGTTATCCCTTCTTATACAATTCCATGGTGTGGAGGTATAACTTGTTTTATTTCCCCTTGTGGTTCAGATGCAGTTCGTATGATATCATATGAAAAGCACAAGTGTTTTATATACTACTTCAGTCAATGTTTATATTTGTGTAACATTTATTTGTTTTAGAAAGATTAAAGCTGCAGTAGGCAGAATATTTTTGGCATCATTGGGCAAAAATCCCATAATAACTTTTCAGCATATTGTAATTCAAGTGTTCTGAGAGAAAAATAGATTTTCTGCTCCTCCTCATGGCTCTGTTTTCAGGCTTTAGGAAAATGTAGCCCGTGACGGGAGACTTTGGCCAATCACAGGTCATTTCAGAGAGAGAGAGCGTTCCTATTGGCTGTGCTCCGGCTGGTGGGCGGTGGGCGGTGTTTCCTCAGCAGATCTCAACATGGCTGCCGGGTCACAAACTTTCTCATTTTACAGCTAAACAGTACACTACAAGATGTTTCGGAAAACATTTGAGGCGAGAAATAGGCATTACAGTAACAGAATATTGATTCATATTTGATCAGCGCTTCCTAGTTTGACCGTTTGGGAGTTCGCGAGTGATTGAATCGTCGCTCTCATAGACCGCGGATGGACGGCAGACTCCAGATCAGCTCCAATTGGTTGTTTGCCTCCGGTCTGTGAAATCTTGCAGATGCTATTAGGAGCACCAGAGGACACCGGAGGACACAGAGGCACATGATTTTTTTCAGATTACCTGTCTCATGCACTACTGTCACGATATATACTGACCGTTTTATAATAATAACTTTTTTTAATCCTATTTGCCCCATTTTTACCCACTGCAGCTTTAAAGGTTCTCTATACGATATCCAGAGCTGGAGCCTGCCGTCTCTGATCAGCTGTCAATCACTCGCGAACTCCGACCAAACGGTCAAACTAAGCAGCGCTGATCAAATATGAATCCATATTCTGTTACTGTAATGCCTATTTCTCTCCTCAATTGTTTTCAGAAACATCTTGTAGTGTACTGTTTAGCTGTAAAATGAGGAAGTTTGTGACACATCATATAAGCAGCTGAACTAACCTGGCTGAATCTACACCATCACTCATTTTTCGTGCATGATGGAATAACTGACATCACTTCACATCAGCAGTGTTAAGTGGTAGAAATAGGTCAAATTATGGGGGGAACATACTCATCCCTTTGCTTTAACTATGAGGCGTGTGAGTAATGATATTTCCCATGGTGATGAACGCATCTTTGTTCTCGAGCATCACTGCGCCAGCTGGTGCCGCCCACTCGCGCTGGGGTCCTCCAGTAGGCGCGAGGTGATCAGAGGAGCGCACGAGCGAATGCTGTAGTGGTGGTCTCGCGTAAAACCGGAGAAAAAGAGAGAATAAAGGAAAACACAGACACCTCCTGAAAAATTATTTTAACGGCTTCACAAACTAGCAGCACTAACTGATCAGTATGAATCCATTCAATGGATGAAGCTGCTTTAGAGGTCAGTCTGCATGGAGACTATAGACACAGATTGTCCTAAATACCTGCAGTCACGTTTCTACAACATGTCTCAGCAAGAATGACAAGAAAGAAATATTTCCTTCAGTGAATGGCTCCGTTTCACTTATCTACTCAACTATCTGATACTGATCTGCTGCCTGTCAGTAGCGAGGACGCGCTCCTTGCTCCTTGGAGTTAACCGGGAGAGATACGGAGATTCATTCATACCACAAACCAGCCTTCCCTGGGCATCAACTGAACACTGATCATTAAAAATCCACCCAATACCAACATTATTTCCCGCGTATTACCCTATCCATAAACCAACCACCGACATGATAATCAAACACATCACGGTTCAAACTGCGCCTCAGGACACGGCGCGTCAATCAGGGTAACCCGAGCGCGTAAAGGAAACTCCCTAATGTTATACTGGATTCAAAAACTCCTCTCCAATCAGGCTATTGTGTCAGCATTAGTTAAAGTTCAGCAAAATAACAATGAAACGTGCAGATCATACCTAAAGAATTGCACCTAGCTGCCATTTACGCGCAGAGCGAATGAATGAAAGAAGAGTAAACAAGCGCATGTTTCGGCGCTAATTTAAAGGAGCGCAAAGAGCAGCAAATTAAATGAATAATTTACCTTTTCTCCAGTTATGAAGTGAAGCCGTTTGCCGGGTAGAAGGCAGACAGGAATAATTCGGCCAGGTAACACTTCCCACTCACCTGTGTGCAGATGGGGCGGAGGAGGAAATGCGTCTGGCCTCCTCAGGTATAATATCTCTCCTCCCACACAGCAGCTCAGGGAGAACATGAAGTCATTGGTGGCTCATGCAACGTGACAAAGTGAAGACGTGGGACGCACTGCTGATTGGCCCTGAGCCCAAACACAACTTATTGTACAAATAAACCTACAATACTACATCCTGTCCATGTGTCTTTTATTTAGTGATCTGATGTATGTCTTGTCTTTAGGTCAACATGAAGCCTATAGGGAGTCTCCTCAGGTGAGGCTCACATTCCCATGCAGGCGTGTGTAGACTCGCAGTATAGACTGCCAGGAAGCTTTCACACGCCCCCACCTCTGAACCCACTCTGGAGACAGGATCGGTGGTCCAAAGAGACACAGAAGTGACAGCAAAGCAAGCTTTTTGACGAACAGATAGAGTTCAAATGTGGGAAATAATTATGTTGTCTCCAAAGTATCTTACACTGAGTACACGGCAGAGCGGCACCTGCCTGAGCAAACCAATCTAACTACAATAGGGCTTCCTGGTGTGTTTTCCTACCAAACGTTTCTACAACATTTACATATTCAAAGTGTGGCTCCGTCTGCACGCTGTCATCGGAGGACAAAATGGGACTTTTACACATCCACCTGTTCCCTTATAAACTGTACAGAAACGTGGGAATGAAGTGAGGTGGCCGTGCTGGTCTGGGAACAGTGATCTGGATCCCTCAGGCATCAGATTCAGATGGATTACAACAGTAATACTGGATCAGCATTCTTATTGGGGCACTAAAATGTGATTATGATGACTAATATTATAAGTATTGGTTTGGATAGTACTGCTAGTATTACTGGGATGTGTAGCAATGGCAATAGTATTAGTAGGACTACTTGCATTAGCAGTAGTTGCAGTAGTAGTAGTAAAGTATATGTAGGAGCCATGAACAATTTCAGAAAGGAGTAATGTTTGTATTAATGTTAATTAGGTTTGTGATTATTGTGTCATTTATTATGGGAGATTTGAGTCACACAGATATGGACGTCACTCATAGTTCATATAATCAGCTGTTCCCCTGGGGGGGGAGAGAGGGTGAGGGGGTCGCCGTACTTTTTGTTGACCGCTATTTTCTTTTGATTGATTTTGCACACGTTATGAATAAGTTGATAATGTTTCATTAAACCAGATTTTGTTAAACATATTTTTTTAATCTCAGTGAATCATTTTGGTAGCGCGTCAGACGAGCGAACCGGTCCCGACCTCAGCCTGTCAGCGGCTTGTTTCCTGAAGTCGCTACAGTATAGCTTTAGAAGTAGCAGCAGTAGTAGTGGAAATTGCAATCGTAGCAGTATCAGTTGTACTATTACTACTACTACTACTCCTGCTGCTAATACTACAGTTTCTACTTCTACAGCTGTTACTGCTACTGCTATTACTGCTGCTGCTGTAGTTGTGGTAGCACAGCCCAGTCTCCAGGAAAAAAATGTTGGTATTGTACGTTTCTGCAAATCATGAATACGTTGAATATTTTGTTTAGTCTTTTTTACATTCGGATGTGCAGAACAAGTGACGTTGTTACGCTGCGTTGTTACGCTGCGTTGTTACGCTGCGTTGTTACGCTACGTTGTTACGCTACGTTGTTATTATTTGCGCACAAACATGATCTTTTTTTCTAACCTTAACCTTGTAGTTTTATTGCCTAAACCTAACCAATTGTTTCACAACATTAACCACGTGTCATTGTGCATTTCTATAAGCGTGACACGAGGCTGATATGAAACGTATTTATGAAGCATATTTTTGATTCAGAAACGTTGACGGTCAACGTATCCCGCGGCTTGCAGAAACGTAAAATGCCAACATTTTTTCTGGGTTGGGCAGCACAATAGAAGCTGAAAGAGGTTGACCTGTCCTCATGCAGTACAGTACATAGGTGCACAAGCCACAATAATTTTCTGCTGTCAGGACATGAAAGACATCTTCAGTTGGAACCACATTTGAGATCTAGTGTGGAATTTTACATGAACTTACAGACAAATGATAATAATCAAAAAAAACTCTGTAGGCGAGAGTGTCCCTGTAGGGGTTTGAATAGGTGTGTCTTGTTGCTTGCTCTCAGGCAGATATGCAGAGTCATCCATACATTCTTAGTTAATCCATAATTCAACACAGAAAGAGAGCATTTCAGAAAGTAACCAAACCTGACCGATGCCACCATCGTGGTTTGAATTAATAGTGAGAAAGTCTGCTGTGAGACAGCAGCTTCACTGTGTTTTGTGACGTGCTCAGCTTGCGTCTTCGCACACGGAGGCAAATCAAGACCAGGGAGTGCTGTTTGCAAAATATTTCTCAAATGGGTGTCAGTGTGGATACCGGTGGGAGACTGAAATTCAAGCCTCCCCAGTGCTGCAGGTAAGGAACATGGTCTGAGGGGAGGGAATTGTGCATTTGCATGAGCTTAGTCCACCTATTGTGTTTCTCACTAATACCAAGACTTCCATAGCCCTGGGTGTTGTTTTACACGCCACACCCAAACCTTGCAGAAGACTCGCCATGCAGATCACGTGAGAGGGCTGCTGAAATACCACCAAAATGGCTACAGCATGTCTACTTTATTTTTCTTTGTGTAGTTCTATACACCAACATAATAAACAGTTATTAAAGCAGTTTATTTTATTCAAGAATGCAGCTCAGCTTTACAGAAACAAAAAAGATGCAAGAAAAGTTGAAGTAAAAGATCATAAATCTACTTCTCTGTACAGTATATGGTTGCTAATAGCACACTTAGAAGAGGTCAAAGCTCTGCACTGCTCTTCACCTCACGTAAGCCCTCTCAGGTTTACCTGTGAGCGTCTTCCCACACACGCATATTTCCAAGGAAAGTTTGGTGCTGTTGTTACTACAGGTATGTATAGTATATTCCTATGAGTCATAGCTGTTAACATGTTAACTAAAGAGTTACTGCTGAAACTGTGTCAAGAGTTGTAGCATTCAAACCAGTTCTGGTGGAAGAAAGAGGGAACGGTACTGTAATTAAAGCACAGAACTGATCACTGTTGGCAGCATTATCATGATTCCACGAAAAGGTGTTTGCCTTTCAGCTGAACAGCAGCCAGTTTGTAATGTAGGCTAGTAGACTTGTTAAGCCGGCTGGAAAACAGGAAGTGATCCGTCTCTGTTCCCATGTAAAGAAACCATGCAAATATAACGCGTTTGAAATCAGAATTGGATGGTTTTCAACAACAAGCTGTTTATCTTCTTTCTTTTTTTGGGGCTGTTTGGTTGTTCATATCCAAACCAGCTGATCAAAATCAAGAATTCTCTGTGGCCATGGACAGATATACGTAAACAGCACGAGAAGGCTATGAAACGGTTCCAGGACCACACATGCTAACCAGCTAGCCCCGGCCCGTCCTGTCTTGTAATACCACTTGTACCTCGAGAGACGATAGTGAGTCACTGTAGCGTCTAGTCTGCCCTCAGTCCAACGAGAAAAACGAGAAACAAGAAAATGACTCGCACCCTTGCCTCGTCGTCCCCGCTGCCGGGAGACTACTTCACCGGGAGAGCGTGCGGCATCTCTGGGCCGTTAGCTCAAAGTCAGTCAGTGTAAACTCCAGCGCCGGGGGTCTGGTCCCGGACCGCCACAACTCCCCGCCGGATCAGCAAACTTTCTGTTGCTGCCGTTACACAGGTTAGACCCAGCACTCCTGGCGCTGGGGTTTGAGCTGGCTGAATACGAGTTGCTGTGGCTGCTGACTGGGCGTCCTCCTTGGGGAAAGGAGACCACCAGGAGGACGAAACAAAGTCCCAGGTCGTTTTCTCATTTCTGCCACTATGGATTTAATCCAATAAATAAACTATCAAAGCGTACACGAACCCCGGTTAGTGCCACAGTTGCCCTGTTGCTAGCTAGTAGTTGGCTTTTTTGACTGTAATTTTAGATTGTATGGACCCAGTAGGAGAGGTGAAATGCTGCCTCCCATTTGTTTGGAGCAAGTGGCTACATGTGCACATTGCACCTTTAAAGTGCAGTAGGGAAATTGCCTATAAAAGTCATCCTACTGCAGCAGCCCACTGCTCTTAATGTTTAGGATGGGTTAAATGCAGAGGTCACATTTCATGTATGATGGTTGTAATTAAGTTAAAGTTTTTTCTCTGAGACTTCCCTCACCAGCAAAAACAACAGCATTGGTCATTTGTTCAAAAGAGTAACACAACCCACGTTTAGGAGAGCGACCTCTTGCAGTCATGTGAATAATGAAGAAGCAAAAGCAGAAGTGATAGTGCCACAAAACCTCTTAGGATTGAGGTTAGGCTGGATGGTTGTGCATGCAAAGAGTCTGGCGGCCGCAGATTGTTTCCCGTTTCCTCTCCACACTCACCATTAGTTTCTTTGAAACATGACTGTAGCTATTGTACTGGTACCATAGTGGTCGAGATGCACGCCAAGTGTTTTCATCCATTATTGTTTTCATATAACCTAAAAACATGTGGAACGGTTAACATTGAAGTGATATCCTTGGAATAACATTTTCCCACCAAACCTGCAACATCTAATTGCCAAAACCCTGAATCTCTAAGTACTGTAGAATCTTCTAACACGGGAGGGAACGTACTGCACACACACGTACTTGAAGAGTTGGCCGATTCTCAGACTGAAGGTGCGAGTGTCTCTCACCTCTGTGTGCTCACATCTCCCTACCACAGAACAAACTGTGCTCTGCACCTTTGGTGGAAATGTGAAGAGGAATATTTGGACTAGTAACACAGCAATATTGTGCTTCTGACCTCAACACAGTGTGTGTGCTGTGATCCTGCCAGAGACTTCTGTATCTCTGATGTACCGTTTTAGTGCTTTTATTCAATGTGTCTTTCAGTGGAGTGCATTCATTTTTTACTTCTGATGACTTCAGTGGTTCGGAGAGTCCCAGCTGTCACCATCTGCAACATAAGATCATTGTTTGTGCTGGTTTTTAACATTGTGAAAAGACACATGCACACCAATACTGCCAGGAAAGTTGAAATCTTTAGGGTGATACAACATGTTCAATATTTCAAGAGTTATACCTCTGAATCAAGATCTTGCTTTACCTACAGCATAGCAAGTGATTTATTATTCTTATTCTACTGTACCCTGTCAAAAGTTTGGCATTGGGTTTTGTGCTTGCCATTGTCTTTGTGTGGCTGGAAAATCCAGTTTCATTCAAAGGAACCTGGAGTGGAGCTGCGGTTGGATGAGGAAGCCTCGTCAGATCAAGAGAAACACTGCTGTTGGACTTATTCTGCCAAACCCAAGATTACATTTAGGGGTGGGTTTTTTTTACGTACAATGCAAACATTAAAAATGTTTTCGCTTTCTGCAATATCGAAACTATGGTATGGGAAGCATCATGGCTAATGCGAACTATGGTTAAGATATGGTTAGGGTTAGGAAACTAAAACATTTGGTTAACGTAGGGAAAGATCGCGGTTACAGTTAAAGCTGCAGTAGGCAGAATATTTTTTGGCATCATTGGGCAAAAATTCCATAATAACCTTTCAGCATATTGTAATTCAAGTGTCCTGAGAGAAAACTAGACTTCTGCACTTCCTCATGGCTCTGTTTTCAGGCTTTAAAAAAATCTTAAAAACTTTGACCAATCACAGGTCATTTCAGAGAGAGAGAGCGTTCCTATTGGCTGTTCATTCAACGGAGGCAGCTGTCGATCACTCGGGAACTCCAATTAAACGGTCAAACTAGGCAGCGCTGATCAAATATGAATCAATATTCTGTCACTGTAATGCCTATTTCTCTCCTCAAATGTTTTCAGAAACATCTTGTAGTTTACTGTTTACATGGCTGCCGGGTCACAAACTTTCTCTGTAAAATGGTTCTTTATTCTAACAATATCTAAAAAGGCCTAATACGAAATTTAAAATATAATGTGACCATATAATATTACAGCTGCCAGTCCAAAATTAACTAAACAAAAGCTACTGTTGGAGAGGCAGACTACACTGAGGAGGATGTAGGGGTGCTACCACTTACCAACCTTGGGTGCAACACAGTAAAACTATGGTGCAGACTATTTGTGTCCCAGTGCTCTTAACTCACATGCAATAGGTGGAGGCACCTCACCATGGACGCCTAGCCTCCCAACAAAGTGACTCTCAGCTTCTGAAAGAAAAATAAATACAAAAAGAATTAAACAGGCAAACAGAATAAACACAAAGAACCCAGCTGGTTAAAAGGCAAAATAACTCAAGCTAACTAATAAACAAAATGGTCAAAGCGAATACTCAAATAAATCAACGAAGCAGTATAAACAAACAGTTACTCAAACCAAACTAATGAACTAGGGCAAAAAGAACAAAACAATTACTCAAACTAATCAAAACAAAAATATTTTAAAAGGGGCAAAAAAATGAGTACAAATGGGGACAAAAACAGCAGCAGTGTTACTTTAGGTC
Organism: Sebastolobus alascanus; assembly: GCA_916701645.2. Classification (NCBI taxonomy): domain Eukaryota; kingdom Metazoa; phylum Chordata; class Actinopteri; order Perciformes; family Sebastidae; genus Sebastolobus; species Sebastolobus alascanus. The sequence goes on along the minus strand of CAKAOJ020000027.1, from coordinate 4,618,041 downwards.
AGACACCACGGAGCATCACAAAGAATTGTTCAGCAGAAGCAGTGGAACCACGGGCCAGGGTAAGGGAAGTGTCACATGGTAAAAGCTAAAACCAAAGATCTCACTAAAAACATGATTTAAAAGACAAACTACAGTTTAAAACAATAGTTTCACATCCCTGCAGCAAAACCACAACACTACAACAGCATGCCAACGGGGCCAAGGAGTCTGATTAAGTTATTTAACATCATGTCTGTACTGGTTTGTGACAGTTTTGCTCAGCAAAGGTCACTGTGATGCAGATCAGAGCTGTGGTCACTGAAGCTCAGACCAACGTGGTGTTTTTATACCTGATTCAAAGGGACAATGGCAGCATAAACAATGGCACATATCAAGTTTTCTGGAGCTAAAGCCAAAGCTACAGGTGTGCCTGTACACTATAATGCTATTAAATACCTTTTAACACCACTATGTTACCGTTCTACTGTTATATTCACCTGTGATATCACTGTAGACTTGATTAGAGGTGAAACAAGGTTGATTAATTGATTATTTGATCAATAAAAATGAATCTACAACCATTTTGATAATTATTCATTTAAATACTTTTTTTCAATCAAAAACACCAAACATCTTCTGGTTCCAGCTTCTCAGTTGTGAGGATGTACTGATTTTTTATGTGATAATAAACTGAATATTTTAGGGGTTTTAGACTGTTGGTCGAACAAAACAAGCAATATGAAAACACCATGTTGAAAACGTGATTTAACATTCTTTATAGACAGATAATGAGAGATTTTTAGATAAGAAAGTTGACAGATTAATCAATAGTGAAAATAATTCCTCCAGGTGTGTGAATTTATTCTATTAATTAATTTATTTATTATTTTTTAATTTAAATCATTATACATTTTTATATTTTTTAAAATATTTCTTATTTAGTTTTATATTTTTTAATTACTATTACTATAATTTTTCTCATCCCTTGTTTTTGAATACTTTGTTTTAAGAGTATTAATATATTATGAATTTGAAAAACCCTCAATCAATGATAGTGCTGCATGTAATAATGATTTGCACCTGTTTATTTGCAGCCTTCTGAATTCAAATGAGTGTGTAAATCAGTGTGAGGCAGATGTGCATGAACACGCTCAGCATAAACACATAAATAAACATGTATCTGGCTCTCAGAGGTTCCTGTAAGGTTCAAGGATGACATTTGCACTGGGATTACATCAATATGCACATGTTCCCACAACGTCTTCGATGTTAATGCTGTTTCAGAATCAAACTGCCTCCTGACATCTTCAATTCAACAATATCACTGAAATGAAGGACTATGTGTGCTGTGGACCCACCACATGAATAACTATGAAAGAATCCCAGAAATCTGTGACCTGAATGGAAGATGCATATTAAAGAATGCTAAAAGAATCTGATGGCAGGGCCGATGAAAGTTACGATAACTTCATCTGAAGTTATAACATGAAAATGTAATGATCCCTTTCATTGTGCTGCTACTGGCTGCTGATGGAAAAGGGTTTCCGAGTGAAACCAGATCATCTGAGGTTGTGTGTGTGCATGTGCATGTGCGTGTGCATGTGTGTGTGTTAAAGCCTCAAGCCCCCAGATGACACACACTGAGAGGCAGAGTGAGGGGGTGGGAGAGAGAGGGGACCCCTCACCCTGCTTCTGATGATCTATAACTACTATTTCCTGTTGTGACTCCCAAAAGCAAACTGTCTTAAAGCTGTAATATTGTAACAACAAACAGTCAATAACTAAGTCTGCGATCCTGTATGTACATGACTAAATCCCTTGTTTGCATCAAACTAGATTTTCCAGTGATGTTGCAATACTGTGTTGGACATATATCACTTTGACAGGTGTGGTGTAAGAGTTAGGTCATGTGAGGTAAGAAGAGATCATTCTAGGGCACACTGATCTCTGTCATTGTTGTTTTCTTATTGCAGATTGTCTTTTCCAACCAAGAGTGCTTCTACCTGATGAATTTAAAGTCCAATATTCTCTCTCTTTCAGCTCGGATTTTGGTCTCCACCAACTCCTGAGGCAGCTCTCTACATTTGCAGTGTTGTTGAATATTAATAATACCACGTATATACCTTTAAACAGAGTGTGATTTTGATTCAAATTACATTTGGACTCTTTTCTAATTTATTGCGAATGATTTCGCGGACCCCCTGACAGAGTGCCACAGACCCTACTTTGAGAACAACTGGTTTAGCCTTTAACATTGCATCATGTTTTATAAACGTACTGTATGTTTTGTATGTAAAATCTTGATTTGTAAAGTGATGTTGTAATTTTATAAATATATTACAATGTTGTCAATACTTTCAGATAAATATAGTGAGGTAAAACATGTTTTACTGAATTCTTAGGTTGTAGCGGGCTCAGTATTAAAACTAGAGTGAGGATACTGGTATCATATGAAACTAGACAACCTAAAGAATCTATTGGTACCAACCATGTCAAACTAGCTTGTTGTGAAGGAGGTTAAGTAACGCTCCAAACTTGCACTAAATTTTGGCGAGGAAAAACTGGCATGGCCATTTTCAAAGGGGTCCCTTGACCTCTGACCTCAAGATATGTCAATGAAAATGGGTTCTATGGGTACCCACGAGTCTCCACTTTACAGACATGCCCACTGTATGATAATCACATGCAGTTTGACAGGTTATAATGAACTGACTGTGAAATGTTTGTTTTATCACACGTGTACCCTTTAAATCACATCCAATGTTGCAGTGTTTTCCACTGAATTTCTGAATTAGTAGTGGCATGAAATGGAAATACTCAAATAGTGTAAAAGTACCTCAAAATTTTACTTAAGTACTGTATGCTACTATATGACATGTTCTTAGTTACATCTCACCACTGATGCCTGCTTAGACTGAAATCACCTGGCAGGTCTTTTTTCACCAGATAGAAGATATGAAGAGAGGGAGAGACGAGCTCTGCCTTAAAAACATGTCCATCTCACTCTTCTGTTAGATAAAAATGATTTTCATAAACAAGCAGAAGAGGAAGAAAAGCTCTTTCCCATGTCTGTACTGCATACTTTTGTTCCAGCCATGCAAAACACACGAATACACGACTCCAGTCTTCCTTGTTTTTGACATTGATAACAAACTACAGTGACTGTACAGTTTCCCCTTTGACTTTCTGTGCATTGTGTAGGCTTGAGCGTAAATACTGAAAGAGGAAAGAAAAAAATTGGGGACGGAGTAGTCCTTCTGCATTTTTCTGATGAATCCCAGTTCCTGTAACCTGATTTAATCATATTGTTGCATGCAAGTCAGTCATAGAAATGTATGTGTAATAGTGTAAGTGGCCTCTATAAGGGAAATCATATTTGTTATATATCACTCCTTCTGATTTAATGTCTTATTTTACAACATATTTGTGTCTTTATCTCTAACTGAACTATGAACATCCAGTGACAGATGACTGGTAACACTAATATTAGTCCTGGTTGCCATATTTAGCATCAGTGTGAACAGGACCGAGGTCAAGCAGCCCTCCTCACACCAGTGTCCCCAGCAAAAATAACTCCATTAACTGTTTCCCATGCACCATCCTCTCCGCTTCCTGTTGTCCCCCCACACGCCTCCAAACACACACTCTCTAGCACACACACACACACACACACACACACACATGTATACACACACACACATCCTGTCATGACAAGGCTGAAATTAAAACAGGCTGTTAGTGCGGACCCCTCCGCAGCCGACAGTGAGATTAGGGGCATTTTCTCACAGTCTTAACAGACAGACAGCGGCGGTCTGGAGTGATGGGACACAACTTGGCAACTTTGTGAGTGTGTTTGTGTTTATTTCCAGGCTGTTCTCATACAGCTACAGTATATATGTAGCTATACCTACGAAAGTAATGCACTGTAATTCATATATATCCCATGAACCAGAAAGTATAAAGAGTGACAAACACCGCGTAAGGAGGAGGTCGGGGTTCCGGAGATGATCTTTTCCTAAACCTAACTAAGTAGTTTTGTTACTTATAACCAAGTTGTTTCCTGTGAAGACGGAAGTTTATTTTGAAAAAACTGGAGCGGAAATTGTCGCGTGCATCACGTACCAACCATGTCATACTAGCTTGTCATGAAGGAAGCTAAATAACGCTCCAAATTTACATTAAGTTTTGGCATGGCCATTTTCAAAGGGGTCCCTTGACCTCTGACCTCAAGATACGTGAATGAAAATGGGTCCTTATGGGTACCCACTGTTATGGAATTTCTGATACTCAGGTTAACTCAGTCAACAGGAAGGAAGATGCCCCGGAGCTGTTGATGTCTTACAAATTAAGTTTATTGAAGCTTGATCAAGGAGAATTGTCAGGTCTCCACCATTGATGTGTTCTCTGCGTGAACGCCTCACAACTCTACCCTTTCTCCCTGATGCTCAGTGTTTTACCCTTATCATGTTTCGACTCACGCGGTTCCTCTGGCATCTCTGACCCTGGTTGCCACAGCGACTGGCTCTATGGTCCCTACTACAGACACAGCTGTACAGATATCGGTGGCTCCCCTAGACAGGAATCCAACCCAATAATGTCAACAGAGGGACACTCTGAGAGACACTCTGACCTCCCGACCAAGGAGAGAGGAATTGATAGAAAATTCCATCACACCCACGAGTCTCCCCTTTACAGACATGCCCACTTTATGATGATCACATGCAGTTTGGGGCAAGTCATAGTCAAGTCAGCACACTGACACACTGACAGCTGTTGTTGCCTGTTGGACTGCAGTTTGCCATGTTATGATTTGAGCATATTTTTTATGCTAAATGCAGTACCTGTGAGGGTTTCTGGACAATATTTGTCTTTGTTTTGTGTTGTTAATTGATTTTCAATAATAAATATATACATACATTTGCATAAAGCAGCATATTTGTCCACTCCCATGTTGATAAGAGTATTAAATACTTGACAAATCTCCCTTTAAGGTACATTTGAACAGATAAAAAATGTGCGATTAATTGTGATTAACTATGGACAATCATGTGATTAATCGCCATTATTAATATTTTAATCGATTGACAGCCCTACTTTAAAGTAAACTCTTGCAGCAGCTTCTGCTTCCCTAAAGTTAAAGCTTAAAATAACCAATCCAGGCTGACAGGTTATAATGAAGTGAATGTTTGTTTTATCACACGTGCACCCTTTAAATCACGCCCTGAAGGTAAAGTTACTCTAAGCAAATAAAACAAATAATTATGTGTCTGTCTGTGAGTGGGTGTGTGTGTGTGCATGTCTATGTGTGGGTGTTTTTGTGGGTGTGTGAAGACGGTGCCATCAATCATCAGTCAGGGTTCACAGGAGATCTTGTCAGCAGTGGTAGCATGTTAGGACCTGACAGTGCTGCAACAATGGTGCCTTATTAGTTAACAACAGGCTTTTGTAGCTGACATTATGTTGAAATTTCTTTTGCAGTCTCGAGGCAGTGTACAAATACAATGCATTCACTGAGTAAACATTTTCATTTCATTCATAATATAGGAACTAGCCTATAGGTTTAAAACTGCAGGAATCAATATGTTTATATTAAAGCTAGGGTTGGTAATCTTTAGAAACCAGCAAGAGTATGCTAGATTTACAAAATGACCCAATCTAAAAACCCAGAGCAGTAGTATATGATAACAGTAATAGTAATAGGTCACCCCCCAAGTACCAAAGAAATGTATGATGGTTCAAAAATATTTTTTTTAAATAAAGAAAATTTACAAAATACATTTTGATATCATATGAGATCCTTAATAGAGTTCCAAATTGATCAGTTTCATCACCACTAAGCAGGTGAACGGGTCACAGAGTGAGGCTAGAGTATAGCCACAAGTAGAGGATTACAAGTACTGTGAAAACAGATGGAAACATTAACACAGACAACATTCGTACTGTGGAAATTTTCAGTTAAGACTGCAGCTCAACACCTGCTTCATCAGAGTGGGATCATCTTTCTGGATCCTTCTCAAAGGTTTCAAGTTACAGAGTTTGTCGTTGCCAGGCTGTTTAAGTGCTTTCTTGTTTGAGTTTGGTTTTACAACATAAAGCTGACCTCATCCCACCTAAGAGAACAGAAAGTTATCTCAGAAGAAAGGTTAAGAAACATGTACTGTTTTTGACCGGTAATGATATTTTATTGAATGTACTGTACTGAGAGTGAGGGAGTTTTGACAATCCACTACATGTATGTAAAAAATGACGAGAGACCATCTTAAAATCACACCAGCCGCAACGCAAAAATGGGGCCAGGCCCGTTCCGCACTTCCTTACCCCCCTAATTTCCGGCACCCTTGCTCGGACCACACCCATCCTCGAACTCAGCCTTCATTTTGATCTCAACTACACACCTGTAAAGTTTCCTGACTGCATCTTGTACGGTTTTGATGCTATCGCGGTGACAAAACAGAAATATAAACACCTGGCAAAGAACTCTAAACCGCTACCGCTGTTAATTATGCAAATTTTTACCAGCCACGCCAGCGACGTTGGTATTATTTTAACCTTGTGAGTCTGTGTGTAAGTCATCAGGGAAAAATGTGTTCCTGGAAACTCCTATTGTAGCAGGAACAACCACAAAATACAACAGAAGATTATGAATACTTTGTCAGGTGTTTATATGTCTGTCAGTCTGTCAAGATGCGGTCACAAAACTTTACAGGTATGTGGTTGAGATCAAAACGAAGGTTGAGTTTGAAGATGGGCGTGGTTCCGAGCAAGGGAGGCGAAGGCGCCATTGTGAAGGGCCCCCCCACACACTTTACGCCCCTGGCCCGATTTGCCGTCACGGCTGGTGTGATCCCATCGTAAGATGGTTTACTTTGTCTAAGTACAATGACCCAGTGAGGACTAACACTGCTCATCATTCAGAGCTCATCAGGGCAGAACCTCCTCACTTTTTATTGGCAACCTTTACGGCACAATCTGTAGTTAAAGGAACAGTTCATCATTTTGGGAAATACGAGAGATGAGGACATTGATATAGACTAGGGCTGTCAAAGTTACTTGACTCGCCACTAATTTCTTCAACGCATTAACGCAACTTATGGTTTTTAGGCTGTAGCGGACTCAGTTTTAAAGCTACAGTGAAAATACTGGCATCATATGAAACTATAAAAACCTAAGGAATCCATTGGTACCAACCATGTCATACTAGCTTGTCGCCAAGGAGGCTAAATAACGCTCCGAACTTACACTAAATTTTGGCGAGGAAGAACTGGCATGGCCATTTTCAAAGGGGTCCCTTGACCTCTGACCTTAAGACATGTGAATGAAAATGGGTTCTATGGGTACCCACGAGTCTCCCCTTTACAGACATGCCCACTTTATGACAATCACATGCAGTTTGGAGCAAGTCATAGGCAAGTCAATCTGAATCTCAAGGACCCACAGACCCCTCACTGGTTTTGAAATCCTCCCTATTTTTTAGATCTCAAGGTTGCCAAGTATATGAAGAGAACACATTTTGCCCCATTAGAATCACAGTGAAACTATATTGTCAATGAACAAAACTTTTTGAAAAGGGCACTTGTTTGTTTGCAGTACTCATACTAAAGTCTTATACATGACTGATGTTACACCTGTAGGTACCTGTTCCCCCCCAGCCATTATTTACATATACATATAAGAGTCATTGTGACTCTGGCAGCTTGTTTTGGTATCAGTGTGTCAGTGGAAAACTACCAGCCTGTCAGGACCACACACTTCTTCATTCAGTCCATTCACAGGGAAGTCTCTGAGCAGAAACCTGACAGGCAGGTTTTAGTTGTGTGGTGCAGGTGGAGGTGGTGGTGATGGGTGTGTTGACAGGGACCATCGAAACACTACATTACACTGCTCCGCCTATTACTCACCCAGTGGCTATTCAATCCCTCAAAACAAAGTCTGCTGGGTACAGAGGGTTATATACGTGGTTCATCGTCGCCATCATGTGGTGGCTTGTATAACAGCTGTTGTTGCCTGTTGGGCTGCAGTTTGCCATGTTATGATTTAAGCATATTTTTATGCTAAATGCAGTACCTGTGAGGGTTTCTGAACAATATTTGTCTTTGTTTTGTGTTGTTAGTTGATTTCTAATAATAAATATATACATACATTTGCATAAAGCAGCATATTTGCCCACTCCCATGTTGATAAGAGTATTAAATACTTGACAAATCTCCCTTTAAGGTACATTTTGAACAGAAAAAAAATTAATGAAATGATTAATTTGCGATTAACTATGGACAATCAGGCGTTTAATCGCAATTAATTATTTTAATCAATTGACAGCCCTAATATATATATATATATATATATATATATATATAACTTCTCAGCATGCATATGCATACTACATCTTGTTTACATTCAGTAAAAAGGAAATACTGCTATTTTAAGTTTAAAATTTGATTTTTGAAAAAATTTGTCTTTGATTGACATTTAATGTGCATTGTGGAAGGGTACCTGAGACCCAAGATTTTCATTGCCAACAACTGCTTGCTGCAACTGTTGAGCATATGACGAATAAACAAACTTGAAACTTGAAATAGCTTCATCCAGCACTGCAGAGCAGCTGCAGCCAGTGGCTGTATACTGTCAGAGCCTTCTGAAAGGAAGAAGGAGCAATAAATTAATCATGTAAAGTTTCAGTGGGATCTGCAGAGAGTTTCCCTAACCTGTCAGAGTATTATATCAATGCTGGACCAACACACCAACTGTTCCTATGGATCAGTAAGGGTGACAGAACACACAGTCTTCAGGGGCTCTGTTATACGGTAAAGCTGCAGTAATCAATATCATTATATTAACAATGCATCAAATGTGTAATGTGAAAGGTGCCAGTCATAGTGATGAACCCACAGAGAATCATCACTGACTCTCCAACCCGCTACTTTCCTGTCTAGCTGGTGAACAAAGATTGATCTCCTCTTCCTGATTTCCCTCAGGAGCTGCTGGAGAGCACAACAGAGCTGAAAGGAGAGCAAGTATCGGGCCTATACTCATCAACCATGACCCCAAATCAAGGCTAATGTTTCTCCATTGGTTCCTTATAGGCCCCATGCATGTTTGCTCATGCATGTTATTCATAGGGCCAAGGTGGATCACATGAAGGGCCTGCTGAAGCAATCATCCTCATGTCCCTCGTGGGCCCTTTTACATGAGTTTACAATGTGCCTACTGGGTTGAAGAATGTGTAGTGAAAGTGAAACAGACAAGCATAAGAGACATAAAATGGCTCCGTGTGGGTGTGCCTCCACAAATTACAGTGATTAATATACTACAGAGTATGGGTGTGTGTAGACCGGTGGTGGATGGTGCAAAACGTGAATCTCGACACCAAAATCAAAAATTAAAATTAAAATATAAAATTAATTATAGGGACTGTTTGTAAGAATCAGAAATTGGTTGTAACAGCGACACTTGTTGCCGCAATGTCAACGAAAGTCAGCGTCCTGTGGCTCGCGCTCGCCAGAGGTGGTCGGAGACGATAACGTAACTCGCTGCGGAGCCCCGTCACTTCTCAAGACACAGGAAACCTCTGTTGGTCTGGAGGAGCGGCAGCATTTATTTCTGCATAAAAGTCCACTGTACATTCACTAGATATTCTCAGAGCTAAACTAACTCTTCTGCAATGTGTAGTGTGCGCGCATGCTCGTGGAGGTGGAGCGAGCTGAGCGAGAACGAGCGTGGTGTATGAGTGAAGAAAAGCAAGCAGGAGCAGAGCAGAGACTCCGGCCCTGGAGACCAAAGCTAGGTCTCCCCCGCGTCCTCCGACCGCGGCCTGGGGGGGGCGGCGAAGCAGGAAGAGCCAACACTGTTTTGCAAGACGGGCTTCACTAGATATAACTTTGTGGTTTTGGTGCTTCCGTGTAGTTTGTGTTGGAGTCTGAGTCCGAACAGCGTAGCCACACGCGAGCGCGCATGGGACACCGACCCGCAATGATTTATACGTGTAAGAAGTTACAAACAGTCCCTTTAAATAAATATATATATATATATATATTTTATTATTATTGTTTTTTTTTTTAATACTTTGGTGTCTTTGATAAAGGATGTTCCAGTGTATCCTACAGTATATATATATATATATATATATATATATATATTATTATTATTTATTTTTTTTTTTTTAACACTTTGGTGTCTTTGGTAAAGGATGGTCCAGTGTATCCTACAGTATATATATATATATATATATATATATATATTATTATTATTTTATTTATTTTTTTTAACACTTTGGTGTCTTTGGTAAAGGATGGTCCAGTGTATCCTACAGTATATATATATATATATATATATTATTATTATTATTATTTTTTTTTTTAACACTTTGGTGTCTTTGGTAAAGGATGGTCCAGTGTATCCTACAGTAAAGGAAGCATTCAGGCACCTTTCCTTAGCATTTAGAGGTTTCCATTTAGAGGAATCTTCTCTTAATACATCCATGGTTAGGAACCTTCCTAAGAAAAAAAGAGCCGGAGTTCACTCACTACCTGCCTGCCTGGTCGGGTGTAGCGGCCGGATTGGAATCAGATTGGAACCGGGCCTATAGTCCTTGGGGGAAAAGGAGGCGCGCCACCCGGTGGCCAGTGCGCGCTTCCGTGTCACTTCCTTGTTCTTCTGGTGGGAAGGAGAAAACTTTTCACGGAGCGGACACGTCCGGACTTTTGTGACTTTTTTCGGCTAAGCTAGGAAACAAACATCTAATCCCTCATCCGTCGCGCTGAGGTCGCTCCGGAGCGGACAGAGAGTTACAGAAGTTATGGCAGACCGCCGGGAAGAGGAGCGAGAAGACGGAGAGCAGGAGCCGCAGGAGCCGCAGGGCGCAGTGGGTGGGGAAGGTATGTGGAGCCATGTCAGGTGGAACACAAGATAAGAGGCCTTGTTTCACTAAAACAGACTGTGTTGAATTTTCCGAAAATATTATAACGACAATTCCCAGGTAATTTCACATTTCCTTATCAAGAGCGGAGGTGATGGTGTTGCGTCGAAGTCTGCGCCCCATCGATTTGTTTCCCCTTACCTTAACCTTAACCTGAACCTAACCACAACCAGTCGTCTCTTGCGGTGTCCCCAACCTAGCTGCTGTTGTGTAAGACTAACTTTGGTTAAAGTGACTTTTTTTCATGCAGTGTTTAGCTTCCTCGGTCTTGTGTTTAACCAGAATAAAAAGCCTTGAATATCGGAAACGTGTTCTCTCTTAGAGCTGGTTCAATGCTGCTGGTTATATTAACTGTCCAGAAAGATTACTGCAACAAATGTTGTAATTAGCTTATTGGATATATGCCGATTTAATGTGTGCATCATACTTCATCATAAAGAACCGTGAAGGCCTTGTGTCTGCTCTATACCCGGTAACGTGAGTGCGCCTGGTGACAAACAAGGTAATAAAACAGGGAGATTTTGGCCTGAGTCAGGACACAGTGTGAGTCAGAGTGTGCTGTAGGTCTGCTACAAGCTGGACGAGGTTTCACACTTTATTTAATGTATTGAAAAAAAATTAGTGCTATGTGATCAAACACCACGATGAGCTATCAAACAATGAATGAAAACCACTAAATGGGGTTAAAGACGGGACTATTGATGACATAATGACGGAATTCCCGCTGGTATCATAGGGATGGTGACGTCACACGCAGACGTGCGTAAAAGATAAACATCGAAACCAAGAATTCGAAAACAAACTTTTGAAAATCACTTTTGAAATAGTTGTGCAGTTTCACTTTCACTGATGAAGATTTACAGCAGTGGCGGCTGGTGACTCAAAAAATTGGGGAGGACAGAAGGAAAACAGAGAAAAAGAAAAAAAAGTTCAATGTCTAATTGATGTACATTGTTTTGTTAATGTAGATGTATGTCTTTTTTTTTATCCAACTTTTTAAAGTTGTTGCAAAAAATAAAGACGCATGAAAATATCTTGCTAAAACAAGGAACTTTCCCCATGATAACACAAGTTGGTAAGGTGTTATAACAAGAAAGTTATTTTTTTTAAATTTAGAATATGATAGAAATATGACACATCTTTTCTATACATTCAAACAAACAGTGCCGTGTCAATGCTAGAAATGATTATTATGTGTATTAATCAATCTTCTCATTGTTCCAGATGTGATTGATGATCCCATCCTGGAGCTAGGAGCAGTGGTCCTCAGAGGGTAAGTCTCACCATTACAACTTGATTAATAATAATAATAATAATAATAATAATAATAAACTTGATTATTGCCCGTTGAGCTGTATACTGTGCCCTACCTTCTTATTATGATCTTGATAAGGGACTCTCCAATCAGGTTTTTCAGGCCAATACAGTTCACCAGTTTCATTGTCACTTGATCTGCTACTGATGACTAGTGCTTGGACGATTCACCTATCTCCCGATTCGATACTATCACGATAATTGGGAGCCGATTCAATATGTATTTCGATTTTTAAGTATTGCGATTCGATATTACTTTTTATTGCAGTTTTTGTTAACTTTTGTTATATGAGGCTTCAACAGTCTGAATGACTGAAATCAAGTGGTTATCTTTCAAAGTCTTCTTAGTCTGAAATTCCCGCTTCAATATGTGGTATTTCCTTGGTGAAGCAGTTTTCTCTGTCCTAGGTATGTGATAGGACGTATAAACACACAGGAGCCCAGCCGACACGTGACCTCTGAGCATCTGGGAGGACGGCCTAACGAACAACGGGACCCACATGTCAAAGAAGTGGTGGAACAGCTGCTCAGGATTGCAGATGAGATGAACAGGAACGCTGAGCTCCAACGGTAAGCTGCGCATCATGACCACACACAACTGGTGGGCCGCATCAGTCAGCAGATCCGTTGGTTAATGGTTAAAGGCACATTGAGTAGGATTCTTCTAAAAAATACAATAGACTCATACAAAACTAATCCCTCTCAACCATCACTTCTGACCCGCAACAAGTGTGTGGCGGTGTCTGTATCTGCAGAGACGGGATGGGATTGGAATAGAGAACTGGTTCTCGTTGGTTGCTAGTTGTCCGATTCCTTGGCATCTCATGCCTCCGTGACTATCGATTCCTCTTACTGATGCTTTCCGACAGTTACGCATGCACAATGACGCATACGCACGCTGTGTCATGTTTCAGTTTGTTTGGGACCGGAGACACGGCGGAGAGAAAAAAAGCGCTCTAAAGCATGGAGCTACTAAACCTGAGGGGACACACCAGGTGTCCCGCGGGGTCTTAAAAAGTCTTAAATCCAATAATCTGAATTTAAGGCCTTAAAATGTCTTAAAATCTCACGAAATGTCTTAAATTCAATCTTGGCAGGTCTTAAAAATGAATTAACGTTACCTTCATTTAATCAAAGAAATGCTTTATCTTGCTTTTAAATGTTTCGTTTTTTGAGCATGCCGTAACAAAACTATAAAACGGAACCGAAAGGGAATAGCTGTGCTCCCCGGATAGAATTTATCGGAGCACATCCATTTCACGTGCAATCAAGGATGAAAGTGGCTCGCGGCTCGGCGGGGCCGAGTGAGGGCTCTCTGTTCCCTCTTTCTGCGGGGAGAGGCGGTCCCCTGCTCCGGGCGTGAGTCTAAACCGGGGCAGACTGTACTCAGTGAGTCAGCGGTCTGTGGCGATGTCTGCAACCCGCCTGTCACATTTACCATGATGCTTTGTGGGTGTGACAACCAACGTGTTTATGATTAAATTGTTTACTAGAGCACAGTGATGGAAGATGTTCTCACATCTTTTACCACAGTGTAAAAATACTCTGCTACAAGTAAATGTCCTACATTCAAAATGTTACTGAAGTCCGAAAGTATTAGCATCAAAAGTAGAAGTAGCCTACTCATTATGCAGAATGGCCCATTTCACAATAATATGTATTATGGTATATCATTGTAATATAATGATTGATGCATTAATGTGTTCATCACTTCAATGTTGCAGCTGGTAAAGGTGCTCATTTTAACTATGTTATATACTTAATAATGATATACTACTTAATAATACAGCACAGTTTATTAGTTGATTTTTATTTAGTGTTAAGTATCTGAATCTGCACATAGCTCGTAACTAATATTGTCAAATAGATAAATAATTGAAGTAAAAAGTACAACATTTCCCTCTGAGATGTACTGGAGTAGAAGTGGGCTATAAAGTTACGTAAAGTAGAAATACTCAAGAAAAGTACATTTAGCGCATAGATTTCAAAAGTGGCAGACAAAATAAATACTTGCCTGCCACAGTGGCAGGAAGTGAAACAAGTTAATGTCAGACCCTGAATGGTAATAATGGAAATAGAAATTATTGGTGATGCAAGACAAATTTCAGAGACGTTTGTTGTCACGTTTAAATCTTTTCTATTTCTTCCTGTCAGACTGATCAACCAGGTTCAGGCCAACTGTGCTCAGGACATCTTCATGAAGGTGGCCAGGAGCATCTTCGCTGATGGCATCAACTGGGGTCGAGTGGTGGCTCTCTTCCATCTGGCCTACAGACTCATACACAAGGTAACACACAACTTCACTGCGTGTTTTCATAAGCGGAACTATTTTATTAGTTCCCTGCGCCCCGTGGCCAAAACCATGCTGCAGACAGTGCTCGCCCTCCTCTCATGAGCACTAGCAGTCACACCCTGCAGTCAAAAAGTGAACAGAACTTTTCTGTTCATAGAAAAATATCTCACTGTAGTGCCATTTAATACTGGGTTATCAGGCCTAAACATAAAGTCTTGACTTTTATGCTTCCACGGCGGCGACAGCTGTGGCCAAGAGGCATTATGTTTTCCATCCGACCCATTCTTGTAAACACGATATCTCAGGAACGTCTGGGGGGGAATTTCTTCAAATTTGGCATAAACGTCCACTTGGCTTGAAGAATGAACTGATTAGAATTTGATGGTTAAACGTCAAAGGTCAAGGTCACTGTGACCTTATGTACGTCCCATTCTTGTGAAAGTGATATCTCAGGAAGGCCTTGAGGGAATTTCTTTACATCTGGCAAAAACTTCCACTTGGACTCAAGGATGAACTGATTAGATTTTGGTGGTCAAAGGTCAAGGTCACTGAGAGGTCAAGAATTCACATGCTAATGACAACTTCTTCTGACTGGTGTTTGTTTTAAAGGCACTGACCACCAACCATCTAGAGAACATCAGAACAGTGATCAGCTGGGTTCTCCAGGTCATCAGAGAGCAGCTGTACACCTGGATCGTTCAGCAGGGAGGCTGGGTGAGTGACGCGTTGTCCTTTAAAGATCTGTCAGTCGTGTGCTACTGTGGTTGAAGGCTTAATGGTCTCATGTATGGACTTTACAGTGGAATCCAGAACTCTTAATCTTGCTGTCTTGATCTTTCCAGGAGGGGGTGATCAGAGGTTTTTCTCGGTGGAGGACAGTAGCCATCGTAGCATCGGTAGCGCTGGTGGCAGCTATCGCTTACTACAGGAAGACCCGCTGAGAGCATCAGACCTCTCAACCTCACAACCAGGGCTGCAGACCCATCTCCTGGATCAACGCAACTTGTTAATAAAGACAATTTTTGGACATTAATTACAACCACTCCTCAACCTCCATCTCATTAACCAGTGGAGGTCAAGTACTGTATTTAGAGGGACCTCCTCTCTTCTCAGGATTCCAAGAACAAAAAAAGTGCTCTTGCATCCGCTGGGCATCTTTATCATCCTTCACCAGCAACTGTATGGAAGTACAAGAGCTGCTGCAACACACCGTCTAGCAGCCATAGTGGAGGCTCTCAGCAGATGATTGTGTTTGTGAACATGGGACGTAGCTGTAGAGGACTCTACCTGAACCAGGTCTCAGGAATACATCGGTTCTGGTTGGGGTCCAACGTAAACTTCTTCACTATATGTACGTATACATACTGTATATCTGAGCAAAATTTTGACTAGACCTGAGAGGACGTAAAGATACTTGAAAAAGAGTCTGACCACAACATCAACAAGAAGAAGACATGCTGCACCTTAAGTCAGCCAATCAAAATTCAACAAATTAGTACACTGTAGCTTCATCATGTCAGCTTGTGACGGAAATTTTGGATGTATTTCGGCCAAGAGGCAGCCGTGTTGGCTCTGCAGTTAACCAGGACTGTGCCTAAAGCATTTGCATGGATGCAAAAGTGTGTAGCACTTTTTCTGTGATCCTCTTCTTGTTTTATGTGAATGTGTTTGGTCACATTGATATAAAGGTTTCAGTTGAGCATAAGATGGTGATTAGACTGAGGAGGTCAGCAGCTAGCCTTGGTTAGCAGGTTTATGACCCACCATCAAATCACGGTCTGACCACAGAAACAGAAAGCTGTTAATGACGACACCAAATGCAAAATAACGAGGCCGCAGAAGAAATGACCGAAGGAGTTACAACCTACAGAAGCTGTTTGTCCAAATGTTGTTCGGTCACACTTCTCACTCGAGAAGGAAGAAGAGACTTTTTTCTATCTTTCTTTTTCATTTGTCTTCCACTGTGAATGGTAATATTTCAGAGAACAATTAGAAAAAGTGGATGAAAACACACGTAAGCTAACAGTGTTTTCAAATGTACCAACATCATTGTAGCCTGAGCGGACTCTACTCCTCAGATTGAGACGGTTAACTGTGTTTACATTTGGAGACGTACAGCGTGTAGCTCATTGTATACGTTGCATTTACTTGCAATTAGGGCTGTCAAAGTTAATGCTAATTAATATTAATGCCAAGTATTTCTTTAACGCATTAAGAGTGAAGATACTGGCATCACATGAAACTATGAAACCAATCATGTCATACTAGCTTGTTAAGAAGGAGGTTAAATAATGCTCCAAACTTACGCTAAATTTTCACAGGGGTCCCTTGACCTTTGACCTCAAGAAATGTGAATGAAAATGGGTTCTATGGGTACCCACGAGTCTCCCCTTTACAGACATGCCCACTTTATGATAATCACATGCAGTTTGGGGCAAGTCATAGTCAAGTCAGCACACTGACACACTGACAGCTGTTGTTGCCTGTTGGGCTGCAGTTTGCCATGTTATGATTTGAGTAGGGACGGGTCATGATTTTCAATATTTCGAATAGTCAAAATTACAAAAAAAATCGACTAGTTTATGCGACTACCGTCCTGTCTTAAAAAATATATATATATATTTTCCCTTGTTTTAACAGATGCAGGCGCTGGTAGTAACGTAGTAACGTTCGCGACGATTTTCGAAAAATATTTAAATTATCGAATAGTATTTTTGCTTTAAATGCACATCCCTAGATTTGAGCATATTTATTTATGCTAAATGCAGTACCTGTGAGGGTTTCTGGACAATATCTGTCATTGTTTTGTGTTGTTAAATGATTTACAGTCATAAATATATACATACATTTGCATAAAGCAGCATATTTGCCCACTCCCATGTTGAGTATTAAATACAGGACACATCTCCCTTTTAAGGTACATTTTGAACAGATAAAAAAATGTGTGATTAATTTGCGATTAACTATGGACAATCATGGGATTAATCACGATTAAATATTTGAATCGATTGACAGCCCTACTTGCGATATTATAGAAAAGACCTACTCGCCCAACATCACAGTCTAGTTATCATTTTCCAGCCTGGTTGCTCTGTGCAGTATTTCAACTTCTCCAATAGATTTTTATAATGAACAGATGCTGGTAGATCTTTAAACCTTTAAAACCTCTGCGACTGTCCTTTTTAGTTTCTAAATTTGTAATAATCTGTATTTAGATTCTTGAGGTAAACATATGAGGAGATAGGCCAGACTTTTAGTGTACAAGAAACCGTTGTTCTCTGTGGTTTATAGATAGTAATTATTTAAACTAATGCTTTATGGTTATTGCGACGTGTAAGGGACGGATCAGATGATTTGATGGATGATTTCCATGGGAACAGTCGGTGGTTTATAGCAGACCTGGGTGCTGCTAGTATCTAGAGCCACGTGAGGTGTTTCTGCTGCCAAATTGATCGTGCACTTTTGAGAGGGATATCACACTATTTATCTGCTTGTTCTATGGTGTTTTTTTAAAAATGTGATCTGATGATTATTTTATTGTCAGAAAAATGATCTCATTGGACTTAATTTGCGTGAATAAATGAAAAATGAGTTATACCACTCGTTGCTCGCTGTGTGAATGTTCTGAGTCAGATAGGTCATCATGGGATGTCGAGTTAGTCATAAGTAGCTAGACGTTTTTCGACATACTGTACTGACTTTTTTGTATCACTTTTTTGACATGATTTTTTTTTCATTTCTTTTGACATAATATGACTTTTTTCATTCTTTTTACATACTATACTATGAATTATTTATCAGTTTTTTGACATACGATGACTTTTTTACAACTTTTTTTCAACACACTATACTATGACTTCATTTTGACATACTATACTAAACAAATACGACCATTTAAGACATCTTACGACCTTCAATTTTGAAAATCAGTTTAAGATACCGTAAGACATCTTCGGTATCTGCGGACACCCTGGGGTGTGACATGGATCAAATTTACATGAGCAAATACAACAAAAACAACATTCTATTAATGAAAAGGTTAATTAAAAGGTACACGAGATCTCATTTGGAAAAAATATAGAGTTTATGTTGACTGATCTGATTTGTTCTGTGCAGTGAAGGTACTCTACTCTATGCGTGTACCCGATGGCGAGACAGTTCCACTGTGTTGGATCACATCCCATTCCACACAACTGACACGCGGAACAACATTACATTATTATTTTATCCTAACCGGTTAAAGAGGCATTTGGGGAAAAAAAGGCCACTTTGAACGTAGTTTTAAAGTTAGAAAAACATTTTTATAAACTGTCTGACAGTATGTCTACATGCTTTATAGAAGCTCTGGGATGTTAACGCTGAGATATTTCAACACCAAGACCAAGCCAAGGCGACCATGTGAAGCATCCTAGACTGTAGAGTCAGTAGTGCTGCCACAAGAGGGCAGCAAAGATCCATCTGAGCAGCAGCCATCTTGTATGGCATTTACTCTGGAATAAATTAAAACGTCACTGCATGTCTGCCTTTGCACTGGCAACTGTTCAATAAAGGTGAAAATGCCTAAAAAATAATCTTAAAAAATTGAAAAATTATATAATCCAGTACTGTAAAAAATATACTCGGACACATTCAGGACTGATGCTGAGGGAATATTTTGGTGCCATATAGATTCTAGTAATATCCACTCAGTCACTGATTGACTACATTTATGGTATTCTATAGGCATCAGTCCGAGCCTCAGTGGACATGAGCAGGTTTGGGAGTTTTTGCTGGTATGTGTGACTGAGGTCAGGAATGTTCAGTCTGAGGCCGAGGTTTCTGAGGTTGCTGCTCTGGAACCGCTGTGATTAAAGTGGATGAAAGTTTGAAGCTCCCAGAGGGGAGACTGGCTCGTTGCCAGTACAGCTTACCTCCACAACCGGTACCCACCGGTTACTGTTGGTCTTCTTGCTACGTAGTGGTGTCGCAGCCAGCGTTTTACTGCAGATGACCTAACAGAGAGATCAGAGAGGTCAGATATTGTGTATCAAACACCAGTTTGTGAAGTCTGGCTAACGACTTCATACACTGTCGAGAAGTCCTCTTTAACTCCTTGAGGCGACCTCAGCCGACTTTACAGTCTTTCAGAGGCTGTACCGTGCTCAGCTATATTCAAAGGGGTCCCTTTGACCTCTGACTCAAGATATGTGAATGAAAATGGGTTCTATGGGTATGAGTCTCCCCTTTACAGACATGCCCTCTTTATGATAATCACATGCAGTTTTTTGAATGCAGTATAAATGTGTTATTTTTGCCTATACTAAAATGAATCTTATCTTATCTTAAATTAGGTATCACTGTAAAGCTGAGCCTCTTGTGGATCCATTGAGCCCAACTGTATTCATGTGTGATGATGTTAGTCCCCATAGGAGACATTTCATTGTAGTGAGACCATTTTCTGAGACTTGACCTCACTGTCTAAAATGACCTGTGGTGACCTCTAGGATAATCATAGCCTCATGAAACTTTACAGCCACAAACTAGAGACCTAGAGCATTCAGAGGATGGATGGATCAAACTAGAGACCTAGAGCATTCAGAGGATGGATGGATCAAACTAGAGACTTAGAGCATTCAGAGGATGGATGGCTTTTTTCTGTGGTGTTCCTCAAGGTCTTGGTGTTTTAATGTGGTATTTTGGAGGGATTATTGATCATTTTTATCAATTCTTGAGTGGTAAAAAAAAGGTTAAATTTAGCACCAAATCTGTGTAACAAATGGTATCAACCCAAAAATTGTTGCAACAACTTATGAGACATAATAGAGCATTGGGATGGCATTCTTGAAATGCAGTGGATTAGAATTATGAAGTAGCATAAAATGGAAACATTCACAGAAGGAACAGTTTTGAGGTACTTGTACTTTACTTAAGTTGTCATGTACTGAATTTCTGTCCACCACTATAGACAAATGTCAGCTTATATATGAACAAAGTGTCTGTAAGTGAGTTTAATCAGCCAATTATTAACAATGCTAATATTTATTATGATCATTATAATGTTCAC